>JAACJT020000105.1:12241167-12313952 GCA_009936485.2 Gymnarchus niloticus | reverse complement strand
GGCGACGGGTCGAGGTGAGGGGCTCCCGCCCCGCGACCCCCCCCCCCCCCCCATTCATCTGAGGCTCCACCGGCACCTTAAAGAAATTTAAGCAGATGTCAGCATCCGGGGTGATTGTGCCATCCATCAGTCCTTGAGAATCACCAGTTATCTCAGTGAAGATGTATGATGGCAGCTGGTGGTCCTGTTTTGACTACTGGTATCTGAATGCCATCACCATGACTAATTCCTACCCACTGCCTTGCATCAATAATGCCCTGGACACCATTGCTGGCTCGCTATGGCTTAGCTCCCTGGACCTGCCCAGGAGTAATTGGTAGTTATCGTCATCTCCCTAGGCTCCAGAGACCGGGGAAAAGACCACATTCATCTTGGAGCAGTGTGGATGTGGGTTTGGCTTGAAAATTGTTAGGGAACCAAAACAATTGCAGACGTGTAAAAGTTGATATTTTCAGCTTTTCCGAAACTTAGTCAGGACATCCTTGTCAAAGTCTATGCTAATGTGCATTCGGGATCATTATGGTAGTTCTGGCCTGACCCTCAACATATCAAAGTATACAGTTTAATTTCTTTAATTACGGAAGACAGCAAGACAGAGCTCTTTACATGACGATCTGGGGAACAAAATACACAGTGTAGTATATACAATATCGTAAAACATGAAGTTTTTATTTGTGCTTTTCCATCATTTTCCATTAATTTACAATATAGAAAGCAATTCTTTACTGTCCCATATGGCAGTTCAATCCAAATAAAATGTACAAAAACCTTTTCAACAGAACAAAGCTTTAATGCTGATTGCATATTATATGCCTTGTAAATATTGTATTCTAAGACAAGTATTGCAAGGCACAAACATAGAAATACAAATCATTATAAAGCTTTGTTAAAAGGCAAAAGGAAATGAGGAATAATTCAAAACATGAAATCCTAGAAGACAGAAAGCTGAATTTGGAGAAATAGAAGTAGAAGTACTATTGATCCATGGTAATCTGCTGTGGATTAACTCTTTATAATCTCCATTTCTGAAGAGAATATGTGCAAACTCTTCACAGATTGGCACTGGAAGATGGAAACAGATCCTAAAAAACAACAGAAAAGCAGCAAGGAGAAAGATTGGGAAAGCCACCTAGACGAAGTATTAATTACGGTAAAAACATACCGAAATACTTTCATCTGGATAGTACTAGGTTGTCCACAAACAGCAGAGTCACAAATCAACTCTTTGGTAAGAATCAAGTCAAATTGACCTGACGTATGAAACAAAATCACCTCGGGCTACAACACGTAAGTATTCTTTAGATATTATTTTAATACGCTTACCGGTCCTCAATCTTTCAGGACACTATTTTAGTAAAATGAACAATAGATTGTGAATAGAAAATAGAAGCAACGTTAATCATTTTATTAGAGTTGTTTTTTTGCTTATTTATTCTTTGTTTTCCACACTTCCTATGAAATGTCACTATGGAAAGAAGTCAACAGGATTCAAGGACATTTATTGTGTTGAGCTGCCGAAAGTCTACAGCATTTAAATTATGAGTAATAAGTTTATATCACATTGGGTGGCCAAATTTAGGCCTCAGTTATCAACAGGATATTCTGGGTTCTTGTTCCGGGACACATAAAATAATTAACTGCTTAATTAACCAGGCAGGGTTATATTTTGAAAGTGAAATTTCAACCTTGTAAATTCATCGCATCCCCAAAAGTGTCATTACGCATATGGCTGAATATAATCAGCCAATTTTTGCAAGAACAAGACTGTACATTTTGTGGCAAGACTACACATACGGCACACATCAGTATTTCCTAAAAGAAAAATCATAGTTTTGCAACATCTGTTTACAAATACAAATTAAGAAATGAAATTATTTAAAATATCTCACAAAAAGACACTACATGTAACAAAACTGCAAACTTTTCATCCAATCTATTGACTATGTAATGTGTTGAAAGATGAATTCATGTACAGAGAAGCAACCCTGCAAGTGTAAACTACACTGCCAAATACGAAATAGTGAAATAATCTTTTGTACATTATTGTTAGTATAAAAGCAAATCCAATAAATCTTATTTTAGACACAAAAATACAAATAAATAGATATTTAGCTAACGTCATCCTTAATGGATGTAAACAATTTGTAACACCACAAGTGTTTTTTTCCTTTAATCCACAACATATGAGCCAATATCCACTGAAATTCCATAAATGTTTCTAATTTATTTCTCAGTGAATTGCTTTCTTCAAATAATAAATATTGCATTACTGACATAAACACATGTTCAAAGTGGTCAAGGATGTTAACATAAATGCTAAAACGGCAACCCATTATCACTTACACACTAATCATCAGCTACATTAAATCATTTATATTCCTAAGGTTGATTCCAGCATCTGTCATCTATATGCATAATCATCTGTTGTCTTTTGAAACGCTGTGGACCATCCAGTTCACCTTAGTTTTCCAGCTCTCACGTAGCGCCTCATTAAATTTCACCTTAAAATTCTTCAGTGCTTCCTCTTCTGACTTTCCCAATGCCAGTGAGTCCTGTAAGTAATAAGAATCAAGTCAAATTGACCTGACATATGAAACAAAATCACCTTGGGCTACAGCACGTAACATTTAAATTACTATAGTAAACTCCTTAGTGTTTGGGTAGCTGGTACACTGACCTAGCCCAATATTTTGATTTGAAGTTGAACGTAACGTATGCAGTGAATGAAGCCGAGCATAACACAGACTTTGGTTGGTTGTTGTGCCTCTCTACTCACAGAGTACTTTTGAATACATGAGATTACCTTTAGGTACTGGATATCTTTGGAGGAGCTCAGCTCCGGGAGTCCAGCAGCCCTCATTAGGGAAAACAAATTCACAAAGAGGGTGCCATTTCGACAGAGGATCTTGTAAGCTTGCTCACAGTACTCCCGGAACCTGAGAACACAACACCATCAACTCATGACATTTTACAAGATAACTGGAAAAACCACATTTTTGTAGACTTTACAGGAGACACAAACCCACAACCTGTGAAATTTGAAGCCATAGTCCTACCCGCTAAACTGCTGAACATGCATTATCAAACTTCAACAAATTCATAAGGTGGTAGTACACTGCAGAGCACTGTCATTTCACACCTGCATGGCTACAAGACTGACTCCCAGTCCTTTTCTGTGGAAGGAGCCTGCATGTTCTCAAAATGTTGTAAAGATTTCTATGTCCTTGCTCTTTGTCCTATAGTCCTGAAATTATATGAATTGCTTGTCTAAATTGCACAATGTGTCACGGTGCCCTGGGGCAGCACAGCAAATCCACAGTGGAAACCTGGGATATTCTAAATGTTCCGGGGAGCTACTTAATAAACAAAACTGTTGGATAGTTCTCTTGGCCTAGGGGTGCCTTGAAAGAAACGAATGAAACACTAAGGACACCGAGAAACAAGAACGTTTGGGAACCTTCGCCATAGAGCAAAATTTATGATATTGCTTCTTCGAGTTTTTTTTTTAAATACTTGTGGCGCCATCTAGTGACCTAAAGTATGAAAACATCAGTAGTGAAATTTAAACTCAGAGTTACGGTTAAAACAATGCAACAGGACTTAATTTGGATAAAGATTAACATTTATCGACCCGGGGAAAGTGTCGATATCAATATAAAATAGAATACGATTTTTTGAGTTCTTACCAATTACCTATGATGCAGCAACAGAGAACGTGATGACTTTATTTTGTTTTTACCACTTTAAAATTCTGAGCACATATACCTTGCTTCAGTATTCTTCAGATTAAAAATTGTGCAGTTATTTATGATACTATACTTAACAATAAACCCTGAAAATTATACAAATCTTATGCAGTTTTTACAATCAGCCTTGCTTTCGCACTATATACTGTATGTACCCATACTAAGAATATTAAGTGTACATTGACAGATTATTATTGAAATATGAGACTTTGTTCATTCTGTTTTTGACAGAAGACAGTGTTTCAGGTATCATTCAATTGTACTACAATTTAATTCCAGTTAGTTCGGGATTTTATCAAACCCTTAGTGGTTTATGTCTTAGTGTTTGGTTTTATTTTGAATAACAAAAATAACTAAAGATATGGTGCAATGCCATCTGGGTGCCAAGCATGAGTGGGAAAATGAGATTATTTCTCCCAAATATCATGGGAAGGTCCAGGGATCCTCTCTCGAGAGAGAATAAGTCTGTGGCTTTGAAATAGAGGTCCTGGTTTAACCTGCTTGGCATGCTGCCACCACAATCCTCAACAAGAGAAGCCACACTAGCATGTTCTTTATATCGTACACAATAACGGCACAAACAATTTGTATACCGTAACTTTCACAAATTCCAATTGCATTCAACAATGCCCACATTACAAGTGTGGAACTTAGTTGAATTCATTACTACTGACAACTTTATTGTTTCACAAAATACTGGTATGATAAGTCATCCATCCATCCATCCATCCATCCATCCATCCATCCATCCATCCATCCGAGTCACAGAGAGGCTGTCACCTGAATCCCAAGCAGCATCTGACGAAAGACAAGGGAACACCCTGTCGCATTATGTAACTGGAGATCACTAACCAAAGTGGACTCAACTAAGAAAACAATAAATCTGACAGATTTACATAAACAGAGACCACAGTATGTAAGCAGAGGTGTGACTTGTTCCACTGTAAATTTACACATACAAAACATATTCAGTAAAATTGCAGGCACTACAAGAAACATCCTGGTTAAGGAAGAGTACGTGAGTTCAAAAGTTGGAAAAATTACCTTTCAAACTTCTCACTGTTATTGGTTCTTCCTTGCTGAATGACGTGAACGAAGTCATATGTCAAAATGAATGGCACTCGCTCTCTGTTGATGCCAAATTTGCTCTTGAAGTTGCCAAGGAAGTGCCCAAAATCAATGTGAAACAACTACAACAGATGAAACTCAATTTAGAAAAGCGATTATTGAATACGTATTATTAAAAACACAATTTTACCGCAGGGAATACTTCATTTTCTGAGCGGAATGCAAAATTCGTGAACCCCAAAGTGTCAAAGTAGTCTATCGCTGTCACACCCCCACCAGACCAGCCACGCCCAACATACCATGGCTCATAATCTCCAGATTACTGGTAGCTGTAATTGGTCAGCCAATCGTTTTGGTTTACTCTAAGTTCTCTGCAACTCCCACACCTCAGTGTGAGGTATTGAGTGTATTTTGGCCACTAGCTGAGCGTTATTGATGGATTCCGGATATCTGTGTATGACCCGGGATTGCTTATCATTTTTTCGCCCCATCTTTGCCCTTGGTCTTGAATTTGTACCCTGATTGATCTGACCACCCAGTTTCTGACTATTGTTCCTGTCCCTTTTTGGATGCTTTTTGGATTTCTCTTTCTGGCCTCCGACTTCCCGAGCTGCTGAAAAATTGGACTTGGATCCTAGAATGTTCATTCTGATCTCTTTGTCCTCAGTAGTTCCTCAGTGCGAAATGAAGCCAATGTATAATATTATTGTAACGATTCTAAAGTGTGCAGACTCAAAGTAAAATACAGAACTCGATGAATCTCACCTGGCCCGTCTCGCTGATCATTATATTGTCACTGTGTCTGTCTCCAATTCCCAAAACATAAGTGGCTACACAGTAGCCAGCACATGACAGAGTGAATTCCTCAATAGCTTGCTCCAGTTTATCTCTGTGAATAAAGGCGGGGACAAAAAACACTGAAAATGTGATATTTTGGGTGACAATTTTGCCGTAGAATAGCAATAACTTTTGGCCCTGAATTGATAGTTCTGGAACTATAGTTGAGCAAACGGCAAAGTAGATTTTCTATTCACTATTGCGGTGACAGTCTTAATATGATAAAACCTTTGTGTTGAGTATTATGTGAGCAGAAGCTAAGCATCTCTGAGGAAGGCGTTAATGCAGTACTCACTAAACCCTTACACAAAGGCACGTTCAATGAAAATCAAGGAATTAATGCCAAAGTAAAACCGAAATGAAAAATATTTATTTCAAAATCGATATACAGTACTGTGCAAAAGTCTTAGGCAGACAACGAAGACTATTTGTAAATCACATTCATGTCGGTGTAAAACTATGACTTCCTGTTGGTCAAAGTGTGTCAGCTTGCATATTTTAAAACATCTCTTCATGTCACACCAGAATATATTTACGATTTAACATCCTCACGTACTTGTGAAGCTCCACTTGGAGTGAACCTTATCTGGCTAATCAATACCTCATAAAGTAAATTAACTACTTAAGTACACAACTTAAGTGAGGTGGTAATAAAAATGAAAAAAAATTGTATTACTGTTTATTTATCCATATTCTAAAGTTGTTTTTCTGAGCAAATACACAGTTACTGCCCAAATAAATGGCCGTAAACAATTTTTCAGATTGCCTAAGTCTTGTGCACAGGACTGTATGCATACTGTATAAGTTTAAATAGGAAAGAAGCTGAATCAACTTAAACTTGTTAATTCAATGTAATTCTATGCTAATTATGTAGCACTTCTAACAAGGAACATAGCCACAAAATTCTTAACAGAACCCCAGGTTTGAAGTCCACAGAGAGTAAGCCCTGGGGTGACAGTGGCTAGGAAAAACTCCCTCAAAGAGAGCCATACAAATTCACACCTGTTACCCTGCTTTGATGCATCGGGAAATTGCCATTCCTGCTTATAATGTCATGATTAGCAACCAATGTGGAGCTTTTTCATTAGAGCGAAAGGATGCAACTACTTGAGTCCTGGGAGTTGGGGACATGCAACCCAACATCAATGCTACTGAAAAATTTTGGGTGTATAGCAGAATTTAGCAATAACTTTTGCAGGTTACTTGCACTTATCTCAAGAGAAACATATACTCACCCTGGATTTTTGGACTTCAACCAGTTGAGTAGGGCATCTTTGTTGAATGCTGCAGTTGCAGCATTATTGCTGTTGTTACGCTGAATGTTGGCAATGGTATCTGAGTTCTTTACCACCTCAATCAGGCCTGTCTTGTTTCCAGTTGAGAGGCAGCCATATGGAATCATCCTGTGATTTAAACCATGTGACAAGAGGAATATACAGACCATGATGTATTATGGTCAGTCCATATTGAAACAAAGTTTTAATATGTGAACAAATACCATGGGGATCCAAGACACTAACCTGAGATCCAGTCCCTCTTTTTTCCAGAGAACCTCCATCAACTGTATCATTTGGAGAGTCAACATATCTTGTCGAAGGTCTGGGTTAAGAGAGACAGCACTGAAGACCCACAGGGATGCAAAATTGTCTGGTCAAGCATATGGGATGCCTTTCTTTCAGGAACACATGGCCAGGGTGTTAAAAGCAGGGGCAAGGATCGAATTCAGGAGCCCCTTGACAAACGCTCACACTGGGCCCTCAATCTCAGACTGCTGGCATGTTACAGTACCCCCATCCATCCCTGACATAGGGTAACTGGAACATATATATATATACTGAATCATTTTTGCTTGATTTTTTAGCATAATTGTTCAATGTAGGATATGGATTTTAATGTATCAGTATATTTAAATACAGCCTTTTTTCAGAAAATGCTTAAACAAAGTTTGGATGAAACGCCGTTCCTTACCATCGCCATTCTTGAATATAATACCCACTGGGTCCCCGTGCACCTTCTCGTTCTTATAGACCAGCCAAAGGGGCTTCATCTTAGAGTCCATGAATTTGCACATATCTGGACTAAAAAACAAAGGGAAGTTTTATAATACAAAAATGATAATGTTCATAAACATCGGAAACACAGGACAATGACAAAAAATCACAATTGTTACACTGCTAATTTATAATATGGTCAACAAACACATTTCGTAATTCAAGCACAACGTTGTAAAGTAGCATACAGCTAACTATTGTCTCAAAAAATCAATGACCAATGAATATTGAGATATTCACAGATTTTAAGTTCAAGAAATGATTCTGATGTAGTTAAACGGTAACGTGACACATTACCAACAAACCTCACTTTCTTTTACTTGGGAAGCATGGGAAAGAACAGTGGCTGTATATAAGATGGTGGTCTGCAGCCATCCCAGCATAACGGGCATGTTCATCTACTTCCCCTGCACCCTTAACAGTTAACACATTAACACTCACCAGTCTAGTAAGACTGAGCTGAGCGTTTCTCTTTGGCCCAGAAAACAAACCCACACACTCGTGCTGCATTCTGCTGCCGTCCTTCCTGTGACCCAGCATGCATTGTGTGTTACTTTCTAGGGCTGATAATGAAAATACTTTGGTATGTTTTCTCCCTATGAAATATAACCAAAGTAATAACATTCTGCGAAAAGGGAACTGAAGAAAGCAAGGGCCAGCATGCTCAAATGAGGCCAATTTGGAAATGTGGACAGAGCCTTAGCCCATTGACATATAAATCTTTAGTCAATGTCACAACTGCAAACCTTACCATGAATTATAGGATTGTGCCAAACCACCAAGAAAATTCTGCAATACCCTTTTATACTCTGATTACAATCAATATCTTATTATTGACAGTGGATAATCACGCTCCTAATTCAGATCTTACAAAAATTTCTGCTCATTTTTACTGCTATTACAATGAAGACATACATGGCACATGTAAAAACACAGCCCTCGAATACGACTGAAGACAAGAAAAGGGACTCCTACCAAATTTTGGAGAGGATAAGGCTCGGATTGAGAGGTGACAATAGATCTGACAGGGCTTCCAAGTAGGCCTCTTGTTTGATGCACAGCTTCATGTCTCCTGTCGTTTGTGTGCGAGTGCCCTTCTGAGAAGCTGATTTCACAAAGTCATTCAAGGACTTCATCTTATTTAAAGCTTCATTCTAGTGGGTAAAAAGAGAGGTCCTCAAGAACGTAAGTGAATGTATCAGCGGGACATTTTGGAAATGGAAAGGTATTACAATATACACTATATGGACAAAAGTATTGGGATGCCAGGCTGTGCGATATCTCATTCCAAAACCAAGGGTATAAATAAGAAGTTGGTCCTCCTTTGCTTCTACTCTTTGAGAGAGGCTTGATGTTTGAATATCATTGGTGGGATTTGCTGCCATTCAACCATAACAGCATCAGTGAGGTTGGGTGTTGATGTTGGGTCATCGGGTCCCTTTCTGTTTGTGTGGCCCATGACATCACAACTGAACTCTTGTTGTTTCCACATCACAATAACTTCACTTGCAGTTAACCAAGGCAGAAGTTTAATATTGACTTGTTGGGAAGTATCTTGTGATGGTGCCATGTTGAAAATCACGAATCTCTTCAGTATGACCCATTCTGCCACCAGTGTTTGTTGCTGGAGATTTCGTGACTGTGTGTTTAATTATACACCTGTCTCAGCAATGACTATGACTTAATTACCCGGATCCAAAAGTATGTAACCCCCCATTAACTGGTGTCCCAATACTTTTGTCCATATAGTGTACATTTAATGTACATGTAATACATAGAAAGAGAAAATGATGTCAGTCAGTCAGTCACGTCAGTGATGACCGAATTCTGAATCTAGTTTTAATGGAGTCCGAGATTTATGACTACATGAATGACAAAACACATTTTGTTTCTTTGCTAAAGGAAAAACAAATTCATGCATGTCCAGTTCTCACCTGCTTCATTAAGGTCTTCATGTGGTAAATGCTCCCCCTACAGTAGGCCTCAAGAATTAGCCCAAAGCGCAGACTTACTGATGCTACGTGCATTTCTGACCTGCGGAAAGTACAGTCAGCTGAAATCAACCACTTTTGTTTAAATTCTCAAAAATCACATAAGACCACAACAGTATCTGTAAGAGCGAACTTTTACAAACGTATATTTATTATTGTTGTATTTTTGCCCAAAATGTTAATTTTTTTGTCGAAACAGTGAGACATATGCTACTTGTACAAAACAATTAGTGACCCAGTGAGCTTAGACACTCAAAATGCTCAGTTGCATTTCCCTAAACAATAAATATGCCAAAGGTACATACTGATGCTTATTAGACATTTTAATCATTATTCAGTTTAGTTGATTGGAGGATGGTTATTTTGCACCTTTGCATTGCATTTCAAAGACAATCATCCTTAAACTGCAATCAAAGATACATCTGTTTGCATAATAAAAGGTTCCATTGATGCTATCGTATTAGAAGACAAAAACCCACGTAAGCATACGTAAAGAAATCCAGTCTTCATTATCTAAAAACTCTTCCCATTATAAACATACCTTAGATGCCAAAACAGGAAATGCCCTATCTTCTTGTTGGAAAGGGCTCTTTCTAAGAGGAACTTTGACAAGTCACAGTCAAGGTAAGGCTCATACTTCAGGACTTGAACCAGCTGTAGCAAATACTGGAACAGCTCATGGTCGCTGAAAAATAACAGGAGTATATAATGAAGTACTTAAACAGCTTGCTAGTATGTTTTCTGCACCTTTATTCCCAGTATGCAGTACTGTGCAAAAGTCTTAGGCAGACAACAAAAATGTTTAAGGCTGTTTATCTGGGTAGTTAGTTTATACTTGCTCAGAAAAAAAAAACAAAACACCATTTATCATTAGAACAAATACAAATTAACAGCAGTACAATTAAAAGTAACACAAATATTTTCTGCTTTTGAAAATGTTATTGATATCTGGTTGGATAGCTTGAAAAAGACAACTTCAGTTCCCAGAATTCTCCTCCAGAGCACCTCAGACATTCCACGAATTTGTTAAAATTCACATGCAGTTCACTCGATTAGTTAATTCGATCAGACAATGAAGTTTACAAGGTGTCGATTAGCTGAAGAAGGTATACTTCTGATTCAGGTCAGATTTTTACACAGTACTGCATTTCCATCTATTTTTCAGCACAGATTCACCTGGAGCCTGTCCCAGGCAGCACAGGGCACACCCTGGGTGCTAACCAATCACAGGGCACTATACCACTGAATGAAGGAGGAACCTGAATAAAGCATGCAAAGTCCACACACTCAGAACAGAGGCAGGATTCAAACCCCTGACCCTAGAGGTATGTATAGCAACAGCGCTACCCACTGAGCCACTATATACCCACCAGTCTCCCTCTATATCAAAACAAATTATACATAGTTATGCAAACATATAACTTTTTAAGGAGTATATTGCCAGCTGTGATCACTCTTCTATTTCAGCTTAACCTGTGTGACTACCTCCTCCCTACGTGGTCTTTTGCTCTAGTATACGTGCCACATACAGTACGCTAAACCCGTAGAGAATCGTTGGTGTAAATGCTGGGAAAAGTCTGACGCACATTTGGAAGTTGAACGTTTCCCTACCTGAGCTTTCTTAGACACTTTATTGTAAAGGAGCGAACATTGGAATCAGGGAAGCTGTAGTCCAGTAGCTCCAAGGCATGAAGAGCTGGGAGGTCTGGCCACTTCTGCAGGAGACTGACCATCTAAGGAGAATGATCCCACTCCAAGTTAAGGATCACTCTATTTTGGTTCAGGTAATCCAACATACTCATGTGTTACAATCCAAATGTACCAATGCTTAAAGTGAGATCATTCAAATCTATAATTATAATGTGATGAAAGAATCATAATGTGTATGAAAAGGTGAGATGATAGAGTCAGCTTCAAATTTAAAGAGCCTATTTGCAGATGTTTGTGCTGAGAACTGACCTGTGCTACGTCTTCATGCTTGTTCCATTTGGTGATGAGGAGCAGTTTGGACAGACTTTCTGGGTACTTGTCAAACAGCTCGTAGCGCAGCTTCCACAGGATCTCCTTATCATCCTCAAAAAACTCTGTGTAGTTTTTATTTGCCACTATCTCACTCAGTTTCATATGCTGCAAAAGTTCAAGGACAAGTTCAATCATTTCATGTGTTCCACAGAATAGTTCATGAAATGCAATTCATTCTATACACTTATTAAATATCATATCATAGCAATTGGCATCGATTTGAAATTTAACGTAGTGAATATACAGGCTCCTTCTAAAATCACGACATTCACTTCATTCAGATTTAATATTATTGCTATAAAAATAGCACTGTGTTCGTTCATTGTTTTGCTTATGTTTATGTCAGTGTTACCATGATTGCTGTTATCAGTGCACAGAACGAAAGCTAGAAAAAATGTACCGACTTTTCATAAGATAAATCCCTTACCTCCTCCTTGGTAGCCGCAGCCATCTTTCCATTAATCTTGCAGTCAATCATCTAAGAGAACAGAAGAGAGCATTTTATGAACTGGGGCTTGATTTAAAATATACGTTACGTGTTTAATGCAATGCAATAATAATATATACTCCCAATGATTTATTTTACATAATTTCTTTCCTGACCCATTTTTATGAAGACATACAGAATGTAAAATCTACATTTTTGTTACTATATGGTGTTATACATTATTGTAATATTAGCATGGCATAATGCTAAATAATTCTGTGTATTTCATAATATTTCTGAACAGTTAAAGTGTTTAAAATGTTCCTTTACATGATTGCCTCACAACTTCTGTGAACTGAAAGTTAAGATCGATCCCAAATGTATTATAATTACTGACCTCCAGTGCTTTTCCCCTTACAGTAAATTGTATATCTACAACTTAACCATATGTGAATCCATACTTTCTAAAATTGACACTAAAATGTCTGAAAACTGTAAAAATATGACAATCATAATCGACATAAGCAACCTTGCTAAGTGAAGGATAGTAGATTGGATGCGGTCGGATATTTGGAAACCGAATGAGAAGTCCGGCCGAACTGTCGCTGTTGGGATTAATCTCCACGGTACCCATCGGGTTCAAGAGGTCACTTTTATCATCTGCAGACATACAATAAGACATCAGCTACTTACTGCAGTTAAGCTATGTGACTGCTTGTATAAGCGAACACTAATTACCTGGTAATAAATAAATATGCAATAATAAGGAGGAAAAAAGGAGGAAAAAATCTGGCTGCTGTGGAGTTTGTCAGTTGACTGTATATGGCGATCGACAACCTTAAGCCGAATTAATAATTAATAATTCATTTAATTCATTGTGATGCTTATATCTAGCTAATAACACTAACTTTATACCCAGTGTTAAAAACTGGGTATAATTAGGGATAGCATGTTATAGAAAACAGCCTGAAAGGAGGACATAACGCAAAGGTCTGCCAGTAACAAGCTGGTTGCCTTGTGTGAGTAGCTGCACATGAAACACGAGAACTGAGAGGCGTTTTAACACATAAAGTCTGGGTCAGAGGTCTCAAGCTCAAGGCAGGAAGGTGGTGGTAAGCGTCAAAAAACATTTATTTTAAACTATCATTACATGGCCTAAATTTATAATAAGAAAGATAAGCAGAGGTGTTTCAGCCATTAAATTAAAAATACAATCGCTAATCAGTCACAGTAAGTGAAACAAAAATGCAGTTAAGATGATAAAGCTTATTATATTATAAGATGCGAATCAGTTAAAGGTGTCCAGGAGCTGACCGACATACCCGATCCAAGGGACTCACCTGGAATTGATGGCCACATGGACAGGTTATATTCTCCAGTCTTCAGCTGGTCTTTGTAATCAAACACCATGGTATTCACCCAGGACAAAGGACAATCCTGGTGTGGAAAATGTCATTGATAGGCAAGTTAAGCTTGTCCGACCTATTGCTTTTAATATCTAATTAATTGAAGCATTCTGTAAATGTGAATTTCCTGTACATTAAGAAATTAATTTATGCACTACAACAACGCATAACATGAGCAGTACACTTCAGAAGATATGTTTAGTAATACAGATATATTACCTAGTGATGGGATAACTGAGGCATTGTTTAGTTAGTTCAGGATACTCCTGACTAACACGGGTTTTGAAGCTTCATTTAGCGCCAGCATTGATTGATAGTTCAGGATACTCCGGCTTACCCCGGGTTTGGAAGCTTCATTTGTACCTCACAAATAAAATCTATGCTTTTCAGTCAGTTTTCATTGTACTTTGTGGGCTGTATTTTGTATATATGACAGTAAAACTTTAAATCTTGAATCTTTGAATCTTGATGTTTACAAATATAAAATGAAACATAAATACAACATATCTCTTTCGTTTTTAAGAAATCTTAGCTACTGGCAGACGTATGTTGGGTATAAAATGTCCATCTTTAGACAGGTGTTTAAGCTTTTTAAATGTGCTCAATTCTACTGCATCCAAAAGACATAAATATATAATATATAAACTATATAACACATAATTATATAAACTGAAATCTTCCTACTTCGACAGTAAACAGAATCATTTTGAAGGTCACATCACATTTGATACATGATATATTTTGCTGCCAGAAAGCTGTTGGACAATATCCCGAACTTGGTTCATACAGCGGAATAAACTGCACATTTTGGTGGACTCTGTCCTATCTTAAACTTTGCATTGAGAAGAGCCAAAGAGTGCAAACTACTCCCGCAACATTAAACGGAAATACACAAGAACCACACGGCGAAACAAAATTCTTAGTTCCTCTAATAATGTTGGCTCCAGACATCTCTGTACAATATCTATGTAATGGGAGCATCTGTGATGTAGAGAAGTGCTCTGTCTATTTTATAAAATAGCAAGGGTCTCTTGGAAGAATACATATTCATAAATCTTCGTGATTTAAAGCCCATTGTTTTTCTGTTTGAATGAAAATCAGTGTCCTTTCCACCCACCCTAAAGAGATAGATACTCTCACCACGCTAAACCATTCAGAAGTTCAATATGTAGTCTTGCTATGCAAAAGACAGACTTCCATAAAATATTTCCTGGGATATATTTGTGTTTTTTTGGTTTGTACCGAACACGCGTTTTGTCGCAGACCAATTCAAAACAATTTAAACACGAGATAAAATGTAGTTTTGTTTTTCTATTTTTTTTTTAAAGCTATGCCTTGTTAACTCACGGCTTTCTTGCTCTTCTTCTTAGTAGAGCGTGGTTTTTTGCTCTTCTCAGTCACGGCATAAAGAGCGAAGCAGAGACGGGCCATGCGTGGTAGGTCACAGATGTTGATGTCAAATTCCAGCTTCTGATCCCAGGCTGGCTCTGAGCAGACGTTAACTTCATTACTGGTGACCACTTTACACAGCAGCTCACTGCCATGGAAGAGACCAGCTTGGACCACCAGCTGATGGACAGAGAGATCATAATTACTTACTGTCATCACTGTTAAGTTCACCTGTTTGATGTCCTCAGAAGAACATTACTTTAAAACCAATTCCAAACAGGTATGTGAGTATATTAAAGGCTATTATAAGAAGTGAGTCTGTCTAATATAGTTACAAGAGTTATTGTTGTAAATTACAAGTGTCATATCTTAATGACTGGAAAAAGTGTTAAGCAACATTGGCTTTTGAAGGCAAATGTGAGTTTTGAAATTCTTCATGCAATGGCTAATCTACAGCTTTAGGTTAATTTCACTATCGTGAAGTTATAGTACCTTATAATTAGGGATTTAATTTGTGTGCTTTCTCATCAGCTGACTCTACAAAAGAATAAAACTCCCATTTTATTTATCCTACAATAATACAGATGTCCAAGATGTAAAGGTGATCAAATTTTGGGAGTCAACCTTCAAGTTCCTTGAGGCGAAAAGTTGCAATGGAGAAAATTAAGGCGGATAAATTTATGTCATGGTACGAAATGATTTTGCAAGTGGTATCTGTGCATATGCTGTACACATACAATGCAACATAAACATAAATATAATATGACAAGAAAGGTAAATTACAGGTAAATTTAGGTCAATTAGAAAGTCTGATAATTATGTGAACTTTAACTGTTAGTGATGGGACAAACAATGCTTAAAACCTGTGGTGGGTGGGAGTATCCCAAACCAACCAGTCAATGCTGGTGATAAATGAGCCTTCTAAACCCATTATGAGGTTGCCAGCATTGACTGCTAGTTCAGGATACTCCTACCCATGCAGCATGGGTTTTGAAGCCTCATTTCTCCCATCACTAGCCCTGTTAATGTGTTCACTGAGTGTCTAACTACAGTAAAGGGGGCAGTCAGGCACAGCATGAATGCTAAAAGTTCAATACTTTTCTTAGAATTAAGGCCCCAGCGGGAGGCGTGAAAGCCCAGTTCCTCTTCATTTCCTGTTTTGCGCTGTTTCACCAAACCACTCTGGCGAATTATGGGAAATATGTGGTCAAAGTCACATGACAATGTTATTTGACAATTTGTCTTATCACCCATCTTCCCCTAAACACAATATACCAGTAAAGAACTTGATGTAGCATTTTCGTACGAAGGATATCTACCTTCATCCCCTCATCAGCATTAACTCGACTTCCCTGGACCAGGTGGACGACAAACGGTTCCTGAATGGACCACAGGGAGGACGTGGTTTGCTGTTTAAAAAGAAAAACAATTTACCATGCAGACACGTACTATCACCCACATACTTGTTGACTGAAAATTCATTTTTGATGTTTTTATCTTTACAATTTTGGTTACGCAGATATTCCAGTCTTGTTTGGGAACCAACTGTGACAAATATTAATAAAAAAAATAAATAAAAATAACTTTGTACAGATACTCGCTTTCTTCTGCAAGTACACATATACATTTTTAAATTTAACTAACTATAATAGTTAAATTCAATGGGTATCGCCAATACAGCATTCACTAATGTCACAAATTTTGAAGAGGTTAAGGAATTCCTTTTGCTCATTGCGACTATTATTAAGTTAACAATCCATTTTTCTAAGATTAAAAGTTAGGAAAGATCAACGTTGTTTAACTCATAATGCTATTCAATATTCTTACCGAAAATCAACAATGTGCTGATAGTTATATAAGAACCATCTCTAGTATGCGGTTCTCATGTGATATTTTGCAGTGTACTAAACTGACCCTCCACGTACAGCTGTCACCATTCAATATAATTTTCTACAGAAAAAAAACATGCTTTCCTCTCTTGAGGAAGAAGACATGTCAATCAAGAATAAATAAACTTTAGAATGTGCATTTAAATGGATCACTCATGGGCTTTCTGGCATGCGTAATATAATATGCTAAACACAGGACATGGAAAATAATTATTTAAGCTTTCTTACCTTCTTCAGAGGTAGCGGTGGAGGTTTGGTGGGAGAACGATTTATGGAAGCCTGGGTGTTCATGCTACCTTGTTCCCCTTGATACTTGATGATAGTGGAATGATGGACCATGGTCAAGTGTGGGGTAAGGGCACTGTGCAGGCAATTAAAAATGTACTGGGAACAGAGCACATTAAAAGTGAGGAAACTACCCATAGGTTATGCAGGAATAAGGTCAAAATCACATTGATAGCTAGGAGTAAATACTAATTAGTATGGATGTTAATAATTACATATAACTACTGTATTTTCAGAATAGGGGCATACTCATTGAGAGTCATACTCATTGGAACAAAACTGACATCACAGTCAATTCCTGGATATAAAACGTCATATGGCCCTTTAAAAGATCCTTAAGTTGTAAATGCAAATTAATAATGCTGCAGTAAAGCAGCATTGTAGGGCATTGTGAGTATAGTAAGGAGAGCAAAGAAGATTCCATGGAAGCAGTGAATTTCATAAAGGGGACTGAGAGGAGAGGCACGTAAAGATTGCAGAGGCACTTTGATGTCTAATGTAAGTTAACAATAACATCTGAAACTAGCTGGGGGCACATTTAGATCAAAACAGAGAACATTTATATACAGGAAGAGGAAGTGAAATTGAGGAGCATAGCGGAAATGCTGTTTTTTGACTCTTAATAGCAAAAAACAGTTAAACTTTTAACAACAACAACTAAATATTAAATATACATTCACTCATTTCTCAAGGTTGTCACATTCCTGCTACCTCATAAAACAACATTAAATTTCACCCTGAGTAAAGTAACAGTCCGCCTCATGCAGGTAATATTAATCTTGCATATTAGCACATTCAGTATCCAAAATACGTTGTCAATTATGGAGATGGGTTCTGACGGCAAACAAACAAATTAAACAAAATTCAGTTAAAGATGGCATTGCTTTTGTACACATTAAATACTCACTTTAAACTGGCAGAGTGGGTAATTCCCATAAATGTACTCCCATCTGCCATTAACCTGTAAGATGTAGTCTTCGGGTTTCTCCTGTTTCATTGGTCGAAAAACTGTGGCCTTCTTCTTTAGTGCACTCCGCATTAGGGCTAGAGGTGTTTCTTGAAGCTCTACCTGTAGCGTGAAGCTTTCCTGAAGAGAAAAGTTTCAGAGATTAAATTACAAAAAAAATTACTTCAACACCGATATTGATGCCACCATATTTCTCTTTTCTGAAACAAGCTTGTGAATGATCTGACAGATTTAGGGTGAATAGGGTCATCACATTTAGGAACTTACATCGCTAGCTTCAAATTTTACGTTTACTATTATTTTTTTAGTTCCACGGGTCTTTAGGCTTCCACTCTGGGTCGGCAAGCAACAAGGCTCAAGGTCACATGGAAAACTGTACTCCATCCATTGTTGCCAAGGCAACCGTTGCCGATCCAGTGCCCAGTCCTCACAGAATGCCCGCATCTTTGATCGAAACTCATTAACTTCCTGGTTTTTCATTGAGTCAAACTCATGAAGCCCTGAGAAATATATCCAATATTACTTGCAGCAAAACTGGAAAGTGAACATACTATCATATGAAGCCAACATGCTATTATGTGATGCAAGCATGCTATCATGTGATGCGAACATGCTATCATGTGATGCACGAACATGCTATCATGTGATGCACGAACATGCTATCATGTGATGTGAGCATGCTATCATGTGATGCACAAACACGGTATCATGTGACCCAAACATGCTATCATGTGATGCACACAGATGCTATCATGTGATGCAAACATAGCTTCAACAGGGATGAGCAGACCTTTGCCAATGAGTAGGCTTATCTGAGATGTGATGAGCTTTTCTACACGGTCACCCTCTCGAGCCACAAGCCTTAGGATGGGCATTAAGGGTCGGACGTCACAAAGTCGCCTTTGTTCATCCTCCAGCTCTTCTTGCTCGGCCGTAAGGTTGATACAGGTGAAGACATATGCATCTGGGTCACTCAGTGCGAAGAAGAGGGGCTCGTTCTTAGCATTCTTCCACACAATCTGCGCAAAGCAAATCATACAACAAGGATCAGAAGAAAGAGAAAACACCTTTTTGCAGATCAATAAAAAATATGTTCAGTTTGAAGGTACAGGTTTCAGAGAAAGAAATTTCCATTGGACTTTTCCTGGCATTTCCATTCCACTCATCATGTTTGCGGACAAAACATTTCAGATTTCGTGTCATACTGAAATACAGTGCGATGGATATCACCTTGTTATCTAATGCTAGCCAAACAGTAGATGGGTTGCTTAATAATTGTTATATAATCTAATGGCAATCTGTAAAATGTAAGTGATATCTGCAATATATGGGTGGTAGTGTATGAATCATTTTACATTATAGGAAACTACCCATAAAACATAGATCATTGTAGTAGATAATACTGCCAAATACATATCAAAATCATTGTTTTTCAAGCAGTCAGATATGAGGGATTGTCAGTGGTATGTTCTTATTGCATTGCTGGAATAATGCTTTTGCACAAAGCACCTGAATCCTCATGCATACATTGACACGCTATGGGCAATTTAAACACAACAATCAGCTTGATGTGGAAAACCAGGATTGCCAGAGGATTTCTGTGTGACACACACACACACGCACGCACGCACACACAGAGCAAAGGAAGGATTCAAACCCTCAACACTGAGATGTTTTCTAATCTAATAGTAAGGTATGATATGTTGTTTGGTTCATGAAATGTTACCACTTCACAAATGACAAGTCGAAACAAATAAGAGAAAAAACATGACTCTTTTGGAGTCATATAGGTTTCAAATAAGAGAAAACATTACATGACTCTTCTGGAGTCATACAGGTTCCTACACTTTAACATTTGCATTCTATGACAAATGTCATTCATGAGTTCATCAACTAAATCATTCTTACAAAATAGTTAAGCGTATTCATAGTGAATTTTCATTAAACATATATCTACATTTATTAAACTTTCAAAAATTCAATCAAATATCTCTGTTAAAAATCAGTAGCTACTATATATAAGAATGAAATCAAACAGCACTCATTTTATACACCACTGATCCTAGTCACTGGACATTAATATAATCAACACAACAACACAATCAGCAAAGCATTGCAAAAACATGTCGTGATTGCTAAGTTACATCTTAAAATCTAACGAAAAGTTTATTTAAAATAGCAGTCATCCTGACCTTCCAGTTGCAAAAGTTTTTTGGGTTGTTGTCTGGTAAACCACAGCATGTCATGTCATGAAGCACAACACAGTGTTTCACATGCAGAATAAAAAAATAATAATCTTTTTTGTATTCACCAAAATCAACCAAAATAAAAACACTGATCTATTCTGATTAACTTGAAAGCAGATGATGATTAGGGCAGTGTCTGTCCAGCATTGTCAGGGTATGGCCGTGAATGTAATCATTTTGATATCATTGATAATATTGATATCAAAATATACGGCATTCACATAAAACGAAAATACCTTAAAAATTGAAGCAATCACAGACACAATTTAGATACAGGCAGTCAACGCTCCATCTGCCCCTCTACATGCCTTCCGTACAATCGGTCAGAACACCAGACAAAATGATTATGCCTACCTTTTTGATGTTCTTAATGGTGTCGTTGCATGACACAGCAAAGTTCAGATAAATCCCTGTTGGAAGCAGGAAGTCCATCTTCACTTTCTGGACCCCATCCTCCCACAAATCTTGTAAACCATAGACCCCAGGGGGCATTGTGATGGTCAGTCATTTACACCACAACCCCCGCGGTATCAAGTTAGCTTCTGAATGCATGAAAAAAGAGGCAGACAAATTAGACACATAATCTCTAATTGAAAGGCCTAGAATTATTACACTTTCTTATTACAAACTTACATGCATATAGTTCTACAATATACATCATAACTAATATTCCTGTGCAAAAACCATTGAGAGAGATTAGGAATGATGCTTGTTCAACTGAATGCTCAAAGTAGACACCTCGTCCTTATTTTTTGGTAGAAAAGTGCATTTCTCCTTAAATGAGACATGACACCAATGGTGATATGGGAAAGGTGTCATTAAGGTTCCATTTCAGAACATCTCTAGCTTATCAAGAATTTTGAGGTAGCACATACAGGAAGAGGTCACCCACAGTCACACCCCTTCACCATGAAAATTCTAAAGACTCATTCCATGAAAGAACAGCATGTTGTATTTTGTACACAGAATAAGTCAGCCTTTCCAAAATCTCATTTGTCCCAGAATTCAAAACATGCCATGTTTAGAAAGATTGCTTTCTTTAAAAGCTTTTCCTAAACAGCTTTGCTTCCCCAAAAGTAAATCTAGCAGTTGAGAAATCTGATAAATTCATGTGTTGTGTCTGTAGGGATCCACACCAAGTATCACTTTGAATAGTAGTAGAACAAGCTTGGTCATGGTTTGTTATCTGAGCTTACACGTACCATCCCTATATATTAGCTGTGGATACTATAGTTTCGTTTTAACCTTCTGGTCTACTTTACCCATCATAAAACTACTGTTATATTTTCGGAAATTATTGTACTTTGGGTGCATGGAAAAGTGGATGCATTATTTTATTTGTTACTTTACTTTGTAAATTTGATTTTAAGAAACAGAACAAAAGACACAGAGAAATGGTAAAGGCAAAAAACGTTAAAAGGAAAGTCGTTAATAGTCATAAGGAAATTACCGGTACAGTTTGAAAGATGAAGCATTATAAGGTATTTAAAATATTATTTCTCACCTTCGGGCAAAAGAAACGTAGAATACCCCAGAAAGTGCATAAAGTAAAACCAAGTCTGCAGTGTAACGTTTCAATAGTAAAAAATGAAGGAAGTAACACTTCCTTAAATCTGACAGGCTGTGCCGTACTCATTTTTAACTTCTGTGCCTGCATCTGCTTTTAAAATGATTTTTTGGAATCTTTTTCTGCTAAACAATCAGTTTACATGTTAAGCAACTCCATCACAAACTCCATTAAAACGTTAATTCTCATTATTTCGGACAGGATTAAAAGCCTCCCCTAAATTTTGATCGATGAAACAAATCCACCTGACAATGACTGAGAGACAGACATTAAATTAGGCTCGTTGTATAAAAACACAAATACTATATATGATTCTAGCTTTGTTCATACATTGTAAATTTGGAAATGTGTCACATACAATGGCGAAGTGTTGTGTGAATAGTGTAAATAGATACAGCTTACTTACCAGTTATCAGAAAGCTTTTACCCAAATTTGGCTAAAATGTATAAAGTCAATTCCGTTTACGTTGGTCTTTATGTTACCGCCAAAAACTCTCACTGAGTATACAAACAGTTATTTATAATCATACAGTCTAGCCTATAGACTCGATGGCTCGATCTGTTTCATATTCCTTGGAGACACTTAAAACACATCAAATTACCTTTATAATACAGATTTTTGTCACAATATAGAGGCCAGCTGATAATAAAGAGGACATGCAATCAGAATCATTAGAGTTACAGGTTTAAGAGAAAGTAGAAATCCTTTAGTGTGTAACTTTTAGCGTATTTACTGGAACGTCAAAACAGACTATATTTCCACACTACACCCTCATACGTATACGAATAAAATCAAGAATGATTTATGGTGCTACTTATGAACGGAGTAGCTTTTAAGTTATTTCGTATTTCTTTGATTAACCTATTTATATATTGAAATTAACAAATGTATTTTGAAAGCATCGAAAATTTCGAAGCCCGTATCGTGTTGTAAAAGGCAATATATACACCATTCAAAAACAGAAATATAATTAAAAGCACACCTGATTTTTTAACGTAGAATTGTACGTATCAATTACGCAAAATTCTTGCAAAAGCTTTTATATGTTGCTGATAAAACTGATCCTTTTTTTGATGAAAAGCATGAATTTGTTCTTTTATTTTTTAACTTTGAACTTACCACTTGCTTTAAACTCGCTCTTGGATCAATCCATTACAGTGTAACAGTTTCACTGAGCTGTATCAATCATCTTAGTCGGTCCACTTAGTGCAAAAAAGTAAATAAATAAAAATTCCCTTTAGAAAACAGTTTTTATTTCAAAATTGCCTCTGATACACAATTATCGTGACTCCAACAGCATGTCATTTCTCAGTAAATATCTGTCTCAGAGACTGATTCGTAAATAACCAAAAAAAAAAAAAAAACGACTTGGGTATCCATTGGGAGTGTCTCAAAAGTTTTGTGCGTAGGTAAAATGTTAAGTCGTGCTCGGAGAGGATGACTTTTTGAATTTCTTATAAAAAACCTCTCTAGTTTTAGTTTTTTCTTTAGTTGTTTTTTAATTTTTGTTTGTTTGTTTGTTTTAACTGCAGTTAGTAAAATAATTAAATATATGTGGAAATCATAATTTGTGTGCTGTGTATGATTCAGTTTGGCTGTACTTGTAGTTGTGTATCCTAGTAGAAGATTGACCATAAGTATATTCAGCATAAATTCTGTCATTGGTAAATGGCTAATAACTCGGTTTACTTTGGATGTAAGTGCGTGTACAGGAGATATATTCTGGGGTTTAATCTTGAGTAGTTCCAGCTAAAGTAAATGTACTAAGCTGTAAAATTAAATATAAATCGTTCATCTAATGCTAGGTATTTCTTTCTCAAACATGAAAGACAAATATTAAAATGTTGCACCTGTAAATCAGCAGTTATGGTATAATCAAACATCCATTTTTCTTAGATGCTTATCCAGTGCAGGGTCATGACACAATGCAAACATCTAGTACAGCAAATTAAGGATTAAATAATCCAGTCAATGCAGCTCGGTGAAAAGCAGACAAAGCACACAGTAAAGTAAGATTTCAGCTTATATGTACATGACAGACAGTTCCTTACTGACACCCACACAGGATGTGAACACAGACCGAAAAAAAGTTTAGAAGTGAAAAAAAGAGTCTTGTCATGAAACTTCAACCCATGAACTGCAATTTTGAAATTCTAACTTAAATTATGTTAATTATCATATAACTTTTTAAACTTAAATCAGATAAACTCAGTCCTGGCAAAACATAACCAAAGTGTCATTACATAACTACACAATACAACTCATCTTACTTGCAAACTTAATAATTGGTGCAGTGTTGTCATTCTTCCTTATTGTTGTCTTCCTATGATTACTTGCTATAATAGTTTTGGATTATGTCTGGATTAGGTCTAGATAAGCTTAGCTTTTCTTCTAGGCAAAAACAGTCGCTTTTTATTTTCTTACTATCTCTTCTATATTAATTAGCAGTATTGGATTATTGGAAACTGTCATGGGCACAGATCTCTCTTCTATAGGCAGAATAATCATATCACAACTGGGCCTTTGAGTAATGTGTCTTTAACCCAAACACTGAGCTTCTCACACACGTAAGTTGCTATGAGAAAAGCATCTACTAAAACAATGCAACCTAACGTCACTGAGACCTGGAGCGAGGCTTTGATGATATATATCCTCTTTAAAAGACCTTGGCAATTTGGACGCTGATGTAACCTGGCTGGGCTCAGCCAGAAATTGCTCAAAAGGGAACTCGTTACAGGTGGGTGATTCGGTAAAATAGCCTCCTAGAATGATTCCCAAGTGCTGGATTTCCAAGCGAGCCGCAGGTTGTCCTTAATGAACACCATGTGAAAACACAATGTGGCTCATGAGTTTAACTGGTACCAGGACACCATGAGCTAAGGCCAGTTTTCCAGTTGTGTCATCTGACATGAAGCGATGTGTTTTAGACACTCGAGCAAAGTCGGGGGAGAGTTAATCTTGACTTAGTGAACTTGGTGAGTGGTAAGGAAGTCAGATTAGCTGGGAAGACCCAAACAAACTATCAGGACTTGCTGGGAATATCTGGCAGATGCTCCACGAGGATAAGACTTGGTCTGCTATTTCAGGCACATCTGATAAGTCGACATTTAAAACAAGAAAATACGACATTATTTTCAGGAATTTTACTTGAATAGACTGATACATTTAACCAAAGCAGAGGACTATAAAATAACAAGTATTCATTTGATATGGCTTTGCGTACAGATTTATGGAATGCCAATTACGCATGCATATATATACAGTTCGATGTTTTTAAGGGGTACGGTAGCTCAATGGTCAGCACTGCTGGCTCACACCTCCAGGGTTGGGGGTCTCTGCTCTGTGTGTGTGTGTGTGTGTGTGTGTGTGTGTGTGTGTGTGTGTGTGTGTGTGTGTGTGTGTGTGTGTGTGTGTGGAGTTTACATGTTTTCCCCATGCTTCGTGGGTTTCCTCCCACAGTCCAAAGACATGCATTCATGGCTTTGTTAAATTGACTATTGTGTTTGCAGTTTTCAGTGTGACATCAGTTTTCAGTCAAACCCCACAGTAATCCTGGACAATGCTTGGAAAAGTGAAAGGAGATATTTGGGTTAATCAGGATTAAGTCTGCATTTTTATCACTGACTGATATTCCATATTTATATTATTGCTGTCATATACAGACATGGTCAGAAGTATGGGTACCCTTCCACTTTTTTAAAAATGAATCACATAAATGGCATGGACAAAGTTATTGGAACCCCTTAGAAGTTAAAAAAAACAAAAAAAAAATTAGATTCTAGTGACATCTAAAGTCGACTACTAACTTAGCATCACAGGTGTCTTCGAGCTTATAACCAGTCACTCAGCCTGTGTGTAGCCATCCATCATTCTTTATTTCGTATTCCATAGAGTGTCCACTTTAGATTTATGACTTAACGTATTCTTTTTGTCCACATTTGTCTGGGTCAGTAAGTTAGTTTTACAATGATACCCCTCTTTCATTTTTAACCCACAGAACACTAAAGGCTTCAGAGGAAGTAACAAGACAACAGCCAGTGGAAAAAGGGACTGAATGCTTTGTGTGGGAAAGTGCTATTAAGGGTGAGATAGATAGATAGATAGATAGATAGATAGATAGATAGATAGATAGATAGATAGATAGATAGATAGATAGATAGATAGAAGCTATGCATCGTTTTGCAAGGACCATTGAAAGATTTATTTTCAAATTCATTAATACTTAGATGATGCATCAAAATACAAAATAATAAATGAATGAGCTGACTTTCTACTACTGACAATATTTTTAATCTTTGGCAAGAAAGCCCAAGAACTTGTGCAATGAGAGACAAGTAAGGTGAATGAGACAAAACAGACCCATGGTAGCTACAGAATTGTGTTGAGTAATTGCAACCAAAAACTGCCATACTGCCTGGGACTAAAAGCTGCATGCTACTCAAGTCCTAAATAGCCGTGTGGTCAGGTGTGGAGTGCAGCAAGTATAAAGCAGCAACATTTGACTTAGGGTTAAAAAGAAAACAGGAAGTTGGTACACAGAACTGAAACTCAGTCTGCAGCCATATAAAACTTCAGTACATCCCCCTCCCCCACCCAACCCCCAGTTACCACAGAGCAGCATGCAGCATACTAGAAAAGCCATTGACAGTTACTGTAATAAGAGTTTCGAAACAAACAGCTTTAAAGGGGAAACTCTGGGACGGTCCTCAGAGCTGATGTACATATGCAATTTCACCTAGAATATTGTGAAGAAACCTTGACAGGAAACATGTTGTATTTGCACTGCATACATACATATAGCTAAACAAGTAAATGAGTGGTTTCACGAACGCCAGAACGAAGTCAAAAACCTCCTATACCCTACCTTATCACCAGATCTAAACAGCATTGAACCTTAATGGGAAGTCTGGGAATGCCGAATGTCAAGTATATTTGTACTTCCATCATCCCTCAATGACTTGAAGGATTTTTATTCTAGAATGGCCTAATATTCCACTACACGTAGTTCAGGGCTTCTATAACAGCATTCCAAGAAGGACTGAAGCTGTTCTGAAGACATTGGGTGGCTGTATTCCCAATTAGGTTCTTGGTGTTAGTGTATTGCCTGGGGAAATGCATGGCCTTGCCAATAACCAGAATGTTCCTGCTTTGAATCCCATGTCCTGCAAAAGTGCTCATGTCGCTGGTGTGCCCTTGAGCACGACCCTTAACCCCAAAACTGGCATATACACTCTGTGATGTGTCTGCCTCAATATATGTTGCTTTGGACAAAATCTTCAGGTAAATATTTACCGTTTACATTATTTTGTCCACCCCTTACATGGATTGCTAATCTATTCTAAATGTCATGGGACAGACACTGACCAACAAAGCTGTCGACGCAGCTCCCAGAGGGAGTTGCATTTATTGAAGTGATTGTGATGTGGAAACTTCTAAAAGCAACAAGAGTTCAGTGGTGATGTGGTAGGCCACACAAACAGAAAGGGACCCGATCGTCCAACATCTGTTATGGCAGAACGGCAGCAAATCCTGCCAACAATCTTCCCCCGTCTAATGAAAAACCTTCCCAGAAGAGTTGAGGTTATGATAGCAAAAGGGAGGACTAACATCATATTTTTACCTTTGGTTTTGGAATGAGATATTGAACAGGAAGGTGGCCACATATTTTTGGCCAGTGTATGTGTGTGTCATGCAATGATGTTACATCTACAATATTCTACTTTGTTCTCTGCCCTCTGCTATGTGGGATCAGCTCCAGCCTCACCAGGATTTTACAATGGTTAAGTGGTGTAGAAGATGGATAAATTGTTTATATTATTTGTGTAACATAATTGCACATCAAGTTGTCACAGTGGGCTATGTCAAAATGTAAAAGCAAGAATACTATATGGTGTATCTTCATGTTATATTTTGCATGGCAGTGGTGTCCTCTAGAGGCTGTGGACTATTACAGTTCATCTCAAATACTTATATTTCTGAAAACAGTGGCTCTGCTCAGCAAATGCTTTAACACATTTCTCAAAACTGCACACACATTTTGAAAATCTTCATACGTTGTCAGCAAAAGGCACCAAAAGCTTCACAATCCCAAAAACCTCCTTCAAAACGGTATACTTACATCAAAATTGCTGACAAAGTCGTTATGTGAATATCCACAACAATCCATGTTTGTCACACTGCACTAATAAACTGAACACACAATTGTCATGTGTATGATTGTCCCGGATCCAAGACAATAATTTTACAATACAGACATAATGTTTTCATTCATTTTGGCTTATACTTACAAAATGTGAGCCCACGTAACACGTTTAGTGCACCATAAACTTTGAAAGAGAAACAGGTCTGTACATACGGTGAGTGCAGTACAGTCCGTAAATCGCTACAATGAAGACCCATACAAGGATAAAGTTACAGTAAAACATACAAACAGCTGAGGGTACAAATGAGTAATATGTAAAAAGGAACTACACATCAATGTAATCTTGGTGTTCATTTCTGTTTGGCCAAAGAATTTTATCGACATCAAACTATGTTTTCTCTTGCCAAACAGCGTTGGAAAAACCTCCTCGAATGCCTTATCCAGCTCTGGCAATCCTCCACCCTGATGTCTTCACATGCATCCTCCATTGCTTGAAGAAGAGACACCCATTGATGAGGACTTCTATCATACACCTTACAACACCATGAGGAAAAGAATTCCTCAATGGGGTTCAGAAAGAGAAAATATGGTGGAGGGTGTGAAACAGAGAAGGTTAGGTGGGCCCGGAACCATGCTTGACCGTCTGCTGCCCGATGAAAACCTACATTGTCCCATACAACTGTGTAGTGTGTCTCCTGTTGCTGGACAGGTATACCTCTTGCTTGGGGAGGAATACGTGTAATAAGGTCATGCAAACTGTCCAGAAAACTGAGGAGATGGGCAGTGCTGTAGGGTCCAGGCACAGCACGGTGTTAGAGCACCCCACTCATGCCAATAGCTGCACACATGGTAATATTGCCACCACACTGACCAGCATCAACTGTGGCATGCTGTCCAATGATGTTCCTGCCACACTGCCTCCTTTTGGTGAGGTTGAAGCCAGCCTCATCCACAAACATATTCATATGGGACATCACTGGAATCCAGCTCAAGCACTCTCTGAAATGAAACACAGCACACCACCATTTGCATTATGCAAATTATATTACATAGCAAACTACATAGAGCAAATGGTGTTATATAATAAATAAACATTTTCATCAATAACGTCTATATACCTGCACAAACTGATGCCTCATTTCCTTTACCCAGTCAGAATTTCTTGCAAAAGATGCTTTGTAGAGTTGTTTCATTCTTATACTATTTTTCCTAAGAAGCCAGTTTATTCGTAGAAATGCTTACACTGTGGATATTTGCAAATGTCTCATTATTGTCAAGAACTGCCTGCCTTGTTTCCCTCAGACAGACGGCATTGTTGGCCACTACCATATTCACTATTGCAGTCTCTTGCTCAGGTGTAAAGAGAGGCTGCCCCCGACCACTTGATGGTCTTCTTTCAACTCTGTAAACACATAAATTATGAAGTGTTAAACTCATTTCTTACTGTAACATTAGAATATATATGTACAATAAAGTAATATATTATAAAATGAGTGCATGTACTGTAATTTACAGTTTACTGTAATATACTACAAGTGCAACTGTAACACAGAGGATCCAGTTAGTGTACCTGTTTTTATTTCTAAATTGTCAAATAATGCCCGCCACTGTAAAACGTGACAAATTGGGCTGCACATCTTGACCTGCCTCTCTCATGGTCAAACCGTGGTTGATGACATGGTCAACTAGATTTGAGACTGGCTGTCTCCTTAGATGAGTCCATCCTCTTGCTCTCCCTCTGTTTCCTGCAGGTTGCTCCATGATTTTGCAGTTAGCGAGAGAGGCTTCCTTACACTGGTATCCTCTTTATATCATGTGTCTACTCAGGTCCTGTAGTCTTGCCACACCTGGAGCTTACAGTGATCTTATAAGCTCATCAGCTCAATACTAATTTCCAGGTGTAGCAAATAATCTGCAGGCTGTCTTTGTCTTTTGGATTATATTGTCTGAGAAGGCATGGGAGATTATGATGAAATTTGTGTGCAGGACCTGGGAAAGGTGTGAAGTGTTTTGGGAAAAACGTTTAAAGAGTTTGTAATGAGAGTTAAGTGCAGTAAATGTGTGTAGTGATTAGAGACTGTATCTCAGGCAAAAGACTACTATGGTAAATGTAGGGGTCTGTAATAATTAATACGTATGATTAATCCATCTGTGCGTACAGTATTTCTATGCAATACGAGTAAAGCCACCTAATTTGTGCGCATTAGCCTCCCATTTAAATTCTGAAACGTTGTACTTCGCGTTTCAATTTTTAAACTTTGTCGACAAAAAAAACCCCAAACATTTAAAAAAAGGGTGCTACAGACTCAGGGTGAGTCTCGATTCCTTTTCAGCTGCTTCTGAATGTTTAGCGTGTGCTCTTTTAAAGCAGCAAATGGATGGCGTTGTCATGGAAATGTCACAGTTTACACAAAGACAAGCCCCAAATGGGCAAAGCCAAGAAGACGACGAAACCTCAAACTGGAAATACTACAGAGAAACATTATTCTCCTTAGAAGTTACTAAATGTCTCCATAATTCCTCGGCGAGATGGGCAGGCTATAATGGGCCGAAAACAAGATTTGTAATCGAACAAAACAAAAACAATTAAAACAATTATTATACGGAGATTACAACAGGCTACATCTGGTTATAAATAGTGTAGGTCTGGAATGCTGTGATGGCTAAATTGAAGGACCGCTTACAACGCCTGTTAAAATTATTTGTTTTAATGAACTTTCTGGCATTACAGGTAAATGCTGTGGAGACAGGTAAGTAGATTGAAGATCCAGTTTGTTTAACACAAGGTTATGTATGGTCCCGTCATGACTGTGCTTAGCCTTAGCGCCGAATTACTCTGCTGGAAATGTTAATTCAATATATAAACTGTCCCCAGAATGATCTAGATTTTTATATTGATACGTTTCTAAAACTAACAAACATAGAGACCGACCGTATATTAAGAAACATTATATATTGTATTAGAATTAACATAGGCCTAATTCTTCAGTTAGTAAATTCATATATTCTTATATATGTATACATTATATGTATATAGAAAGAGAGAGAGATTAAAATGTTGACTTCAACTTTGAATTTAATGCTATACTTTTATTTGCTTGAAACAGGTCGGATGTTTCCACTAATAAGCAACAGATTTGTGTAAATTAACCCCAGATCAAGTTTGCTTAAAATAAAATAATTATATTTTTGTCGTATTCTTGGCTATTTTTTGGCTGGAAATGCTGATTGGTACTTTGTGCAACAGGTTACCTATAAATACATTTTTAGCATTCCGAGAAATAATTTCCACGTGATCTGTTGCTCACCCCTGGAAACAGAGCTCATAAAGGCTGGAGAAGTCATGAGTCACCTTATTCCTTTTGGCCCACTGCCTAGATCCTGCACGACAGAGATATTTTTCTTGAATTAAAAGTCATTGCCTGTCAATAACATGTGTCATTGAATGTAACATATGTACCTGTACAGCTCTAAAATTCAGTTGGCAAATTATATTTTACGTTATGCATAGTCAGGGTAAATCATTAATCATATATTGAGCAGAGTGACATAAAATGAAAGACACTGATATGATATAAATAAATGCCAGGCATTATACAACTTGTCTACAAGACAAGAAATTGAACAGCAAGTAATAAGCACAAGGTCTTTTTCAGTCATCTTTTTAAATAAAAAGGTTCTGTTTAATTGTAATTAAATCTGGAAATATAAGTTGACTGACTACATTAAAAGCTTACTTACGATTACTTATAAAGACAACGGGAAAAACGTGCTTAAATTGAATTATTCATTTGTTGTAAAGTTAATCTGAAATTATATCCTTATAGTTAATCTTGTGGACTTCTGTGGCCAGACCATCCGAGGAGACAGAGTAATCGTCAATTCTCATCAGGAATCCAGGAAATACTACTTCATCACCATGGGAACAGATTGTCACCTCACCATGCAGGCACTTTCTGCCAAAGACAAGGTGCAGTTCCACTTCCGTTTCTTCCTAGTCTACAGCCTGCTACGGGTGTCTCCTGTCAGTCAGCACCACCTCAGCGCCACCACACTGCTGCCAGAAGCCTCAAGGGGCATCCCTCTTCCAGGTCATGCAAGACCTGGGTTTCACAGCGATCTAAATGCTATGGAAGTGAGTGGGGATCCCTGTCATGCCGGCTCCTACGTACAGTTTTTTGATGGAAAAAACAAGGGCTCTCCACCCATCGGCCCACCACTATGTGGGAAGAGTATACCCAGGCCTGTCATCTCCACTGGGAACTACCTGACATTGAGACTGGTGACCAGGGGAACTCAGCCAAGAGTAGACTTTGTAGGGGACTTCACATCTATTAGCATCGGTAAGAGATGGGTTCCTTAATACTCTAAGTAAAGGATTATGTATATTATTATTAATGATAGTCCCATTCCACCAAACTTGTCACCACTGGGATGTACTGCAAAGTGAGTTTACTAGCCTAGCGAGGTTTCTTGAGGCTTACTTCTGAGTTTTGGGTGCTGTGAATTGTAGCTTACAGTCGTAGTGCCATTTATTACTGCATGACTGCACCAATCAGGGTTAGTTAGTTCAGCTTAACTAACTCTAGTTAACTCTGGATATGTAAAACTGGCTTAGTAGTACATCCCACAGGTTGATTAGAAAACTCTTAAAGAAAACCTGGATTCTGTCTTTTAATGTTTAAGGATGACACTTGATTATACTACCAATTTCAAACAAAATATTTGTTGGTTTTCATATGCATTATTATATGAATATTGTGTTTTGCTTTAAGAGCAGTAGTGAACATTATGTCACTTGCCACGGTGGTGCATTCCTGTGATTCATCAATATGAGGCTTGGATAACTACTGACTGTGTAGTGTAGCTGTGTATTGTGTGAGAATACAACATAAAGTTTAACAAGAACTCTGAACACAATCCTAGTAGCAGGAACAAGTCGTTTAAGTGACGTGTGGATGCATAGACACGTACATTCAGCCAGTATCAAGGCTAATTTTGCAAAATGATACAACACATTGTTATTGTACATTGTCTTATTCATATTTTTGTTGTAAGATGTTATAAAATCACCATCATTATCATCTTCCACAAAAAAGATACAAAATATTTAAAATACAGTCTATCTATTCTTGCAAAAGTTTTCAAAAGAAGGATGAACTTTTATTGAATTGTAAATGAATGTATATTACATTAAATAGATCTTGTATGTACCCAGAAATAATGTTTACTTCTAACTTGATGCCTTCCAAACACTACAACACAGGATTTTGAGGTGCTATGTACTGCTCTTTTCATTCCCCTAAAAAACTCAAATAATACACTTTTTTTTTTTTTTTAATTGACTGAAGCTATTTCTCATATTTTCTTTGCCTGGTCAAGGATCACTTGCACAAACTAAAGAGGCAGTGACATCTTCTCCATCCACGAGTCCTTCTTTGATGCCGCTTTCCAACCAAAGCTGTGGGACACCAGACATAATTCTGAAGTCAAACTCTGTGACAGGTGAGTCTTCAGCATGTTGCTTCCTGGCCTCGTATAGACATTTTGAACTATTTTCATTACATTTCTGAATTTATGTCTAGCATTTGTTCAGACTGAAGTTTACACAATAAATCCTATTTTTGTCACCAGAGCAAAATTATTTAGAGTACAGTGTGAAATCAGTAGACAAAGGTGACAAAATTTCAATGCTGCTCCAAATTCATCGATGGTTAGAAGAATACTAAAGTAAAATTAGCTCCAGTGCTCCAGGAGTGCTGACAGGTTTCGTGTGTGTTGTCTTGATTTCTCATTGTGTTTTCCAGTTACCCTTGCCAAGATTGCCCTCATGTGGTCTGCTTGTATCTCTTGTTATTGAATTCCCTGTCTGTCTCCTTGTGTTTGCCATGCGTTACCTGATGAAGCTGCCAGTATTGTCTGCTCTGGGTTCCCGCGTCATGTCTGTTTGTGTCCTCATCCCCGGAACGCCGTTTCTACCTTGTTTACTTCCAGTTCGTCCTCTCTGTTGCCCCTTGCATTCCGGGCAGAGCCCAGTAGCTGTGTTCACCCCTTTTCTTGTTAAAACCCCGTTTTACACTCGCACCTGCATCTACGTGTCCCTTGCCCCTGCACCCTACATCCGATGACACCTGTGACAACTGAACTTAGTATGACACTCACACTTAAAACAAAAGTCTTCCAGAAATAATATCTATGGATCGTAAAAGTATGAGAATTTTAAATATAGAAGTGGGTGTAGCGATTTTTTTATATAAATAGACTTGATCGCTCAAAAATATGAGTCGTAGTTTGTGGCATACTATATTCCCAGTACAGACTTTGGAAAATAATTATTCAAACACTTAAAAGAGGCAATGCTTAAGGAAAAATGATATGTTTGGGCCTTACTATTTGGAATTCTTTTGCCCTAAATTGCTTCCCTGAAGTAAGGCTTGGTAGGTGTGATGACTGTGGTAGAAAACATCTTACCTCCCTGATTCTGGAATTGTTCAGCTTGGGGAGGGTAGGCAGGTTACAGTCAGTGATACTCTCTGTTGACTAGGTAACGTGCAGTAATCCAGTATGTCCTATGTGAGGGTTGAACCAAACCAGGCACTTATAGAGGAAGTGAGGATAGAATCAATGATACAAGTGTAGGTTTGAGTTGACCTTAGTTGTAGCATTTTGAATTTTTTAGATTCTTTTAGATAGTGAATCCTCTGAGACTTCTTTGCAGTTGAGTTGATGTTGACTTCTCAGATGCGGTTCTCTAATATGATGCTCTACGGCAACTCGAAGGTCTTCACACTGGTGACTGCTGAGCCGTGGATGGCAAAGGGGTAAATGGAGAAGTAGCATCTCCTGAAACCCATGACCGCCTTTACAGCTTTCTGTGCATTAGGCTCCAGGTTGTTCCGGCTGTACCAGGAGACCATCTGCCTGACCTCCTCTGTGTAAACAGACTACTCACCATTGTGTGCAAGGCCCATGTGTGATGGCATTGGGAAACTCATTGTCAAACTCATTCAGCTTGGGAATTAGCCATTCAGTGTGGGCGTCTCTTTTTTTAAGTAAGAGATTTCCAATAAGGTAGTTAGCACTTGTACCTCCACGGTTGGGGGTTCAAATCCCACATCTAGCTCTGTGTGTGTGGTGTTTGCATGTGTCTTATGGGTTTCTTCCAGGTACTCTAGTTTTCTCCCACAAGCCACACAAAGGATCCGAGAAGGCACCAAACATACGAAAACAGAAAACACCGAGAAAACACAAACTAATTTTCTTAAATTTTTGTTTTCATAATTGTCTTAACTTCTTACATTTCCTGTGTTTTGCGATTTCATATTTTTTGCATTTCCTTAATGCTCCCCGAGGGCCTAATGAAACCAAACTACAGTATATTGCTGCTCACAGAGAACTGGCTGACGACTCACTTGTAAGAGATCCAACATAACCAGTTTGTGGAAAATGTGGCTAATCATTGCATACATGCACATTTGCTTTCAGAGGCTAATTTAACACTACTAAAGGTTATCAATCTCATTACACAGTTTGAAGCTGCTGGAGAACAGACAAAATCTTCTGCATGCATGCACTCCGTACCTCTGTATGCTGTATATACTAAACCTGCTTCTGCCTTTGGATGCTGCCACCGCAGACTGCCTGTGAAATCGCTATCGGTGTTTGTGTCTTCTAAGTCCACCGCTGTTGCACTGTCACCTGTGGCCGTCCATGCATATTAATGTTATGGTTCTAACAGACATATCTTGCTAATAATCATAACTGGTCTGCTGCTTGACCAAAATATAAGTATTGTCAGGAATCTGGACATGTTGCACAAATGTATTCTTCTTCCCAGACGAGGTTTGTGAAGGAGATTGACTTCACTGTGGTGCAGAATCCTTACTTACTTACATAAGCGCGCTGTGCCTGACAAAATTCGCTGCAGGGTTACTTTCCATCCTTCAACTGCTAGTGTGTCTCTGGAATTGATTCCAAACACACAGCAGCAGTGGACTCCGAGTCCTCTGTCTCCATCCTGCCGAAGTACCTCTATGACACTTCCTTTGCTGGGGAGTTTCTGCAAGTTCCTGCTGTAAAGCTGGTGATTTACTCATATGTCCCAGTTCCAGTGGTCTGTTCCTGGCCTATCACTGTGTACTGGAATGACATTATGTGTGCCACCAAAGGCTTTGTGGAATCAGGCTCTGCTTTGCTTGGACTGGATTTAATAGAAGGCCTTCGACTGTGATTCATTGGCATCGCTGTCTTGCCAGCTGTCCAAATGAGCTCTGAACCTGTGATGTGCCGGTCCACTGCTCAGTTGGCCTCGCCCGCCATGGGCTGCGCCAAGGATTTTGTGCTTAAAGTTTAGACAGAAGAGAATGTCCTGACTGTGAGACAGGAGCTCCACCGCTTGCCTCTCTCTTTGCAATGTCCTGTCAGGCATCATTGAGTGGATCGATGCCCCGACATGGAACTCACCAATCATTGTTATACAGAAGATGTCAGATGGGATGTGGATTTATGTGAACCTGATAAGGCTGTTCTTATACAGAAGATAGCTACCCTATTCCACACATAAAATCAATGCTGTTACTGCTGAGAGGGGCTAAATTCTTCTTCACTATTAATCTTGAAATTTCATCGTTTCAGCTGCCTCTAAATGAGGTTAGTCATTATCTGACAGACTTTTTTTACTTATGAAGGACTGTTCAGATTTTACCATGTGCTGTAGGGCTTGGTTTTGGCCCTATCCATGTTTCAGAAAATGTTGCCTACGGTCTTACAGGGCTTGCAGAATGTGGCTGTAGATTTGGACGAAATCAAGCTCGAACACAAACTAAACAGCATACAGTATGCTGAAGGCCATTCTTCACGATGTACTGTACAAAGATAAATGTGATTTTAGCGACTTCCGCTGATGGAATCTAGCCTGATGAGAATCATCTTGCTGCCATCCTTTGCATTTCAGCCCCTAATTATGTACCCAAGATCACTTCATTTCTTGGACTTTTATCTGGGTGTAACAGGTTTATTCCAAACTTCATCACCATGCACCTGCATGCGTGCAAATTATGAATTTGTCTGGTCAAAGGAGGCACAACGCAGGATTATGGCTGTGAGCCAGCTGCTAATACACAGTCCTGCACTGGTTCCGTTCCATCCTGACCTGCCTACAACAGATTTTACTGCTGCCTCCAATTACGGGCTGGGTGCGGTCCTTACCCAGGTTCATGAGGGTCACACAGAGCACATTACTGCATTCGAAATGAGGACTCTGAACTCTGCTGAATGCAAATACTTGACGGTTGAGAAGGAGGGTCTGGGATGTGTGTGGGCCGAACCGAAATTGAGGACACACCCGTAGGGCTGGAGAGCAACACTTTGTGCCAAACTCCAAGCTTTAAGCACTCTGTTTACCTCCAAAGGATCTAAATATGCAAATATTCATATAGCATGATAGGCGGTGCAATTGTTCTAGTTTAATTTTGATGTTTTTGACTGCTTGGATCTCAGAACAACATGGCTGAATGTCTCTCTCGCCTGCCAATGCCAGCTGCTCACGGTGATGGCTCTGACCTGAGTTTGTCGCAATGCTGCGTGCTGAAATGACCACTGTGTCTGCAGGAGAGTTTTCTTCTGTTCTGCTTCTTGCTTAGAACTGTGTGCATTGTGCAAACAGATGATGGAAAAAATTTGGAGATTAGGATTCTTGCTGAGTGGTGCCAGGACAGTAATCTCCCCCTTAACATGGATCAGCCAGGCCAAGGAACATTCAAATTCAAATTCAGGAACAACACAACTGCAGCAATTAAGAAGGCACACCGATGCCTTTACTTCCCTAGACACCTAATACATAATGAAATCCATTCTCAATGGACACATTGCATCATGGTATGGAAACTGCTCAGCTCAGGACTGCAGAGCACAAGAGAGTAGTGGAGTTCTCTTAACATATCTGAATTAACTTCAGGACATCCGAACATCAGAAAAACGCACCTATTTGCCATTATGAGGAATGAGATTTTCACCATGGTGCAGTACAGGCTCATTGCGGTGAATACCAACAGTCTTGCCATTGTGCAGTGCCTTGAAGAAGTTCTCCACTTTGTCACTTGAACTCCTGCACGTGAAGGTTCTAACCATGCAACTGGATGGGAATTACAAGGCGGTCATTTTGAACATTGAGAGTCTTCCAAAACCAACCAGAAACATTTCTGAGTCAGACTACCCTGAAAAGGGGGGACAAAAAAGCATTAAGAAGTGGCTCTGGGTCCTGACCAGCAGCCCTGGAACTGGGGTCAAGGCACAACGTAGTCTTGGAACCAGAAAACACTGAAACTCGGATTGGAATATGGAGAGGTATCCTGGAACCAGATCACCCTGGAAACAGAACAGAACCCATCCCTGCAGGCAAACTGGCTAGTTTTCACATTTCCTGTCTTACTCTACTTCCAAATAAGTTAAGCTAGCTAAGACTTTGACTCTAAAAGAGTATTGTGGACAATCTGGATTTTCATCAAAAACTACTGAGAAAAATCAGTACCAAAACATTTATCAATGTAGTTTTTTCAGTTCTCTTTCCACTTTCATATTTCTGGCAATTTTATTATATATATGCTGCTTTGTCAGCCATTACTATAATTAACTGTAATCTTTGATAAATGTAGAAGTAATGCTAAGAAAATGCATCTGGAAGCTGCACTAATTTTCTGAGAGAATTATTTTTATACAGCCCTACTGATACAGATGCCATATTTCATCATACTATTATAATACTGTTTGTCCTACTTTGATAGGTCTTATTTTCAGGAAACCCAGTAAATTGGCTTTTTTGTAAGGACCATGGAACAGTTCTTCCAAATCGTTTAGAGATTTTTTTCTGTTTTATCATTTATATATTATTTAAGTATGTTTCCCCAAAAATAGCACAGGAATTAAGACTTCCTATCCTTTCCTAGATGGGGAAGACTTGAATCTAGGGCTGCATGAAAATATATTCTGCTTACTTTGCAAACTGTTGTGCCACAAATTAGGTGGCTATTCACATATTGTGGTAATCACAGGAAACCAAATTTTAATTTAAAAATTATTATCCCAATTAACAACCTTCTCTGTTACATACATGTAAATCAACGCCATGAAAAAGTCCGAAAAATTTTACAAACATTTATATATATATATGCTGTGCAGACGTCTCTGGAAACCTCTGCCCACCCATGCACAGTTTGGTGGAAGAGACAGTGGTCCCAAAATGGCAGCAGAAAACTGACAGCCGCCACCCCCACCCAGTTGTTGGTTGCAGCTGACTTCAGCCGCCCTTACCCCAGCCTGCATTTTACCTGGCCAAACCTCTTCCCCGTTTGCATGGTTTAGCTGGCAGCACCCCCACCCAAACCAATATGTTAAGTATAGTTTGATAATACATTTTAATTAGTAATAAACTTTTTCCTGTGCAATTACTGACACATAATCAGATATACTGAGAAAAACAATGAGATTTTACCATAGCACAGTGCATTTTAGAATTGTATTGATAAGAACAATATATGTTGTAAATCCCTGGTTATTTTACATCTTTATCAAATATTTTTTGTGGTGATTTTGAGCCTCATGAAAAGCACACAGCATAAGGTTTAGTTTACACTGAATGTAAAGACACAATAAACTTGGTGTCATTTCTGGAGAAACCATCTTGAAGTGGCCTGTACTCCCAAGAAAGAAACATAAGCGGGAAATTTGTGCAAGCGAACGGGGGGGTCCCCTAAATGATGCCACACTGGGTGGTTGCCCTTCCTGCCCTTCCCTACATCTGCACCATGGTGCACTCATACCGTTTGCGTGTTCAGTCATATTTGATTTGTGACTGCAGTACATCAAAGGTCAACAAACATATTCACTGAAAGGATCACTCGAAGGTCAAGTCATCAGTTTCAATCCAATTTTGTATTGTAGGTGGGCTGATACTGCATCATGACCAATTTCTCACTTGAAATACCTCAACTGAACTGTCAAGGAGAAATAAAACTGAAGCGAAACAATGTTGTCACAGTTGTACAACCGCCATCCATCCATCCATCCATCCATCCATCCATCCATCCATCCATCCATCCTCAATACCATTTATCCAGTACAGCATGAGTACAACATGATGAGCCTGGAAACCTTCCCATGAAACCCAGAGTTGCCTTATTCACATTTTTGTTTTGAGTCAATACAACCATGTGGTCCCCAACAAGCTTGTCTACAAAGTGATATAGGGGGCTATACAATATGCGGAGTGCAACAGCCATTGTACACGTCATTAGACAACGCTAGATAAAATACTTACTGCCCAAAGGGCATGTATAATTCAACATTCTTCTCGAACGTAATCACGTCTTACTTTTCTCCCATAGTACTGTGTCCTAGTAAGCCTGCTCCCGCTTATGATTACAGATCCCAAGACCGACGTTCTCTGGCTCATCCTGTACATTATTCTGGGATCGCTGGTTGGTATGGTTGTGATATGCTGGTGCTGCTGGTCTCCTGGCTGGTTCCTGTGGAGGATAAGCACCTGCCGCTTCATGCCTTGCTGTAACTCCACTTGTGCCTCCTTCCACCTGTGCTGTTCCCACAAGGAGTTCCGCCTGGCCAAGGTGACACCCCAGGGACCTGGCACGACTGCCGCTTTTTAGCTATGCAGTTGCGTAACTTCGGTTTCACCTACGTGTGTGTACCTATGTATACTGGTGAAATCGGTTCTTGAAAGCTCCGATGTAATTAAGTGCTGAATGGTCATTATCCATTTGATTTTGTAAGAAGAAAATATCCTTGCTGTTAAGTCTATTAGCATTAGGTGACCAAATAATGACCTCAGGAAAAATCAGCAACTTCAAACTAGTCTAATTAACCCTACGACTCCCACAAATATGTTGTGTATTAAGCTCCCTTTATCGATATCGGAACTGACTTATTACATGTGTGTCATTTAAATATTGTGGAAAAGTCAGATCTCCTCAAATTATTCTTTTTCAGGAATAAAATAGAGATAAAGCAGATATTTTACATATCACAGGCCCATTGTATTTTGGCCAATTACTACCATTGAGCATACCAGATTTGCAACAGTAATTAACCAATTAACTTCCAGCTGAAATACGTATGAAGAAATTTAAAATGGAAGAACCCATGCTTTATAAATGGTGTGAAATGTAAAATAAAAGGAAACCCAGACCTTCATAACAAAATGATATTTTGTATGAAATTGATTTCTTAGTTATGTTACCAATAAAACAATTAGAATGATTTCTGTCAATGCTTCTTATGTAAACACACAAAAAATACACCCTATATACTATACGTGGTCGATGGGATTGTGTATTGCAAGAGTCTACAGAAATGTTTAAATCTGCATACATCTTTCCTCAGACATTCAGTCCTACTTCAAGAAATACGTACAATAATGTACTTCTTCCTAGACTGCAGTCTGTAACTGCAGACTTCCCAAACGATATCAAATACGGGGCAACTACTCAAGGGCAACTTCAATGACAAAAAGGTAGATGGTTTCTAATTAGAAATTAGAGTTCTAACTGTCTTTTTTCATTGATTCTTTTTGCAATGACCTATCTGAAGAGGCTACAGTCTATGTCTTGGGTGGCCTCTACAGTGTTCACTATCATTGTAGGGGATCCTGGACCCCCAGAATAGGGCACAAGGATGAGGTATACACTGGAAGAGATGCCAGGCAGATTTATATTTATGTATAGCGCGATTCCAAACATGGTTTCCCAATTCTTTAGCAGCATTGAATAGCATCATAGATGGACAAACAGTGGCGCTAGAAATTTTGTGAACCCTTTAGTATTTCCTCAATGTCTGTGTAAATATCACCTAAAATGTGATCGGATTTTCTAACAAAGAAGCGTAAACGCAAAGGACAGTTCATGTCTAGGAAGGTCAAATTCCAGAACTTTAGAAATGTTAGAAATAGAAATGTTGTGGCAGGATCTACAGTGAGTTCCTGTGAGGAAGTCCACCAAGATCCCAGAGTTGAAACTGTTATCTAAGGAGGAATGAGCTAAAAATCCTCCAGGCTGAAGTGCAGGACAGATCAACAGTGACAGGATACATTTAGTTACAGTTATTGCTGTACAAAGGGGTCATACCAGTCACTAAAAACAGCAGTTCACATACTTTTTCCAATACAAATATGTAACATCAGATCATTTTCCTCAATAAATAAATGAACATGCATACTGTTTTTGTGTCATTTGGTTGTTTTTATTGAATTTTAAGACTCGTGAAAATCTGATCACATTTTAGGTCATATTCATGCAGAAATAGAGAGAATGCTAAAAGGTCCACAAACTTTCTGGCATCACTGTACTGCATAGCCTCATATGCAGCATGCCACTTTTTTAATTCAATGGCATTAATATATGCTGCCAACTCAGAAGTGGTGGTTTCATCCTCCAAGCCTGTCTAATTAGAAATCTGGTAGTTTCAGATTATTGCTTTGGATATTGTAAAAGGATATACTCCTTAAATTCAAATATTTAATTTTATCAACTATCATTTTACCTCTCTCTGTCTTGAAGATACAGACGTCCTGTCTTCATGGTCTGCAAATAACATGAATTACTGCAACTGCCTAATAATCTTACCACTGAAGAATGTTTATATATCTTTATATTTCTCTTCTTTATATTTTATCGTGATCTTTTAATCCTCAAGGGACTGGAACTGTGAAATAAAAGTATAAATGGCAATGCATTAATAATTGCTGATATGTCATTTAATAAATGGGTTATAATATACATACACTATATTTCTATTAATAGGCACAAAGGATAGGATTCCAGATAGAAAGGCCTAATTAAATACAGTATACACTACCAGTCAGAAGTTTTTGCACACGTTAAGATTTTCCACATTATCAATGTTGCTCAGATAATTTTCACAAAAAATTCTAGGCACTAGGCCTTTCATACACCCGTATCAAGCTAAAGAGACAATTAAATCTAAGACCTTCATTTGACTGAAAATATCAGACATGATTTAGCAGACTGACCCAATTCAGAATCTTCCAATTAATTCTCACAAAGATGGATGATCTGAAGTAGGCAGGGATCTACTCAGGCTAGCTGATCAACACAATGTAGCAGCATAGCAGGAATGCAGTTACGACTTTAAGGTAAAAATATATGCTGCCTGGCCAAAAAAATGTCACCATTTCTATTTAAATTACGAGATACAGTACTCAAGAGCCAGCAGTCTGGTCTAGGCTCAGCAATGTTATGCAATAATAAAAGGAAATCAGGGAGCATGAAGAATCATTTTCACACATGAACTGGCCACCACAGAGTCCTGATCTTAACCCCATTGAATGTCACTGGGATGTGATAGAGAAGACTTTATGGAGTGGTTCGACTCTCCTGTTGTCAATACAAGATTCGATGAAAAAATAATGCAAATCTAGGATGAAAAATATGTAGAGACCTTGCATAAGCTCATCCAAACAATGCCAGGATGAATGCTCCTTAGTCAAAGCTAAAGATAGTCAAATGAAAGACTGAAGTGTGTGACTTTTTTTTTGGCTGGGCAGAACATATATTATACTGTATATACTGCAAAGGGAATCAAAATTAAATAACTAGTGATGGGACAAACCAGGCTTCAGAACCTCCGGTGGGTTATAGTATTGCCACCATTGATTGATAGTTCAGGATACTCTCACCAACCATGGGTGTTGAAGCCTCATTTGTGCCATCCCTAAAAAAAACACTGCTGCTTTGTTTTCAAACTCGTGTCACATGGTTCTGTTTCCTGAAGCACGAGCATTCTTGTGAATGATAATCACTGTGAGATTTGGACAGGCCATGGGTATTTTAGGGAAAAGCTGAGATCTCAGGCCTCTCCTGACTTCATAAATGACCAGTTGATTTCAGGCGAGTTTCCTCTCTGTATGAGGGAGAGAGAGGCAGCCTGGATCTCATTGGTTTGTGTTGTTCATTTGTTGATAAGAATTTTCATGTTTTCGTTCTGTCACCCAGTATACACTGAATGCCAACAGAATTTCCTCACTACATCCTCTAATCCCTACTGTATTTCCACTGGACCTTTTTGCCATCTGAAAAAGCTCCACGGACTAAGAGTAGCAGGTCCCAGGTGAGCTGATTTAATGCTACACCTGCCCACCGAACATTTCAACAATCCCCAATTACCATTGAAATAGCTTGACAGATGAGACCCAGACAAACACAGAGACAAGCATGAGTTTAGCCAAGAGAATACAGAGATGTGTGGTGCTTTGATATGATAATAACCAAAATGCGAAATGTGGCGTCTCTTCTCAGGCGAAAGAACTCAAGGATAATATCAAACCTTCCATCTTCAGATTATGTGTATACTTCAAATTTAGATCGGTCTTCCTGGGCAGTAGCTTGCTTATGTTTTTTGTAAGAGATTTGGAAACCTATCCTGAATGTGGTGCATTTGCTGGACCGAAGACGGGTTTTCCCAGTTGGAAGAAAGAGCATTGCAGGTAGGGAATCCAGTAAACAAGTCGTTCATTTGAAACATTTAATTCGGCCAAGTACTTCACTTTGTGCAAAAAAAAAACACAAATGCGATGTGTTGAAGCAAGATTAGCAATAGTTGCATCAGAACCCTTTTCGCTGCTGTAAGAACTTGCTGTTCTACCTGGTATCTTATTTCTGATATCAAAATCAGAAGCTTTATTTCACCAAACACAATATATACACAAGAACTACTGAGACACAATAACATGAATGTCCCTGAAACATGCATCATTAGTAGACAGTACAAATATTGGTTTAGCACATACAGACAAACATTCATGAAACATTCAGCAATCATATTAGAAATTAGTGACAACAGTCATCACTATGTAATCACAAGGATCAATTAACTTAGAGGTATGCTGACCTTCACCATAGAGCATTTTAACATTTAGCATTTTATGTAGAGCTATTGGGTAGCACTGTTGCCTCATGTCTACGGGGCTGTGGGTTTCAATCTTGCCTCTGCTTTGTGGCTGTGGAGTTTGAATATTCTGCCTGTGTCACATGGGTCACCTCTGGGCTAACTGGGGTCTCTAAATTACCCGTAGTGCATGATTGTGTGTGGATACCCTGCGATGAACAGGGATCCCACCAGTGACATACCCAACCTTGGGCGGTATACTGCCTGGGGTAGGCTTCAGGTAACCCTGTGACCCTGACCAAAATAAGTTATTAGAAGATAAAAGGATGTACAGCTATTTGTACTTCAGTCTTTACATTTCAAAGAAATGCTAACCATAGACACTGGAGTACACAGGCTTTTGTACAGGGAAATTTTGGTATGAAACTAACTGACCATGAGCTTAGTGTCAACTGATGGGAACGTTGATATAAAGTCAAGACTATCAGGAGAGGCAGATCCGTCAAGCAGCATCAGCTTAGAACCCAAAACGTTAAGAGCTCACTGGCACTTCTAGAGAATGTATGTGGGAATTCATGGACACTTTGAGGCAATACATATGGGTAAGAAAATAAACCATAACGCATTACCAATATTTAAACAATCATAGACACTAATGACAAGATACTTTCAATATTAGCACATGGGGAGACAACACAAACCCCTGGCATAAAGCCCATACATTAGGGCATTCAAATGCTGGGTCTTTAAAGGGATATACATGAACACAGTCAAACAATAAAAGGCAAATAATGCATTGACAGACATCTAAAGTAAATTCCATTATCATCCACATAGACAAAATAACAATACAGCATAAATAACCATAATAGAAAAGATTCTCAAAAACAGGGTACAGTACAGAAGGAATAACCTAAACATAAAATGCAAAAGAACCATGGAAAAAAATCAGTCCAAGGCACTTGCAACATTTATGTTAAGGCCAATCAATAATGCTCATTCCAAAGCAGAAAAAGATAAACACGCAAACACCATCACAGTAGATTAAAAGTAAAGAAGATGTACACCAAGATAATCCAGGTATGCACAGGATTGTGAAGAAAGCAGAATGGGCTTAAATCCATAAAGAGATTGGAAGGAGGATACAGATTATAGGCTCAAACTGAATCCAGTGCAAGACTTTTTGGTGTTGCGACAAAGTAAGGCCATAGGCCTTACCACACTGTGTTGAGTGGACTGGACTGGACATAACATGACTCTATACAGATTTGTTAAAGGGTATTTTGGTGTATATTAAGCACCTTTTTGGACAACATAAACAATCAAACAACTTTTCTTCAGTCAGATGCTTAGTTTCTTTTTTAAATGAGGCTTCATTGAGAAATTATTAGAGACCTGATGACCTAAGATATTAGCATAAATGTTCATCAGTGGCTGGGCACTATACTAGGGGTTTGATATGTGCAAAGAGATATTCATTCGTGTACCATCCAAATGGATCCACCAAGGGACAACAGCACAGGGTGACAGTGGTGGTTGGCCCCTGTCTATCATTCCAGGTTAAATGATCAAAACATTTCAGAGAGTTGGCCATGTCTCAGCAACTGGAAGCTGGGGAATCAATCAATCTCTCTCTCTCTGATGCTACATAGCATATCGGGCAACAAGCGTTCATGCTTGTCGTTTCCATAGCGGTTGCAGTTTTTATGAGGATGGGTTGCTTGGTGCTATATCCTACTCAGAAATAATGCTTGCCAGCCAAGTGGCTCTTCCTGTTCCTCCTCTCAAGGTAAAGCATTTCACTCTTTCAGCCTAAACCCACCACACTCAAATGGGGCCATGGAGGACAATAGGGGGTGTAGAGAGGGTGGCCCCAATCTGAGTACAGTGCAGGGGGAGTGACCTATTGGATGCCCTAAAAGGGAGAATTGAGTGACTCCGTTTCTGTATGTTAATTAGTCTCATCTGTCTCTTTTCCTCTCAAATATAACTACATCACTACATTCTGTTTTGCCTCCGATAAGTCAGCTAGCTGTCATTTATTAACGCTGTTCTTGGCTTCCATGAATCCAGCTCGTTTCTCATGCCACTCAATCTATCTCCAACTTCGTCGGCGAGGCACTCTGCATTTCAAACCTACACGACATCCTTGATGTACAAGCAGTTGCGCGTCTTTCAGTGATCAAGCATTTTAATGTCTGTTAAACCCGTCGGCTGCTAAGCATAATCCAAATGTTTGCAACCTGCAGGAGGAAATGCAAAAATAGTCTTTAATGAGACCATCAATGTGGATTGGGGAAGGCAGAGAAATATTAGCAAATAGAGGGTTTCAAACTTTAAAAGCTGTGCAAAACTGCAGTGACCCTTTCAAGTTCAGACAGAACATAAAACAGAACCCAGTCTTGCACATTTAATTATACAAAAACAAGTCACATAATATAAAAAAATATTTCTACAAATAACCGTTTATTCTTTCAGGTAAAAAAAAAAAACTGCACAACTGATTTTATACGCTGAATAAAACATTAAATTATTTCTTATTCTAGATGTGCCTGAAATAAATAAAAAAACTCATCATAAACTTAAACCTGTTTCCCTAAAAAAGTACCACATTTCATATTTGTAACTGAAACGTATAAATATTTCAACTTCACCTTTCATTTCATGCCATAACAAAATGAACGTCTGCCTTATTAAAAAAAAGAGTCAAATTTTGTCCAACAAACCAGTTTTACCAATACCCATGTGACAAGCCAGAAAGTGCCAATTAGACAACTGTCTCCCAAAACACATTTTACTCTTAAAACTAGAGAAATCTGTAACAGATTCAAACAGCACATAAATACACAGAATAGAAAAAAAATTAAAACAACCCTCTTGCAGAGATCTCTCAAGACTCTGAATTATAAACCTTGAAAGGAACCAAAACAAAAATGAAATTCAAACACACATTATAAAATGTCTCCTGAAATACTGATGGTACAGGGGCATTCTGAAGTCCTAAAACAGATAAACGACTAAATAAATAAATAAATAAATAAAGGTGCAAGGCACCTCACGGAATGCCATCTTTCCGCTGGCAACATTGGGAGGGTGGAACATTCCAGTCATAGATATAAGACAGGCGCAACTTGACTTCTTCCTTGCACAGACGACCCTCCTTCATCAAGGTCTGGTGTTTCTCCAGCATGTCCTCTAAGCTCTGCTTGTGTGTCACCAAGTATTTATTGTTGCAGCCCCGAGACTTGTACTCCGTGTCAAAGCGGGGATCGTGCATGCGACGCACGTCGACCGGTGCTAGCCAAGCACCCATAGAAACATCTTCACTCTGCCACACCTTCAAATAGTTCACATTGAGACGCACGTAGTGCACGAGGTCAGCTGACAGGATGTAGCCCCCACCCAGGGCATAAGGCAAGTAATAGTCACACAGTTCCCACGTGCTCTCCTTCCACTTACCAGCTGTTTTCACCCTTCCTCTGCCAGAGAAAAAACCCCAATAGAGTCTGGCGGTCTCCTTGGCTTTTAGCTCTTCTTTGATGAGATCAAGGCGTGCAAAAGTATCATCATCAGCCTTCAGGACATATCTGAATTGCACATTCTGGTCCAGCCACGTGTACATGTGCAGGAGCTTGAGGGTAAGATTCTCATATGAATCCTTCAACTGTGGCAGGAGAAGAAGATCGCGATGGCGTACCTGTTCAGTGCCCAGATTCTGAAGATCTTCCGTGGGCAAGCCCTCTGTGCCGATAACAAACAAGCTCAACACCTCAGAGTCATGGTTGGCCAGCCAAGTGCTGCGGATAATGCTACGCCTTTCTGTGTACTTCGGTCCAGTTATAATTAGGACCACCAGAAATGCCGACAACTCCTTAGAATGGGCCTCCGGTGGCTGAACCTCGTAATGGGGGGCAGCACCAGGTAGGACGACTGGTTTCAGGGTTTCAGAAGTACATTTTGCGAGAAAGAGAAGAACCACTCCAAAAAGGCAAAGCCCGCCAATCACCAAGGATGTCTTGTGGCGGCAGAGCAGCCGCACTAGGTTCATGGCGTCAGACTTGGAAAGAATTTAAAATGGGTTACTTAATCAACAGCCAATAGAAGTATACACATCAGGATCCAATTAAATTCATCAAAGATATACCTTTGGCTAATCAGAGCTGATTTTTTTTTTTTTTTCTTACCCTCAAAAATTGTATTTATACTACAAGGACCATTAGCCATACTTATAACCTGCAATCAAACAATGGAATAGAAAAATTGTTCACTATATTTTGCTTGACTTCTAATTACATCGTAAAAATTAAGTATATCTAATAAAACCTTTTACCTCTGAAAAACTACGGTCTATATATTATGCATGTATATGTATAAACGAAGACAGATGCTGCAAACCAATCTTCTAAAGACTTCATGCAATAAATCAGTCAGACAATAAGTTCACAACAGACGTTTGATACAATTCAGGAAAATTCTGGTCGCCATGGAAGCTCAGGACATTCCCCTATTCTGTAGATTGATCCATTTTCTGCTTGGTAATTCGTAATATTTAAATCCCACAACTGATTTTACAACACAAAGCAAATACATCTTTATTCCTTTGACTATGAACAGGTAACATTTCTTCGCTAACCTTAAAAGACGGCTTTTTATTACATTTTCCAATTGAACAACTTGTTCGATTTTGTCAACACGTTTACCACAAACAATAAAAGCAAAACTAGTCTTTTGCCCTTATTAATTCCGTAGCTACAGTAAAGCGCCAAAATACAGCTACACAGCCAACGGTTAACGTTTCCACAACGTCTTAACGGTCCCGTAACGTACCGGTAACCATCCCTGTTTGCTGTTAAGGAGCGGCAAATCTAAGCGTTTACGTCTCGAGCGTGTTAATTCCGTGTAATAAAACAATTATCAGCGACATATCAAGCTACAGCAAACGACAATTAACGCATTTCATATTTATAAACCCAATTTTAACATTTTAACCCAGCAAAGATGGAACGTTAAAGGTATGTTACAGGAACGTTAAGAACGTAATGAGAACGATATCGGACGTCGTGGGGACCGTTCCGTTTGCTGGGAAAAACACAACTGGACAAGTTAATTGTAAACTATATTTAATATTTCGCACAGCTAAGCGCTGATCCTATTTAGTTTTGTTTTTAATAACAGTATAAAGTAGCTACTTAAATCACAAATGCGTCGGGAACGTAAATAATTCACCTAATGCAATTCCAAACACTGTCTTATACTATCTCAGCGAGTATTACCTTACATGATGTTGAAGGTATATTTGCTCCGGTGTCACACACACAATGTGTGACACAAACTGTGCTAATAAAATCATATTTGCATATTGTCTAGTTAAGAGTAAGTTAAAAGGACATTGCAGATAATACTGTACCTGGCTGCAGATGTGACGTGTCAGACAGTTGATGTTACTGATGGGTTATCACAAGACAGAAGCATGGTATGTCAGCATCAAAACAAGCCGACACGCCGTCATCCACGCTTCACTTCAACCGACTTTAATGCCGATCGGAAGCATATTAGTGTCATGGAAAAAAACCGCAGCGATCTACTGTATGAAAGGAAGGTCTTTCGAGGCCTCTGCCTTTTCTTCGGTGTGTTTGTGTGTGACTGTGAGACACTTTGGTTGAATGCACACTGCCACCTAACGTGCTGGAGTGTGGCCTCAGCTAACAAATTCGGGTTAGCAGAACGTTTTTAAAACGTTGTTTTTAGGTTGCTGGAACGTTTATGGACGGTCCAGGAACGTTTTTGAAAAAAGGTTATTTAGAGAGAGAAAAAAAACGTTCCTACAACGTTCTATTTCGGTTGGTTTCCTCCGCGTTTTAAGATATGACGTTGCAACCGAACCTTTGAAGAACCTAATGAGAACGTTACGGAAAGTTGTGCGAACGTTTCCGTTTGCTGTGATGTAAGGACACGTATCTGATACAGAGATTTCAGATTGATTTGTTTTTGGCAACAGAACAATTTTCTGTGTAGCAGTTATGCCTCGTAGCAGGTTTAAATGGCAATCACTGTAACATGGTTGGTGATCCAAGTTTAGTTACATCACACCGAAAAACACGACAGCTAGCATTTCGTATATTTTACAATGATCACAATCTACAATTATATTATACGAAACAGATCTAAATGTATCCTCTTCAAATAAAATATGAGTAAACGACAATAAACCATTTCGAAATGGTTTGTTACCTAACAAATCTGCAAATAGCTAAGATGTTTCACTTTGCTCAGATTCAATCCAAAGTATAGAAGATACAGCTAAAGAAGTAATGTAATAGCAATCAAGATTATATATGCACACACACAATATATGCATGTTATCGTTTTTATATACAACAGTATATAATATATTCTATACTATGTGAATATGATTGTGTGTGTCTGTCTGTTACAGTATCTTTGTTTCTGTAAGAATGAATATTTTTCAAGACCAGTATAGCCTATTACTATGTCCTAAAATAGGTTTCTCCACAATCGGTAATAGAGTTTTCTTTCTTTTTTTTTTTTTTTTGGCCTGAGTTGTTCCCCTGGCGTATTTATACATGTGATTTTAAGATGGATTATAAATGTAAATTTAAACACGACATTCCCTTTAAAGAATTTTTCAGTTCTTTAAACTGCTCTTTGTTTGCCAAAATATGATTTGAATTCCTCCTCTATTGTGTGTGTGTAGATTCCATGTTTTCCCTAAACTGAGATGACTTCTTTCTGCAGTCTAAAAAATAGTGAGGCTAACAGGTGTTTCTAAATTGCTATTTGTGTGGTGTGTGTACCATTCGACCTTGGTAATCAAGTGGCCCACAATAACGGCCATTTAAAAGGTGGTATGATACGAGATTCTACCCAGCTGCTCAGTTCACCCAAAGAGTTAAGACTGCTGATAGTAACGAGAGGGTCTGAACAGACTCACAGGAATCTTCTTTGTCCCTGGGGGTGCTTTCATGGATCCCTCCTGACAACAAACCCCCCGCTCGGAGCCAGTACACTGGAAACCTCTCCAAGTTGTCAGTCGACCATCTGGTATGTGTCTTGCATTGCATTGACTTCTTATTGTGCCCCTTGCTTCCTGATGCAATAGTGTGGTGGAAAAACAAACAACTTGGAGTCTAGAGACAGCAAACTCTTTATTACCTAGGTTATTCAGTGCACAGAATAAGCCGGGACAAGAGGAGTCACACACCAATACCCTTGAGTCCACAAGCTAACATCCAAAGCAGGCTTATATGTGTTCCTTCTTACAAACGCACCATTGTTTGCCACACTCTTGGTTCCTTATCTCGCTACCTCAAGGCTGAAACAAACTAGTTCTAATTAGCCTCTTGACTATCTGTGTCCTTCAGTCTCATCACCACCTGTGTAGGCTCAGTCAAAACATATTCCTTATATGGTCATACTGTACTTTCCTTCTGGTACATTTCACTGCTTACTAAAGCTCTAAAGCAATACATATCAGTAATTTCCACTACACTAGCAAGCCCTCCTAGAGCAACAGGGAAGCTTTCCTTCACTCTCAGTCCTCTGCTGATTGCTTGGCTTGTTTCTGAACCCTGGGATGCCTCTCTCCTGCACCTTAGCTTCTTCCCGCTTTCAATGGGTTAGGTGGGTGGAAGGCAGGTGTACAACGGCACTGAATGGAATGTGGAAGCGATCGGGAGCCCTTCAGGCTGCCTGTTTCAGCCCTCCTCATGTGTCATAATCAAGGGGCCAATTGGACTTGCTTCAGTATTTTGGGTCTTTTCAGTGTCTGATCCTGGGCTCTGTGCCATCTGCTGTTCAGCCATTGGCATTTAGTTTGAGGTGTGCATGTGACAGCCGTTAGGTCAGTCCGTCCACGACAGACAGTCTGCCCATGCTGGATCTCAACAAAGTCACCAAGATCAGTGAGCGCAGAGACAGGGAGGCAGGTGGAGCTGAGGAGGTACCAGAAGGGTCCTTCAACAGCAATGCCTAACAACCGGGCATGGAACCCATCCTGTGCTGTATCCTGGGGAGAGTATCTATTGTCCTGCTAAAGCCAACTACTTGACTAGGGGACTGTGGGGGTGGCAGTAGTGGTGGGAGGGGCCTGCTCCACAGAGGTTTCGGCTGCTACCACGAGACGTGTGGCGACAGGACCTACCGTAGCCTGGTGCCGTAACAGGCTGGATCTGGGCCAGGCTGAATGCACCTGCTAGTGCTGTCAGAGCTTGCTGGCATGGCCTCGGTGCCACGGATCATGCACGAGCTGATGGGTACGGTATGATCTTAGAATCTCACTCGATCTGGTTGGTGGCACCGTATGAATGAAGAGCACGACCCAATACCTGGATCTGCTTTTGGGTTTAAGTGCAGCACACTGTGTAGACAGAATGTGTGATTCTTAACAGCTCTGATTCATGGCCATCTGACCAATTTGCTGATATGCTTCAACAGTCTAACACAATTCGGAGTGTGAAACTGGAGCAACACGTGCGCTTTCATCGAAAGAACCAGCTTCAGCCGCCTCCTGAGAATGACCGGCCATCATCTCTGTGGCATGACAGAGATTATGGGATGTTACTGTAGATTGTTATGAAGCGTTTAAAGAGGCAGTGAAGCATGGAGATTCGTGGTCGGGAGAGACGTGAGGAATTATAGGACTCTCAAGATTCCAGAGAACTTTGTCGGCCTGTCAATATACTTGTATTCCTAAAGGATGAAATATCGTTTCTCTGGGGCTCATGGTACAACATTTAGGAAAGACGGGAGGCACGGTGAGAGCCTAACGGAGCAGCCAGCGGTGAAGACACAAAGAAATGGGCCAGCAGAACACATCAACAAAACTGCTGCAAATGTGAGTACGGCTGGCAGAAATGAGAAACAGGTCTCCAATGGAGCTAAACCCAAACAGCGTGCTAAGTATAGCTCTGTACTTTCTTCTACTCCTGTGAGTTCAGCCAACCATGCTAAAGCTATTGCTAATGTTAAAAATGTTGCTCAGAGATTTCAATTCAAAGCCAGAGTAGAATACGAATCACAATTCCCTCTGTTACAGGACAGATTTGAGCCACTGCAGGACTTCAGTGAGTCTCCTAAAGGCAGTGAGCAAAATGGCAGGAGAACCAGAAGGGTCAGCCGGTCAGATTGCCCTAGCAGAGCCACTGAGCTCCACTCCGCAGATGGGGATGACTCTGTTAGTAGCATGAAAAACAGGAAACTCATAGTTCACTGTGAGCCGAGCATCACTGTCTCTGAACTGAATGAAAAACTTTGCTCACTATTGGACAAATACAGAACAGTTAGAAGGATCGTCATTCATGTTGGCAAGAGTAACATGAGGAAGCAGGAGTCCGAGGTTTTATAAAGGGACTTTAATGATCTTTTCAACGCACTCAGCAAGTTGAACATTCAGACTTTTATCAGTGGTCCTCTGCCCGCATGGAAAACCAGTATGTTCTCAAAGCTACTCTGACTAAACACCTGGCTTCTCAAATCCTGCAGGTCAAATGGACTAAATTTCATTGTCAATTTTAACCTGTTTTTTGGAAAGAGAGAGTTGTTTAGGCAAAATTGTTTAGGGCTTGTTTAGTTGTTTATGGCTCTCAGTCCATCTCTAGGGATGAAGTGGACCAGATGGACACCCAGCAGCTGTCCTTCATGCCCAGGGTACGGGCCACCATCCCGTCTTTGCTTCTCTGCTAATGGCTGGTGGTTCAGCACTGAAACAGTCAGCTCCACCCAGTTAGCACCTCGGCATAGAGGTGGCTTTGTGCTCGGCTGGGTGCTGAAGCATTAAGCTGAGCTAGTATTAAACCAGACATCTACATGTGGGAAAGGTGATGGTTGTTAAGGAAGCATCTATTCTCATCAACGCTCCGGAGATGGCCAAGGGCCTAACCTGTGTGTGTGTCCCCCCAGATTGCAGTGTTCTACAGAACCTGCCAAAGACACAAGCTCAAGATAATATGGCTGAGCCATAAGCTCCATGCTGCTCCTCCCTCACCAGTCAATTTGGTCTCTTCAGGGCATGTTGTGTCATCATAAATCGGTTTAACAATTTATGGTTTTGAACCAGGATTGTATACCATGACGGGATCTGGCACAATGTCCGCTGGTTATCTGTATAGGTGGACACCACATGCTTCTAACACACTCCTGTTATAACAGTCCCTGCAGAATATCGCCGCAGTGACGGCTGGGACCGGAGACGGGGTGAATGACGCCGTGGCCCTCAAGGCCACTGACATTGGCTTGGCTAGGGGCCATTCGGGGACCAACATCTGCAAGGAGGTGGTGGTCATGATCCTGCTGGATGATGACAACTAGTCCATGTGAACCCATGTGTGAGAGCCCATTTTTTTTTGCGTGGGCCTCCTAGAGCGGAGGTTCTCAAACTAGGGGGGTCTGCAAGATTTTTTCATTCTTTAATTCTGTTTATCTCTTGTGCTGTCTTTCAACTTTAAATTTTATGAGTAATAAATTTGAATTTACAGAGATCATGGTAACTACAGTGGCCATATAGCATACTCTTTGCAAATGGAGATGCCCCCATCCCCTTCATAAATGTGTAATTGTGGTGTTTATACTATATTTGGTAGGTGGGAGTCCTCAGAAAGAATGAAACGGGTCTGTGCAAAGAAAAGGATTGGAAGAAAAGCCCTTGTCCTACAGTACAGTTTCTGTGATGTTTACTTACAGGGTGATGTGTAGCTCAGTGGGTTAGGGATCTGTGCTAGTATCTAGGCGGACATGCGTTTGAGTCACATGGTTGGCAGTGTCACAGCTGCTGCTTAATAAATGCAATGTAATCAATATGAGCTGAGCTGGTATAGAAATGGGGTCTTGTACCAATGTGAGCAAATTCTCATTGGTTTGTGTATATCATCAAAGATGGGCATTTCACAGGGATTCTGTCAGGATGCCCACTTTTCTTGTATGACTACCTAGACCAGATCTGTCTCTTACTCAGCCAGTCTGCCAAAGAAGAAGCTAAAGGAACTGATAGCAACATGAAGAACTCTGTCTGCTTCCAGCTGAGCATGCGAGAGTCCGACTGCCCATGTCATGTGGCTCTCAGGTGTCCAAACACTAATGAACTGATGAACTCTCCAAACCCTCTGAATGCCATGCAGATCCTATGGAATAACATCATAACGGATGGGCCTCCTGCTCAAAGGTGATGCATGTCTGATGGCTGGAGTTTGGCAGGTGAGAGGTTTGTGTCATGCCCCTCCACCCCCACCTGTAATGTCTCTTGCAGTCATGGAGCCTGTGGACCAGGATGTGATCCAAAAGCTTTGATGAATGTCAAAGACACCATCTTGACCTGTAGCCTCATTGTCAAGATCCTGGTGTCAGCCCTCATTATTGTGTACAACACCCTATTTGTTTTCTGAGGGGAAATGTGTGGAAACCCGTCTCCTCCCCCCGCAGTGGCTCCACACCTTTTTCACCACACGCTAGCTGTCTCACACCTTCACACACGCTTCTCATTCACACTCAGGAGCATCTACATTTTGAAGACTGCTTTTGGGTGGTCGAGGGTTGCTGAACACTGACTGACCGAGTTCCTCGACAGCATTGTCCAGGTTGAGTGTGGTAACATGGTAAATATGAGCAGTTTGAGGATGCTTTCCATTTGGCCAGACCTTCAAAAGAGCACTCAGGCACATGTTTCCACACGGACTGCTTGGCTTCAGTGTTTCCATTAGGCTGAGACATTGACCAGTGTTAATTTTTTTTTGTTTTACTAAGATTCTCCCTTCAAGTCCTGTACAGATATTATGGCTGCCCATGCAAAGTACAAAAACAGTTGTGACTGTACGGGACGGTTCTGCTGTAAGTTTAATAATGATGTAAAGAGTGGAGTAACAGTGACAAACAGACTAAACTCCTTTGGTTTGATGTGCCATTGGTGATATCCTGTTTGACCTTTGGCACCTGCATGACAGCCTGATCACCCCACAGGACACCATCATGGCCTTCACTTTGTTCATCATCTTTCACATTTTTGCTGCCCTCAGCTCCGGATCGTGGGTGTCGCTCCTGTTTGGCCAACATGCCACTAGGTGGCACTCAAAAGCCACTTTCAAGATTTCAAATATTATTAAGAATACGCAGCATGTTCCCAAGGAACCTGAGGTTCCCACTTACCATCCCATGATCCCACTCACCCTCAGATGCACATGGTGCACAAGATGGGCCAGCTGCTGGTCATCTTCTCTTCACCCTCTGCAGAAAGTCTTCCAGACCAAGAGCCTCAGGATCTTAGCTGGGTCATTGGCCACCAGTTCCCATCTCCCAGCTTTTCATTTATGCTTGTAGTATTTGGTTCCCTGGTTTTATTTCTGAATTTCATCAGCAGAATCAGTTTCAAAATCATACAATTTTTACTCACAGAAAACAGGCTGCCTGGTGGGAAATTGTGTCACGGTATCTAAAACAGGCATTGTGCTGGTTTCTGATTGTGCTGTTTTAATACTCGTGCTGATTATGATTAGTTGGATAGATTGTCTCCTGTGTCTTCACAGATGCTAACGTCAAACATCTGATTTTTAACTCCTGTAGTTATAAATGAAGATGCTCTGAACACCCCAGGTAAGGTGGTTAAAAAGGGATGGCGAGTCAGATGAAGCTACTAAACTGGGAGCATGTGGGCTTGGCCAGTGGACATCACAGCAGCTGGCTGACGTGGAAGCTGCTTCCCATGCAGAACAGCCACTGTTATATAGGTGGGTCATTGTTGGGTGCTGCCCATTATTTCAATTTTTAGACACTTAGCATTTCAGTAATGTAATGGGACAGCACTGCCAGATACTGTATACTGAATGATTGTGGTCACCCCCAGCTCCATCATAAGAAGGCGTCCCCCAAATCAGTCACCAGCCAAATCATTCACCTGCAGGACATGAGGCTGTTGCCTGTCCATGTTATCACTTGCCTTTGTTCAGTCATTGAATCTGCCACTATGATCCCTATTCAGACGTGCTATTCCCCAAAGGCCAGTCTTTCCCATCTCGCCCCATGCCTGTTCCCCATGTGCCAGTTCCTGCACCCGTGCATCTGTCCAAACCTGGGCCGTGCCAAGCCTCCGATGCCCCCTGTTCCCTGCTCTCGTTCCCCTAAGTAAAGTCTGTCTGGATTAGCTGCACCATCTCTGGTCAACCTGTCCCCATGTTTGGACCCGCTGCCCGGTTGTCATGGCTCCTCCCAGCTGACCTCTGTTCTGTCACACCCCTCCTGGATAAATACTTTCTTTTTTGCTTTATCACTTTCCTTAGTATCTTTGGGTATGTAACAGAAGATGTACAAGTGTTCAAAAGGATAGAAATTAAAATTCCATGTAAGACGAAGTCACTGGTTTTTATCCCACGATCTCTCCTGGGTGTTTTATACCATTCTGTATCGCTTCTTCATACACCGCCTCCAGCAGCAGAGCCTACAGGTGCACCTTCCCATATAGCGGCTTGCAAAGGAACAGCCAGTAGCAGGTGACACTCACGCAAGATGGGACAGCCTGGAAGCCATAGTGCTTCTTCTGAAGAACACTGAGGACAAAATCCTAAACATTGTACCCCCCCCTTTCAGGTCAAAGATGAAAAATTCACTGTCTGATTTCAGCACTGGACAGTTCCACTCATTAGCCAGGGAGGTAATCTCACCATCAGCCACTGCTATACATTGAACCAACGACGCTTAGATGCTTGACAGGACCTCTTTGAAGACTAAACTGGTGAGCAGGGGCTTACTTCCCCTGGATTCAAATAGACTTTTTATGGGCTTCTTTGGTCCTCTGCTGGACTCGGTGAATGACATTTTCACACTTTTTGTCTGAGTAATCCTTTCCACTATTAGTGTCATATATTGCAGATGGAAAGGGCTTTGAAAAATTTCCTGATTTTACATTACGTTCTCAAATACAGAGCAGGGTATGAGCAATTTATTCGAGGAAGGGGACCCGATACGTGTTATGACGGAGTCGTGGCACTGCTTGCTTTTGCACTGTATTGAAAGTTTAAACGAAAGCATTCCCAGATGAATCGAGGCATTTTAAGAGGAAAGGATAAGATAACAAAGTATGAAAATTATAATGTAAGTCAGTATATTTTTATACTGTACGTTTCATACTCATGAGAGTCATGACAAGGGAGAAGGTGTAGGTGCTGGCCAATTGTGGGGTGTGGCCGGGGTGTGGTCAGGGTGTGGCCAGGGTGTGGTTGGGGTGTGGCTCACTAGGAGGCACAAAAGTCTTGAGCCACCCCTTATTTCTTTATATTTTGCTATGAAAATTGGACTTTTTGCACAGTACTATATATAACATGATTTCTTATTGCAAATTGATGTATACAAACTAAATATGCAAGATGAAATGCCGTAGCCATGGTATATTGAGCATAACCATTATAATGTCAGGTGTTTTTGCACAGCGTCCAGTGAGATGTTGGCCATCATCGGCTGAGGTGTCGTTGCACTGACTCATGGAGGGTCAGTTGATGGCGTGAAAGTGGCGGCGGAGCTGAATCATTGGGATCGTCATCCTAAGGTGGATGGTAAAAGTTGGCTTCCGTGGTCTCACTGGCTGAGGTTCTGGTGGAGGTAGTCTGCAATGCACCATGCAGTAGCAGGTACCTTAGTGCGGTGTGTTTGTTCTCCGGGAGCGGGTGTACTAAGTATGCGAGTGGAGCACTCCCTCCCTGGGTGTTGTTTTTGTTTGTGTTGTGCATTACTGCAGTTGCCTTTGTATAGCCCTCTACTGTGTTGTCATACGTCATTGTGCACCTTAGCGACACAGGAGCTACACAGAAGCCCTGCATTAACCATGGTTTATGTAGTAGCTCCTGGCTTGGGGACATTTTGTATTGCATTTGACAAATTTCATGAATTGTAATAGATTTCTTTTTATTTTTGTGATCTCTTTGCCCTGTGGTTCCTCCTGTCTGAACAGATACCCCAGTTGGCTTCATCCAAAGTAAAATCTGCTTTTGGAACTTTTGGCTGGGGCTGTCCACATTGGGTGGGAATCCATTAACCGTTATCTGAGGTGTTTTTGCACTTTTGACTTTCAACACAAATGTACTTCAGTTTTGGGTAACACAATTTATTGTTCCACTTTACTTGCAAATTTCCTGAATATGCAGAAATATTTTTCTTAGAGACAGAGGTCAGCTAAATATGAAATGTTGATTGTGAATTTTTATTTACTCTGAAATGATCTTTGTTATTATCTGTTTGCCAGGTATTTGGTTTACTGACACACTTTGTGTTTTTATAGGCTATTCTGTTCTTAAATTTGCAGGTGCGAAAGATGGATATTAAGAAGCTTTGAGTTTGGCTAAATGGAGGGCCGGTTAGCTACAGACTAACATTATGGTGGCCGGTATTTTTCATCTCATTTACCTCCTAGTGGTACTAGGTACGCAAACACCAAAATTTCAACCACCTGAGAAAGCTGACACTCAAAAAGCCGAAATAACGTATTGATGGTAAGACATTCAAAACACTTTAATATGCATGGGGACCAAGTTTGAGATTTTTTAATGTGCTATGTTTTTTTAGTATGTACAAGTGGGACAAGCATGTTGGAAAAAATGGACTGGATTTCCTTACTGGAAGAAGTATCAAAGTTATTATAAAGCAGGAATGTGTGAACAGGCAGAAAGCCTACTGATGCGTCCTGATGCCTGTTCCTGAAAGTGGGCTTAACAAATCCAAGTCAAACCTGAATTCTGATTGGAGAAATTCAGGAAATCGACAGATCCTGAAGTCTGTCTTTTCTCCAGTCAGAATTCAGGTTTGACTGTTGGGTTTGTTAAACTAGTTTTCTGGAATAATAATTGATAGGTTTGGCATACAGGGATGAAAAAGTGCATTGCTTACTGTTTTCTCAATAAAACCTATAAACGCCTGCCACCAACCCCAGCTGCAATCCTCCCACCCATCTGCCTGCCTGCCTCCAGGCGTCAGAGGAGGCAAGAACATTGATAACGGGGGGCCAGACGGTGGTGAATCCCTGGATTGGTGGAGTGGCCACGACAGTATGCCAACCCAACGAGCTCATCATGCCAGATAACGCTGTACCCGGAGATGTGCTAGTAATGACAAGACCCCTGGGGATGCAAGTAGCTGTGGCTGTCCATCAGTGGCCAGATATTCCAGAGAAATGGAACAAAATGTTGAGCTAACTTATCAGGAGGCCATGATGAACATGGCCAGACTGAACAGAACAGCGGCTGGGTTGATGCACACCTTCAATGCCCATGCAGCCACCGACATCACAGGCTTCGGGATCCTGGGATATGCTCAGAATCTGGCCTGGCAACAGAGAAGCGAGGTGTCCTTTGTCATCCACAACCTGTACGTTTTGGCCAAGATGGCTGCCATCAGCACGGCCTGTTGCATCATGTTCGGGCTCACGCATGGTACCCGTTCGGAAATCTCAGGAGGCCTGTTAATTTTCCTACCTCGGGAGCAAGCGGCACGATTCTGTGCCGAGATAAAGTCCCCCACGTACGGGCGAGGGCCACCAGGCCTGGATCATCGGCATTGTGGAGAAAGGAAACCATACAGCCAGGATAATCAACAAGCCGCGGATCATTGAGGTGGCCTGCAGGTCGCCACACAGAACGTCGGTCCCACCCGTGGCGCCACCTCTTAATCCCACCTCTTTTTAGACAGACGTTCTGATACCACTCTTAAATATGCAACGACAACTGTGCCCGTGACCAAAAACTACAGAATGCCTCAGAATGACGAGAGAGAGTACACCTAGCGGAGACACTTGGCGGTCCCTTTCATTGGGAACCGCTAATAAATCAAAGGACAGTAAATACAGTGGAGATCCATTGTCGGGAACACTTTCCCGGAGCTAGTTTGTGTATTTCAGCCATATGTACCTCAGGTGGGTCATCCAGAACACCACTAAACCTAGGATCCTAGTAGATGTTTATTCAGGTTCAAGCTAAGCAATTTACATAACCTTTCACATAAACGCTGGGCGCTAAAGTAGATCCCTCCAATTACAAGTATGCTCTCTCAAAGGCTCCCCCTAAAAGCTCTCTCAGGTCTGAAATTAACTAACATTTATAATCTTAGGATCCCATCGCTAAGGTGATGAGAATACTAGAATGGCATGGTTCCACCTAGCCTAGCAGACCAGTGTTAGTAACATTAAGATTTATAGTACTTAACGAGGGCAAGGGCACACAATACTCTAGGAGACAGAGAGCCTTTTCTACAGTACATGCTCTGTATTGATCAAGCATCCCTTTTAATCTTGAATAACTGTTACAGAGCCAAAAATTTCAGTGGCGTTTTTGTTCTTTCTACAGCACCTACAGTCATCTGCCAGGCTGTGGTTCATGACCAAAGTGGAGTGAGTTAGCTGCATTTTCCACCAGGAGCACCACAGGAACAAAAGAAAGTTTAAAAAGAAAAATAGGTAAAAAGTTCTGTCCCACCAACCCTCCCCTTTCCCATACTGGGCCAACCCTGCACCCCACCCCCACCCCAACAGACACACTGACTTCTTACCCACCTCTGCCCGTACTTATGAATGGTGAATCAGGACGAAGATACTATAGATAATGTGCATTTTAATTAGGGCTGCAAGATTTGGTGAAAAAGTCATATTGCGATTATCGTGGACAATATTGCAGTTTACGATTGCGATGTAATAAACAAATGGTATCACGAGTCTACTTAGTTATCGAGGAAATTGCACAGATTGCTGATAATTTTGAAATGTGTATTTCTCAGCTCAAACATACAAACTTAAACTAGCATAAAAATATAAAAAAATTAAAAATGAGTGGATTATTAATGCAGTTAAAGTATGGTAGTACTCTCACTTTTCCTGTGTTCCCATTGACTTTTAGTGGGAGAATTTTCAAACTGCTGCCACTCTTACAGCTTTGAAGCTAAACTCACCAAACTTGAATCACGTAGTCATGGGGTCACACTAAAGCAACTGGTGACATTTGGTGGACGTCCTCAAACCCAGGTCCTCTCCTCCAGCCAATGAAATTTCACCTATTCAAAGTCAACGGCAGGTAAATTCATTGACTTTAATGTGAAAGTTTAAACTGCTGCCGTTCTCACACTTTTGATGGCAAGGTTCCCAAACTTTGCACAGTTGGTCAATGGGTGACTGTGGTTCAAGGCTTGAAAAAGGGGGCGGAGTGACACGGTCCATACTTGTGGTATGCTCTTTTACCGTAACCCATGGGTGACCAAAATAATTATTCTGTAGTGAGATATTTGTAGTTTTAATGTTTGTGAAGTTTCCTCACTCTGGGTTGAACAGAAAACACAGAATGAACCCAGGTTTACCATCAAATGATGCTAAATTGACTCCACAAGTTACCCTAAAAATAAGTGTGCACATTTTGGGGACCCCGGCATCAAGAGTGTAAGAATTGAAGCAGTTTAAGTTTTTTCTCATTATAAGTGATGGGTGTTAAGCAAACAATGGTCTTTTGTCAGTGGATATGGTATATATAATATGGTATTATATAACCTTTCCCTTTCAATAGTTATCTATTAAATAAAGCGCTACTGTCTATCTTTATTGTCTGATTTGGTTGTAGTAAAGGGCATACCACAAGTTATCATTTTCATTTGTTTTAGTTTGAGTAACGTATGTTTCCATTATAAACGACTGAATTTTGGGTGGTAAATATAAATTCATGTATTCAGGTCATCGACAGCTGTGGAGACACCCAAACAGCCTCAGTAAACAGAGAGCCTGTATTGCACGCGCATCTGCTTTCCGAAGGAGCACGAGCTCTTCCGGAGCAGTACAAACTCCCTCCGACTGGGCCGGTGACGCTAAGCGCAACTCCATTCGGAATGAAATCATCCCAGTGCTTTCCATTTTAAAAACTCATTCTTCGAAGCTCTCACACACGCGACTGATTTACTACCTCGCACTTATATGAGAGCACCTACTTTATCGGTTGGCTATTAATGCTGCCCCAAACTTTTCAATACACTGCAATACACGCTTCACTGCCTGAACAAAGACTGATTGGTCATCTCTTTATTATGGGCGTAGATAATGAGCAGAATGCACACGAGCAGAATAGGTTATCACGTTCACACATGCACATTTTTTACTGAATTAAATCCCAAGCTTTTGTGGTTATATAGTCACTCAGGTTGACATCGCGATTGCGATTAGATTAATCGCGCAGCACTAGAAAAATCAAATGATCTCAAGTCTCTGATCTCACTTTTCTTCCCAAAGACTGTCATTTAAATGCAACCGACAGAGGAATGGGGGGTCTTGACAGAATAGGAAGTTGCGCTCCACTTCCACTTCTCAGTTCTTTCCTGCATACAGCCTCGTCCACGCGCGTGCTGTCTCTATAGCTTGAGCTTCATTGGTTTTCCATTGCTCTGCGACGTCATTAGCCAGCGGATCATCAGGATTAGGAGCGCTTAGTAATGCTTGGATGGACAGCAGCACTGTACGGATCTGCAGGGCTGGAGACCACCTGTTTTTCAGGATATCCAAGCATATCCGGCCCACCTTGTCCACATTGGGGTGGTAGATTTTGGTGATGAAGCGCACTTCTGGAGCTGCCATTGGATACTCCTTGGGCAGAAAGAGTTCGAGTTCAAAAATCCCACCTTCAAATGGTGAGTCCTGAGGCCCCGTGATGACCACATGGAAGTAGCGGGCATTTTCTTCGTCGGGCTCCGCATTGATCCCGGGTACAGGCTCAGCCAGCAAGCGCTGTGTCTCCAGAATGATCCTGCGGGGTAGTCCTGCCATCTTGTCTTAATGCGGTTCAGGTTGTGATTCTTCCTGCTAAGTAGTCTCAACGGATCACAGGTCACAGTACTGCACAGTAGCGATGAGTTATGAAATTGTACACTTAGGGTTCTATGAACCTAGTGACATAGAATGTGCTAATTCCGTACATAACACCTGGGGCTCCAAGCATCTTTAGAACTTAGATCATTACAATATACATGTGAATAAACCGATCTGAAACATTCATCAAACTGTAGTTCCTATTTTGCATAAAGGATTAAAAAAAAAAATCAATCAATTCATGGGTCTCCCTTTTCTGTTTAGCCACAGAATTTCATCTACATTACATGTAATGTTCTTTCTAACCTCTGGGCTACCCACTCACCTAAGAGCCCAGCTTCAGCTTCCATCAGCCAGCTAAAAGGAATTACTGAAGGAACTGGAATCATTGGTGAAGTGCAACACTTCTTGGAACTGGGTAAGAACTCTATCAAAGTGTGAGCCCTCCCAGAAGATAAAGAAGAAGGCCACTGTGGAAAACAGAGCAGGTGGAACTGTGTGGAGCTGCAGTTCTGCCCCACTGGGGAAAGTCAGGGTGTGTGGGTCCAGGTCAGAGGCAGGAGCCCAACGGCCGTGAGGCGAGAACCTGGTACTTTTGCGTTCTTCGCTGGGTAATGCAGCTGAGAGATTCAAATACTCACATTCTTCATCCCAGTTCTCATCTCCTGTCACTTTTACCTGCTTTTCCATGAGGCCTGCATAAAACGCCATGATGAGTTCTCACAAACGAGCAGCCAATGGCACGTCGACAAAGTGAGCGACGGGAACATTGACAAAGTAGACCTTCTGTATTTATCCCACATTCGATTCATGTATTAGATTTAACTGTTCTGTGAAAGGGTCAGAGGGTCGGGGTGGGTTTCCCATCATCATCTTTTGTTTGACAATCCACGTGAAACTGTGAAGGCTTTGGACCTGCCCCAGATGAAGAGTCACAAGGTCCAGGATCTTGTAGAAGTATGCTTTGCATAGTTCTACTTATGCAGATTCCCATAGTGAGAAGTTGATAGCTAATACTGTGAGGTCTGAGAAGCTTGGATGTGGAGCCACAGGTCATAGCTGTTGCACGGACTCATGTCGATTTAGCATTGTTTTTCCTATAAACGGTGAAAAACTGTGATTAGTTCACTAGCAAAAGTGAATCATGAAGCAGTTTTAGCAACACACTGTGCTGCAAAATATGGTCAGTGATTTATTATTAAGTGTTCATGATCATAAAATGTTGTCATAAAAACAAATCTGTCACGCTCTTTACTTTTATTGCTGTGCTACACTGAAAAAAGTACATTTGTACCAAAGGTATAATAATCATTAATCTTTATGGTGCTCTGAAACAACAGTGATGCTTCTAAGATAACTGTGCAACAAAACAGTGTCGCAAGTGAGTTTTTTATAGAAATTTCCCCAAACCTCTCTTGGCTTGCACTTTTCAAGGAAGTCACTGTGACACATATGTGAAAATCACGTAGAAATCACAAACATAGCCACTTACTGAAGTCTGTTGATCATCACTAGGCTCTTACCATGGGTGCCAGTCTTTCATGAAACACTCAAAATGGATCCATATTCATTGAGGTCTATTAAGTGAACTTCTGAAAGAATCAAAAAGAACTAACTGGATTGGAATGGCAGAGGTGGAGTGGGTGGGGATTTGAATCCTGCCCCTGCTGTTTGGTCTCCTCCAATACGCTGCTGTCCCTTTGACTGTTCTACATCATTGCTGTTCCTCCCCCTTGAGTCTGTAAAGTGTATGAGGGGTGAAATTAACAAATATTCAACTTAAAATATTTTGAATGACTCTTCATTGAATAAATTTACCAATATAGATATATATGCTTGAAAACACAGTCCAAACAAAAAATGCCTTTGAAAAAATATATCTTTAAATAAATTAGTTGAACATAAAATATTTCAAATTAAATAATTCCAACTCACTATTTAGCATTGTTTCAAATTATTTCATATGAGACCCTTATTTATGAATTTTCTTGCAATTCCCTTCGCCACCACGTTTATTTCGAGGCTTGGCTGTTCACAAATTTCAGTCAAGTGTCTGTAAGTGATCTGTCAATCAAATGCCCCGCCCACCCAGGAGAATCAACCTCATCCCCTTTTGATTATTCTTGCCTTACCTAATTGGCAGCCAATAGATTTTGAGGTAACTAACAACCACACCTGTATTTCTTTTCTGCAGTCATGGCAACTCATCAAGCTAGTGCTTTTGTCCGTGTCATATTACAAAACTACATTTATGCTTAAATCTTTTGGAAAGCCAGTCTAATGATGACAATGTATTTTATCATTTGGATTGGCTTGGAAGTTTTCTAGCTAGTGCCCAAAGCAGTGGAATGGCAATTAATCCTTGGCTGTTAGGAATCGTAGCCAATGCTATTTCAGAATTTGCATTCCAGTAACCAGAGCCTCCCTTTCAAGTGAGTGTGACAATGGATCTGCTGGGTATAGTCGGAAGGCCGTGTTTTGACATACCCCATGCACTCCTCGAGTTCTTTTTGAATTGTGGTTGCTCAGCTGTGGGAATTGCTGAATGCATAGGGGTTCATCCTAACACAACTAGACAACGTTTTAGGGAATATGAGCTTCACAGGTATTCACACATAACCGATGAAGAGCTAGACAACTTGATTAAAAGTATTACAACCAGGTTCCCCAACACCGGATATAAAATGATGACAGGCCGTCTAAGCATGGCTGGTCACAAAGTGTAGCAACAGCGTGTACGGGAAAGCATGATTAGAGTGGACTCCGAGGGTATCATCTGACAGACACTGAACCTTTCCGTTATCTCCAGAAGACAGTCCTTTGTGCCTGGACCTCAAGCACTGTGGCATGTAGATGGCAATCACAAACTAATTAGGTAAGATTTTTGTTAACTTTCTTTGTTCATTTAAGTTTTCTATTTTTATTAGTCTGCAGATTTCGTTTAGTGTAGACACCCTTAAATTATACCCTTAAAGTAATATTATCGTGTTGATTTCATGCAAATAAATTTAATTAGCCCAAACATGTTATATTTTTTGCCGCATTTACGAGGCGTCTAATAGGCCTGCTGTGATTTCTGATCTTACAGTTGGAGATTAGTGGTTTTTGGAGGAGTGGATGGCTTTAGCAGAAAAAGACTAGCCACCAACAACCGCTTGTCTACCATATTGTGAATACTTGTGAATGTTGTTGAAGAGTATGGTGTACTATCCCGTGTTCGCACTGATGAAGGTGGAGGAAATCGACGAGTGGCTGAGTACATGCTACAACACCGTGGACCTGGCGGACAGAGTCACATCACCGGGAGATCTGTTCACAGTCAGAGGTATTATGAGATTAAGTGACATAGCTATACATATACAAAATAAACGATTAAATGGCAGTGATTGTGAAAGATAGTGTGGTTCGAGTGTCAGCTAGGTGCAGGATGCTGATTTTGAAATTCATAACCTGACCATCATGAATGACCCTTTATAAAATGAAGGAAATGATCATTTTCATGTCATTATAATGCCACTCTGGTGATGATGGCAGGATCGAGAGACTTTGGGCTGACGTTTGAAGCTGTGTCAGCAGCTTGTACTGCTCTCTCTTCAGTCAAATGGAGGACTTACACCTGTTGAATCCAGTCTCTGAAAAGCATTTGTTTGCTCTCCCCTTCATTTTCCAGGCAAGAATTCAGCAGAGTCTGGAGAGGTCATTTATTAAATGTGACATGATGGACATAACCCAAAACATATTTTGTGTTAATGGGCATAACTCTCTTTTCTGTTTTTGTTTCTTTTAGGTTTGTGTTTGCATTTAATTCTCACCGCCTATCCTCTGCAGGAGGGAGAAGTCCTGACCAGCTTTGGCTGACACAGTCATATGTAACAACTGGACCTCTACAGGTGAGCCTATTTATGATCCTCTAAAGCCTATTACCCAATTGACTGTATTAGAAATAGTTCAGAATTCCCATCCTTTGCCATTAAATCTTCAAGCAAGGTCAAAAGGCCACAGCCCAACATAATTTCCCTTCCTATATGTCTGATAATTCAAACTAATCTAGTCTGACTTGAATTGTCAGATGTTAGCAGAGAAAACACCAAACCTTACTGGGCTGCACACCCCCTGGATTATGTTTAAACACCCCTGCTGCAGAACTGTTACATATCGTACACATTAATTCTACATTGGGAGTGTTTTAAATAACTGACCAGTTCTGTTCTAATCCAGTTTAATTAACATTTTAAACTGAACTTTCATAAATGACTAATTGCCTTACCTTTTTACTGGAAGAACAGTCAGGGTGGAGAAACACTTGACACAGCATCTGGGTCCCTCACAGAGGAGGAGTACATCATGTTCAAGTTTCGTTAACAGAGGACCAGAAAAACCACCTTGACAACGTCGACCCTCTAGGAGAGTCAGAAAACCTAGGAATTGACCTCTACTTGCAAGTCCTTGAGATAGTTGCCTAAGGTTATATTTTGACCATGCTTAATGAAGTGGGCATGTTTGCAAACCTCACCTCAAGTACATACGGTGTGTTGTCTTCCTCACCTGCCAGCTATAGCTATTGACTAAGACTTTCTTGTAGTTATTGCTGAAAACTCAAATGTACTATGTGTACTTGATTTGCCGATTAACAACAGGGGCACTGTTAACAGACACACAACTGTGAAACAAACTGTATTGTTTAAGTTGCTATCATTTATGCATTTCCAATAGGTGGTCTGGTGATTATTTTCTAACTTTTTTGCATTAAAATTGAGGCATATACAACTGTACTGATTCTGTTCATTTTAATGACAAACAATTACTGACACGGGAAATAAAACAAAGCCATTTTCACTAAATGGAAAACTTTTGTTTGGTGAGAGTATAATTAACTGGATACTTTGCCCCAACTTGGAGTAAGAGACAGAGGTGGTCAAGTTCAAACACAGGCTCAGTCCTCAATGTGTTTATGATTGAACACAATTAAGTAAAGATTATTACTCAGTAACTTTAACTCTTTTCAATTTGGCTGAGATTCAAGAATTATTAATCAAAAAAACACCAAAAGTGCATTACCAAACAAACTGTAACAAAAAACAAGGTGGAGTTAACTGGCAACAGTTGTCAAATCCCATTAGCTGTATGGCAGGCATTCAAACTAATCCAAACCCAAACCTGGTAACAGCTAATGCCCCTTGGAGCTCATTCCTAAACTCCTCATAATGGCTAAAAATCAGAGGAACAGATATCACTTCAAAACAGGTGGAGACTTGAAAATGCACATCTGTTGTATACTTCATGGGTCAGTGTTTTTGGGAGAACTCGCCATCCAGTCCAAAACTTGAGAAGTTCACCAATTTCTTCTTCTGGAGTTTTGTGGTAAATATCCATGTTAACTGAGTTAAGTCGTAACTGCTTTATGTTAAACAGACCAAAACACATGGACCGTTTTCTACCTTCAGTTATGAACTGCCTCAGGTAACCAGCTACAGCTGACACTCTCTATATCAAAGCCATCATCATCCTCTGGTGATGGCCAGTGTCAGTATAACCTTTTCAAAATCTTCAGAATCTGCATCTCTATCTGAGAAGACAAAGGGACAGTTTTAGGGACCAATACTTTTTCTACCTCAAATATGAGAATCATAAAATAATCACCTTTAAACACAATTCGGGCAGCTCCTAATCCTGCAGCTACCAACTAAGCCTTCTCACTGGCTGACGGAACGGAATAAGAGTCAACTGCACCCAGACAAACAATCGTGTGGACCCACGGAATGTCAGGCTTTCTTGAGTGGAGCCTGGGTCTCCCTCTGGTCACTTGATGGTAAGGCCGAAAAATCTTGCTGATATCCTGAGAGACTGCTAAAATTTAAAACGTTTAAAAAGTTTTAGAGCTTAAGGTACCTCTGCTCTGAAAACACTGTGTTCATGACTGTAGTGAAATTTGACCAGTAAGTTATGCTACAGCGTCAAAAATTAATAATGCAAAATGATTAAAGAACAACTTCAAACCCTAGGTTCTGTGGTAAACAGATTGGACATTCAGTCCCCCCTCCATCAAGTTACCTTTCCTTCTGGAGCTAGGAGTGCCGCTTGTGCTGGGGACGGCACTTGGAGTTGAAGATGTTGTAGCTTGAGGTGTTTGCATTTGGGACTGTGGGAGAGTGGCAGGGGGGATTGTATTGGAGTGGCATCATGACAGGCAGAATTAATGATTCAAATTGCTTCTTCCAGCAAGTGTGCAACATGAAGTCTATCCATGATTTACTACAAACAAAACAGTTCTTCAGAAATTTTTTCCACATCCACAAAATACAATTTAATTTGTTTGGCTTAAACAGTAAAATCGGTTAAATCGCCTAGAAATACATAAAAGTAAGTATCACCGGGTTGAACTTAGCAAATGAAGGTTTAGTTTGGCGATGGAGACACCACGTGTTTGTCGCTTAACGTTAAATTTAATAGACAGACCAGGTAAATTTCATCAGTTCTTCTTGGTGGGCGGGGCATTTGATTGACAGGTTCAGACGCTTGAATGAAATTTAAGTGAATGGTCAAGCCTCGAAATAGAAGTGGTGCCGACAGGAATTGCAAGATAATTCATAAATAAGGGTCTCATATTAAATAAGTTCAAACAATATGATTGGAATAAGTTAAATAACCAGTTGGAATTATTTAATTTGAAAGAAATTGTGTTCAACTTCTAATTTATTTAAAGGTATATTTTTTTCAAAGGCATTTTTTGTTTGGACTGTTTTTTCCAAGCATATATATTTTTATTGACAAATTTATTCAACGATAAATATCATTCAAAATAATTTTAAGTTTAATATCTCTTAAATTTCACCCGTCATATGAGTGAGTGACGAACTGCCGTTCTATTTCCTATGCTATTTCTATGCTCAAAGGCCACGTTCAGTACGAATTACGTCACATGCAAATGTACGTATTGCGTGTACGTTCGGCGTACGAGCAAGTTTGAAAAGAGGAAATATTTGTTTCAAATACAGACGCATCGACGGTAAATATAAATAAATATTGTTAATAGTTAGAAATTATACCAGCATTGATAAAAATGAGGCTGTGCTACGGGTAAAAATAATTTCGCTCTGAAAGGAAATACAGCTAGCTGCTTCTTTTCTGTTCTGCAAATTTTGAAAACGAAATCGATCATTTCGAATTTCCACTTCGTCGTGTAATGTACATCATCGTGTGCTTACATACATTAGCTGGCCGTTTTTATTCTGACTTGTTCTACAACGTATTTGGTTTCTAAGTAATGTAGTTTAAATTCATATAACTGCGATAAATGATTTCGATTACCCACTTGGCTCAACGTCCTTTATTTTAATGACAGCCAAGACACTGGCGATGTTGTTGGTTTATCATGACGTATGTTAACTGGCTTCATTCAGATTAATTTAATTTTCCTAGTATTAGCTCATAAATTTAGCCTCATAGTCGAAATTGCGCCAAATTGTATAGTCAGTTGGCAAGTTGCATTGTCAGACATTCTAATGAAATATTACTGATGACCTACAGATTCATTGTTTCCCCTCATATTTGTATTTTCTTTTATTGTGTTAATTCTTAGGTTTAATTGTAGGTATCTGGATAGCTGGGTAATAGAGCCTCCAGGTTGTCCAAGATTGGGATGGTGATGCTGTAGTATGGCCCCTCGACTCCAGCTTGAGAGAGCCGCCTGGTCCTGGGTTGAGACGGTGAAACCGGAAGAAGTGACTGAAGAGCACATTGAGACAGCATATCGAATCAGAGTGCCAGGCTGCAAAAGGGCCACATGCAGGTGCATATCATCTCATACCGTATGTCAGAGTGCCAGGCTGCAAATGGGCCACACGCAGGTGCATATCGTCTCATACCGTATGTCAGAGTGCCAGGCTGCAAACGGGCCACATGCAGGTGCATATCGTCTCATACTGTATATCAGAGTGCCAGGCTGCAAAAAGGGCCACATGCAGGTGCATATCGTCTCATACTGTATATCAAGGTGCCAGGCTGCAAAAAGGGCCACATGCAGG
>JAACJT020000105.1:12227063-12239842 GCA_009936485.2 Gymnarchus niloticus | reverse complement strand
TATTAATTACTTTATTTACTAATATTGGTTACAAGTGTCTTAAACCTGGAGAAACTCGACGTGGACCTCTATAGGTATCGGAATATTAATTACTTTATTTACTAATATTGGTTACAAGTGTCTTAAACCTGGAGAAACTCGACGTGGACCTCTATAGGTACCAGAAGATGCTATTCTTTATTCACTAACTTTGGGTAAACACTGTCATAGCGTCTCTGTATCATATGAAATGAAAATATATTTTTCTAGAAATCTCTGCTGTGCATTGCTGAAAGCCACCTAAAGTTATGAGTGTACATTATAATCATACGCTGTTACGATACTGCATTTAATTATGCACAGTGGAAAACTGTTTTAAATGTCTGAAAATAATAATATTTGAAACTGTTCCACCTTCCAAAAGAGGCACCCACGACTGGATACCCCGCAGTCAGCGTCTGTTCGGTGGGCAGATCGTGGGCCAAGCGCTGGTCGCTGCTGCCAAGTCTGTCAGTGATGATGTCTTTGCTCACTCTTTACACTGTTATTTCGTACGAGCAGGTGAGCCGACTCTTGAATGAAGTCAGTTAGCACTTAACTCGATTGTCCTGCACGGTGATTTAACAATTTTCCATCTCCAACTTGCAGGAGATCCCAAAGTTCCAGTTCTGTATCAAGTTGACCGAACGAGGGATGGGAAGAGTTTTTCAGTGCGCTCTGTAAAAGCCATTCAACATGGGCAACCGATTCTTATATGCCAGGCGTCGTTTCACATGCAGCAGCCCAGCCCCCTGCAACACCAGTTCACTATGCCTAATGTTCCCCCTCCTGAAGAGCTTCTGACAGTGGAGGAACTCCTTCACCAATACCTCAGGTGCACTGCTCTGCCCATATCAAGTCATTCTATTTCTGAACATGCTGTGGCAAATGGCCAGAAATACATGTCCTTAACCATGGGTTACGTCGTGGGTACTCATTTTTATGTACGTATTTGTACTGTGTTGACAGTAATCCAAATTTGCCTGAGAATGCCGGGCTCGGACTCAACAAGATATTGGCTAATGAGGTGCCCATTGAGATTAAGCCAGTCAACCCACCCGATTTCTCCAGACGCATTGCCATGGAGCCAAAGAAACTGTTCTGGGTTCGAGCCAGAGGATTTATTGGTATGTTGGAGAACTCTAGCAAGTGCTATAAATCAAAAATTATCTTTATCAACAGAAAAGTCACATCCATTGTTTTTGTTAACTTACGCAGCATGCTGGTGCAGTGCGTAGCACTGTTGCTTCACACCTTCAGGGTTGTAGGTTGGAATCCCTTCCCTATACTCCTGTGTGTGGGTTTTCATGTTTTCCCGGTGTCTCTGTGGATTTCTTTGGCTTCCCTCTGTAGTTCAAAGACATGCTGTTGGCTTCTCTAACTTACCGGTAGTGTGTGATCGTATGTATGCATGTTGATGCCTTGTAACAGACTAGCCAAATGTCCAGGGTGTTTGCCAGCCATGTACCCTATGCTGGCAGGGATAGACTTCAGGCACCTCTGCAATCCTGCAGAATGAACTGTTTTCAGGACAATGTGTTTCTGAGTCTTGTATATCTGTTTCTTAAAATCACCTCTCTTTGTCTTAACAGGTGAAGGAAACATGAAATTACACTGTTGTGTTGCTGCCTACGTGTCAGACTACTCTTTCCTCGGGACGGCATTGCTGCCTTACCCAGACCACCGGGCACATTTCTCAGCCTCCCTCAACCATGCCATGTGGTTCCACAGCACCTTCCGTGCAGACCACTGGATGCTGTACGAATGTGAGAGTCCTTGGGCAGGTGAGTTATGTACATGAGGCTAATTTGGTGGTTGTAGTGAAGGCAAGTGTTTGTTTGTCCAGACTTTTTTGATAAATACTAATTTCTTTCTCAAATTTTAACTAACCTTAAAATATTACAATTGTAAAAATGACACGCACAGCAGTGGCTTTCAAGACGATGTCAAGTGATTTGTTATTTTAGAATGAGCCGCGTGGTTTATGCCGCGTGAGTGCCGGCATAAACGCCTATGTGTCGTTCTACAGGAGGGAGCAGGGGGTTCGTTCAGGGCCGGCTGTGGAGGCGGGACGGAGTGCTCGCTGCTTCCTGTTCCCAAGAAGGAGTGCTGAGAGTGAAAGCCATAGAACAAAGTCGACTGTAAAGGTGGTCTTGTGAGGTATCTCAAGCCTGCAGGGCTACGGTGACAGAGAGTTTGATGTCAAGGTTGTTAAGAGCAAAGCTCTTCCTCTTCTGGCTAAAAGTAGGACTTCTGTTTATGTTATAACATTCAAGTAGAATGAATTCTGTGAACCATTTGTAGAAAGTCATGTTGAAAATTCTTTGCATTAAACCCAGTTAACACAGATTAAATACCTCTGTACTAATTTAAGGCCCAGAGAATTGGATCATAAAGCTGACTTTTAAAAGTAGACTTTCATCAGAATGGTCCTTGGGAGATAAAGGCAGCCATTCTAGTGCATGTCGAGATGGAGAAGGTCACTTTGAACTGTAACCCTGCTTTCAGTGAAGGTTCTCTTAAAGTGTGTTACTTCTGATTCATACAGTTAGATGTAGGTAAAAATATACTAAATATTTGGATAACCTTGTGGACCAAAACCTCGCATAAACATTTGTGTTTTAAATACTCGGCTAGCCAGCATTGAGGGTTTATACGTGTGGTGTAACCTGAATTTAAGGTTTGAAAATAATGGTAATTTTGAAAACTAGCACGTTTAAAGTTTTTTATTTTTATTTTTTTTTTTAGATAAGTAAAATTATTTATTAGTATTGCTTTGTTCATCTTGTCAAATCCTAAATATATATATTTAAAGTCGGCAGGTATCCAAACTGCTTTTTATCGCATTTGACAGGGGAATTATTTTACAAATTTGCTCCACACTGATACTTAGAGAAACAATGACTGGGAAAGTCTCACTTTAGCCTTCATTCATAAACACAAAGGAATCTAGTGAATACAGACAATGAATCGGGGGGTCCAGAGACACACAGCTATAGTTTCTCTCCGACTTACTGTAGCTCACCATTACCTTAACAATTGTACTGATTAAATCTTGATGACTGCTGTCTGTTTTGTCTACTGTTTGTGAATTTTCACACAGGATTTTCACTCCCCAGCACACTGGTTAAGTGACGTGAAAATAAAAGAATTTGATTTGAGTCTCTGTCTAAGCTTTCATATGCTTCAGTCTTCTACACTGAATCACCTACCTCGTGCATTATCTGGCCGTATCAAAAAAACAAGCATAGAACATAACAACCAAGATCTTCAGCATCATGGTGTATCTATTCAGAGTTCTATTCAAGCCTAGTAAACTGTTTTAAAATCTATTATTGTACTGTATTTTATTTTCTAAATGAGTGTGGTGTATGACATTACATTTAGTCCATTTAAGGGCACTCAGTTTAACAACTATGAGTGTGATAATGAGTTTTTACAATATTATTCATAGGTTAGCATTTCAACCTCCAGCTGGTGGGTTCGATTCAGCCTATAGATGTTTATGTGTAGCGTTTGAATGGGTCTTACCTGGTGTTCCAGTTTACCCCCACATCTCTTTCTGTCATTTGGTTCCTTCACCCGCATGCTACCCAGGGTGCTCCCTGCCTTGTGCCCTATAGATGTGTGCCTGGGTGGATAAAGTGGAACCTTATGAAAAATGTACAGACTGCTAACAGCCTAAGCAGTAGACTCGACCTCAGGTTGCCAGGGTCGTGATTTTCTTTCTTTCTTTCTTTCGATGTTAGTAGTAGTGATAGCAAGCAGCGGAGGCGATCACGCGGCGTGACGTCACGCCAGGCGCAGCGCCTAAGCGCGTGTCCCCGCGAGCCGCCCCGCAGTGTCCCGCACGTCGCCGCGCGCCTCCGACACCATGCCCCGCGTGTACATCGGCAGGCTCAGCTATCACGTTCGCGAGAAGGACATCCAGAGGTTCTTCAGCGGCTACGGGAAGCTTCTGGAGATCGACCTGAAGAATGGGTGAGGACGCCGCCATGGCGGCCCCGGGTGGCCGTCCGTTTCGCAATGCGCCGCGTCCGAGGCGCCGCGTCGAGGACACGGAGCGTCGGCCCGCATGGGAGCCCCTCGCCGGGCGCTTCTCGGGACGTCTGCCCGCTTCGTCTCCGGCCGCTGGCGGCTTCGTGGCCGGTGGGCAAAATGGCGGCGGGTTTTGGGAAGACATGGGAGGGGAGCTGCATTGCGGAGATGGGGCCGTGATGGGGCCGTGATGGGGCGGTAGTTCGGAGGAGGTGGTGTAAAACGCATCCATACACCCTGCATTTTATAGAAGGATGTAGTTATGTCCGCAGGCATGCGTCTGTCGAAGCAGACCGATACCGGCCGACCCAGTTTGGGTTGGGAGGCCCCGGTAGGTTGTGAGCTCCAAGCCCTACAGCAGCAACCAACCTCTGGACTAACGAGTCATTTAGTTTGTACCTTAAGTTACACACAAGGTGATGAGAAAGGGGTTTCACTTTGTAAAACTTTGACCAAAGCCTCGTTGCTCGGCAGACCCGATACTTCTCTTCCAAAGGTGGTGTCTGCACTTTGGCTTGCTGTTCCATGCGGTTCCTTAACTCGTGACGACAATGAGAGATCCGTCCATCCATCTACGGTGCCTCATTCCGTACAGATCACGGTGGCGAGGTGTTCCAGAATGTTCTGCCGCCCCACCGTCGCTCCTGGTAAGTTCATCTGAGACGCTCTTGACGTCTCCCGCCTTGCCTTGCAGGTACGGCTTCGTGGAGTTCGAAGACACCCGTGACGCGGACGACGCCGTGTACGAGCTGAACGGGAAGGAGCTGTGTGGAGAGCGCGTCATCGTGGAGCACGCCAGAGGACCGCGCCGGGATCGCGATGGATACGGTGGGATTGATGGGTGCAGAGTATGCAACAGACTGAAACTGCAGCGTCTTGACCCCTACTGAGGCCGATTGTGTGCAAAATAATTCTCCTGTTCTAGTAAACGTTTGGACAATGTTTTGTCATCTCCGAAATATGATTCTACCCAGCCGATTTGATTTCAGAGCATTCTTAAGTTTTACTGTTGTACTTCCTATGCGTAATCATTATGAATATTTATGCTAACAAACTTCATGTGTGCAGGAAGTCTTATTTCAGTTGAGGCCTGCATTCTGTCTTGCAGCCTGGTCATCTGTGTGGTCTGTTCTTCAATCACCATGCTGATTGTTTGGTCATATGGGGTTGGGTGGTGGGGAGGGGAGTGTTCATTTTATTTTTCCCCCACAGGAATTAAGATGGGAGGAACTTGCAATTCTGCGGATCACATGATGGCTTCTGGCGTGATTTAAGGACAGCCATGATGGATAGTAGTTGCATTGTGTTCTTGTCCTTTAAGGGCGTGGGGGTGTATTTATATGGCAGCTGTGCTTACTTCACTGTTAACATTCTCGGCTTATGTGTAGAGTAACTGTTTTTCTTAGCGTTCCCCCTGGAGCTCTTCAGGTCGTCTTCAGGGAAGAGTCCAGCTGTCATGTAAATAACTGTGGGTATGACTGTGAACATGCAATGTGTATCTACCACTTGACTTCAACATTAACAAAGTCCTTGATGTTTCAATTTGAAAGAGTCCTGTGCGGGCTGGGGCTGACTTCAAGTCCATTGAGGCTAAGATGACTGCCTTTCCCGTTTGGCCTTGGCTTTCACCTTACAATGTGTGTGTGACCTTTGCCCTTTGGCCCTTTGGCTGACCTAACCGGAAGCCATGATGACAGCAGCCTTTTGCCAATAGACCAGGGTGATGGTGAGGAATCCCGTTGGTTTTTATGTTGAGAAATAATGGAGCGGTTAAAGGCGAAACGTGATGTTGCCACCATCTGTTCTGCACTTTTGAAGAGTGGTTCGCGTACAGTTATTACATCGGCAGTGGTAATGCACTGTCCCGTCTCATTGTTTGATAGATTTTGACAAACAGATTTCTGACCTCTCTGGATAATGCATACCTCCTCAATATTTTGGGCTCAGGGATAAAGTGGATATTGTCCTTTGACGTAGTGACAATGTTAATCAGAGAACTCCAATTTTTTTGACCAGCCTCAGGGTGGTGAGCTTAAAATGAACCCAGGATTCCTTTTCTGTTCATTAATCAAAGCAAAAGTGTTGATATTGCTTGAAATCACTCTTCATTGTGAGTTTAACTGAAGCCCCTACCGTCATCTTCTATTTCTGTCAGCATCTATAAGCTCCGTTTCGCTGAGGACACGTACCGCGATACTGAGTTTGTTCCATTCTGTTCTTTAAAGGCAGTAGTGGTTACAGCAGCAGAAGCCGTACTGGCAGGGATAAGTACGGCCCGCCCGTTCGTACCGAGTACCGTCTCATTGTGGAGAACCTGTCCAGTCGCTGCAGTTGGCAGGACCTCAAGGTGAGCAGTAGATGCGAGTTTTAAGTCGATGTCGTCTCAGTCTGATTGCAGCTCGGCAGAGCTCTGACGATCGATCTCTTCGTTAAGGACTTTATGAGGCAGGCGGGAGAAGTGACTTATGCCGACGCCCACAAGGAGCGTACGAATGAGGGCGTCATTGAGTTCCGCTCCTACTCGGACATGAGGAGGGCCCTCGACAAGCTGGATGGCACCGACATCAACGGCAGGAGAATTCGCCTGGTGGAGGACAAACCCCGTCGCCGGCGGTCTTACTCCGGCAGCCGCTCGAGGTGAGGACGCGGACGTGCGACTGTTTAGAACCTGACGTCGGTGGAACTTGTAGTAGAGTTCGGTTTAAAGAAAAAACTGTGCCTTGAGGGGTGGCTCTGGTGCCACTAGCACCGGGGATTGTGGGTTCGAGTCGCGTCTCCTTGCTCTGTGTTGTGAAGGTTTTCTGTTGTGGTCCAAAGACAAGCACTTTGGCTAATTGGCATCTCAAAATTGATTTCTTCGGGATGTCCTTTAACTTCACATGACTTAATGTTTATCTGGTGATTAGTGGGACACCAAGTGCTGATATTGCATCAAACGTGCTGGTTAATATTGTCAATTAGATATTAATTAAAATTTCATGTCTGCTTGGTTGCTGGAGAACTAGCGTATGCCTTGAATGGAGCGTGTGCAGATGTGCTTTGGCTGACACATCTGGACTGTCTGTCATAGGTCCCGCAGCAGGAGACGATCGCGCAGCAGAAGCCGCAGGAGCAGTCATTCCCGGAGTAACTCGCGGTCTCGCTCACGGTGAGAAGTTTTTGATGGTGCTGCCCTCGACGTTGTGCGGCTGTGTTTTGTCTGAGTAAATGGTGGTCCTTTTTAAACAGGTCTCGTTCCCGCAGCAAGCGCCGCTCCCGATCCAGGTCTGCCCGCAAGTCCCGCTCTCGATCCCGCACCCGCAAGTCTCATTCTCGATCTCGTACTCGGAAGTCTCGCAGCCACTCAGCCGGCCGTAAATCTCGGTCTCGCTCCCACGCCCGCAAGTCCCGCTCGAAGAGTCACTCGAAGCCGAGGTCGGACCACGACTCCCGAAGTCACTCCAAGGAGAAGTCGGTCACGAAGAAATCCCACTCTCCGTCCTCCGTGGAGAATGTGAAAGCGGAGCGAGCCAAGTCTGCATCCTGCTCCCCTTCCCCCCAGGACGACGTCCGTTGCTCAAAGTCGCCTGTCAAACGCTCGGCCTCGTGCTCTCCCTCGCGATCCAAGTCCCGCTCGAGGTCTGCCTCTCAGGACTAAACTGTACTTGCATCAATCCTGCTTGTCTGGGCTGCCCGGTTCTGCCACTGGTTAGCATTGATCTAAACCCTCCCCCTGGTGCCAGCTGTGTTATTTTAACCCTTTTGTTTTGGCACTCGTTAATGAGCCTGATCAGGTATCAGATTTGGGATGAACTGTTAGGCAATGCATGAGGTAGTCACACGACAGAGCTGAGGTGAGATGTACACCTACCCATAGGACAGTTACTGAATTAACTTTTATTTTATTTTTTTTTTCCCATTTTGCCAAATGTAATGGTGGGTCCCACCCCACGCATACCTGAGAGGCAGGCTTTGTGAGAGCTAGTATTGGACGTAATGGTGGGTATAACAGAAATGTCTTATAGCTGAAAGATTTTGTTTTGTGTGGTGGTTCCTTCCCTTTAGAGAACTTTAAAGAGTCTAGCATGCGATGTTAATTTCTAAATTCCTAACTTGAGATTTCTACGGTTTTGTAAATGTTCATCTTTCAGACATTTCCTTTTTTATGAGATGCATGTCAGGACCCTGGTGAAGTCATCTGTTATATGTTGCTCTGTGTACTTTTTCAATGGCCCGTTCTCCGTATCTGTTTGAACTGGTCCCAGTAGTTAGAAATGTGTGAATTGTGTTGATGTTAATTGGGGAGAATCAGGTTAAACCATTTACTCTTTGGTTTTTCTCCTCTCTCTGGTGAATTCCTTTATACTTCCTCTTGTTTGCCTTTACTTTGTAATTTTCTCAGTTTAATAAATAGTTGATTTAATGCTCTTTGTGATGTCTCAACACCTTTATGCTCAGCGGGCAAGTGGGGATAAACTTAGTGTTACCACAGAATTTACAGAACTATATAATTAGTTTGGGTTTTAGACGATCTAGTACGAAGTCACTTTGATATATACTTAATCTTAACTGGGGGCCATAGTGGCTGACAGTGTGGGGATGGGGATTGGGATTTTTGTGTGTGTGTGTGTGTGACATCCCTGCTTCTGTGTCAACCCCCTATAGTGGATAAGTGGTGATGGGTGGGTGGTTAAATGTCGGTTGGGTGTAGCATTTGAAAAGCATCCATCTTGCAGTGTCACTTCTAAAGTAAAATCTCAATTCTGAATGCTGCCTCAAGTAGTTTATGGCTTCAAACTATCGCGAGCGGCTTTTAGTGTTTAATACGCGTTACAAATAAAGTCGTTTTTTAGACGTATTGCGAAATTTCCTTTTGGAGCACAGGAGACGGATGCATATGAGGTAAACTTTAAACTTTAATTTGGAAGGACTTTTCTAGAAGGCTTCGTACTGCGGACAAAATAACAATGCTGTAATTCTTCCCACGGCATAAGTTTAACATCACTCAGAAAGTTCATTTCTAAATCTATCATTCAAAATAAACGCAGCTCCAAAGCTTCCCTTTGGCATCTAAAATGTGAATTCGCGTACTTTTCATTAATTTCTTTGAAGCGGGAGTCTCCGCCTGCCGTAATTTGAGCTGCTGCTGGTTACTAAGGCGACAAATGAGGCTTCAAAGCCCGCGGTGGGTGGGAGTACGGGGGTCCTAAACGGACCAATCAATGTTGGCGATGGCCAGCGGTGATTGGTTAGTTCAGGGTACTCCCCACCCACCACGAGCACTGAAGTCTCGTTTGTCCCATCACTATTGGTTACCAATGTGTCGGTTACCAAGGTTACCGCTGCGCGTTCTGGTTTACGGCAGAAGGTGTCGCGTCGCCGTGTTTATTTCGCAGCGGCTGCTTCTTTTCGAGTTCGCTTTTAAATATGAATAAATCTTTTACTGAAAGATCCATGGAAATGATAACCATAAATGACTAGCCGTCAGTAAGGCTTAGCGCCGAGGAGCTCTGTAGTGAAATTGCTGAAATTGGCTGACTTGGGGTCTTTGGGAGACTAAGTTTTACTGCTGTTATTGTTTTTCACATCTCACAACTTGCTTTTCGATGAAATCAAAGGTCAGCTTCCTAAAATAAAGAAGTTCAACTAGCTGTCGAGTCAAAAGGAGCGCTGAGGTCAGCCATCCCGGTATTCTTGATTTTTGGCTGTTAATCATGTTACAGGTTCAGTACATGTTCATTTAGAGCCATGTTAAGCCAGCAGACTAAACACAACATAATGCAGTACTCTTCACAGCTGTTGATCCATCATGAGCTCCACATGCCACCTCTTGTGTGTATCTATGCTCTAACTGTAGATTTGTAGCAGGCGGTCACGTCATACTTTCCAGAAAATGGAGAAGGAGCACCGGAACATCATCGCCTTCAACGCCTCCAAAAAGGAGATGTTCACGGCCAGCAGCGGCTACAAGGGCCTGCAGAAGAAATTACGGGCCCGGTGGAAGATTCAGAGGTGATCATGCCGCTGATTTCAGGAAGACGTTTGGCTTGGAAAGGTGTTTCTGTCGTGTGGAAGTGGCACAGAGATCCAGGAGATCAGTGGCTGATTAAATGACTTCTCCAATGTCTTCTGCTCCACAGCGTGAAAGAGGAGCTGTCCTTGGAGAAACTTAATGGTGTCAAGTTGTGGATCACAGCTGGACCAAGGGAAAAATTCACAGCAACCGAGGTCCTATTAGTGGACAAAATGTCTACATGTCGAAATTCTTTTTAACTTGATAACATTTATTTTTAAAGTAATTAAAGTCTACTATCCAACCTTCAGACTCAACGACGAGCAGTTCTTGTGATTTGCATTCCATTAATTATTTTTTGTCTCGTCCTTTTTTCCCCTAACACCCTGTCTCCTGCATTTACACTTTTGGCCAATGTGCTGTCATTTGCTGATGTCCAGTTAGAAGTCATCAAGCAGTACCTCAGTGCTGGAGGACATATCCTGGTGATGCTGGGTGAAGGAGGGGAGGTGAAGTATGACACTAACATCAACTTTCTTCTCGAGGAGTTCGGTATCATGGTTAACAATGGTTAGTGCCCTTTGAATGAAATACTACCTTACCAGTTCACTTTCTTATGACAGCTGTGAATTGTGCCAAGATCATTGTGACTGTTTTAAGCCTTTTATTAACAGATGCCGTGGTGAGGAATGTTTATTATAAATATTTCCACCCAAAGGAAGCGCTTGTTTCCAATGGAGTATTGAACAGGTACGTATCTCCACACTCGTACTTTATCTGTCGTTTCTCCTGTCAAACTTTCAATGAAATCCTGCGAATTTTGCTTGGGTACCGCTCTCATCCTCATATCTGAACATAGATCATAAATCACTTTCTGAAACTTTGTAAATACAGCAATTCTCAATTATTTTGTAATCATGGTCTGAATTTTTTCATTTCATTATTTTAATACCTTGAACTGATGGTTAATGTTTGAGTTCTGGTGAATGTTCCACTGCTAAAATTAATGACCGTTATGTGCTATAAAGTAAGGTGTAGTTGGACGATAACAACACACTGATACAAATTAATGTGAAAACAACTGATATTAACAGTGGTATTAATGAAGGGGAAAAACATTTTTGAAATGTTTTACAAACACTTTATTAATGTAGTTAAATTTTTCATATGATTCTCTCCAAGTACCTTTTAAATCTGATCATAAACTCTGTAAAATAATTTTGAATACTTTTACATTTTAAGGTTAATCCAACAGGTATTGTTCAGTTTGGATTGTTGTTGTATTTTATGGTTGTGATACAACTGGTTTATACCCCTACAGTATAGCCATTTAAGATTTAATTTATTGAAATGTTTTGTTACGGGTTTTTTTTGTTTACAGGGAAATTAGTCGGGCCGCTGGTAAAGTGGTAACAGGGATCATTGATGATGGAAGCACAGGAAACAATGAACAGTAAGTGCGTTACAGCTGTACTGGCCGTCAAATAATTTTATAGAAATCCTATAGGACTCTATGGTGAGAGAACTGTGGCTCTGTGTGCTCTGAGTAAATCTCCATGACGAAGACCCTGCTTTGCCCTGCAGGGCTCTGACGTTCGTTTATCCGTTTGGAGCGACGCTGAACGTGATGAAGCCAGCAGTGGCTGTTCTGTCCACTGGCTCGGTCTGCTTCCCTTTGAACAGACCCATCCTGGCCTTTTATGAAGCGAAGGTGAGCAGCACATCCCTTCTGTCTTCCTATCCACAAAGTCGACTCTCTCTCTCTCTCTCTCTCTCTCTCTCTCTCTCTCTCTCTCAGGGCCGTTTTTAGAAGAGCTCCTGGGTCTCACGCGCGTCAGATATCGAAAAGCCTCTCTCTTTTTGTCTTCTGCTCCACAGGAGGCGGGCCGGCTAGCTGTTCTAGGGTCTTGCCACATGTTCTGTGATCAGTACTTAGACAAGGAGGAGAATAGTAAAGCAATGGTGAGCATCTGGTTACGTGTGGCCCCTCGTGACATCATCTCGCTACACGGTTGTATCTAGCAGAAGGCCACTCAGTGGCTGCTTGCCCACCAAAGAGTCCTGGCCTTATTTCTGGTTTGCAGGATGTCGTCTTCCAGTGGCTAATGACAGACAATATCCACCTGGACCAGATCGATGCCGAGGACCCTGAGGTGAATGGGATTTAGGACCTGTCCTTACTTTCACCTTGTGATGATCCCGACCCCTGACCGTGGATTTGTGTCATGTAGATTACAGACTACACCATGCTGCCGGATACAGGTTGTCTCTCGGAGAGACTCCGAGTGTGTTTGCAAGAGAGTGACGAGACCCCCAGAGACTTCACCTCTCTCTTTGATATGTCCCTTCTCAAGTTGTCCACGGACTCCTTGCCTCGCGTCATCAGGTGCGTTCGGTGGTCACCCCTCACTCAGAAACACTTCTCTCTGAGTTGGCTATATGATGGCTTATACTGGAGATTGTTGGGTCTGTTAAAGGATAGTGGTGTTGTAGCTTAGGGTAAATGCTGATGACAGCCAGCATTGATTGGTTAGTTCAGGAAGCTCCCACCCGCCACGGGTTTTGAAGTCTCCTTTAGCACCAGCATTGATTGGTTAGTTCAGGATACTCCCGCCCACCACGGGGATTGAAGCCTGATTTAGCTCCAGCACTGGTTGGTTAGTTCAGGATACTCCCGCCCACCACGGGGATTGAAGCCTGATTTAGCTCCAGCACTGGTTGGTTAGTTCAG
>JAACJT020000105.1:12207709-12226963 GCA_009936485.2 Gymnarchus niloticus | reverse complement strand
ACGGGGATTGAAGCCTGATTTAGCTCCAGCACTGGTTGGTTAGTTCAGGATGCTCCCACCCACCACGGGGATTGAAGCCTGATTTAGCTCCAGCACTGGTTGGTTAGTTCAGGATGCTCCCACCCACCACGGGGATTGAAGTCTCACTTGTCCAGTCACCAAGTGCTTCTACTTCCCTGGTTTACCTTTGCAGCTCCTACAAGCAGCTGAATGTGAAACATGAACCTCTTCAGCTGATCCAGCCTCAGTTTGAGACGCCTCTACCTGCACTTCAGCCTGCAGTAAGGAACACCAATAGTTACCTATAACAACTTCAATGTTACTTTAACGTTATTCTACACAATTATTTTCAATAGCTACTATTTGTAGTTCGGACTGCAATTTTTCTGCACTGACGGCCCTTTGGGCCCCTGCTGCAGGTCTTTCAGCCATCCTTCAGGGACCTTCCTCCTCCGATGCTCGATCTTTTTGATCTCGATGAGACATTCTCCTCTGAGAAAGTCAGGCTGGCTCAGCTCTCAAACAAATGTGAGTCCGTGTCCACGGTCGTGAGCCACGCGACTTCTTTTTTTTGCAGCGTTTTACCCCGATTAGCTAAAGTGGAGTGCGATGTTGGTGATTGTGCCAGTTTGGGGCTTTAGTGCAGATCCTTCTCGCTTAGTGTGGGCCTGCATCTGACTTCCTCCGCCTCAGGCACCGATGAGGATCTGGAGTTCTACGTCCGCAAATGTGGGGACATCTTGGGCGTGACTGGAAAGCTGAGCAAGGACCAGAGAGATGCCAAACACATCCTGGAGCATATCTTCTTCCAGGTGGTGGAGTTCAAAAAGCTTAATCAGGTGAGACGGCGTTTAGTGCAGGATCCAAACGAAGACACGCTCACTTGGCCTGTATTCCTGGAGTATCGCTTCAAGAAAAGCTCTACAGTTCACTTTTAGCTCTCAACTACTAATAAAGCTTCAAGGCTAAATTGCTTTGTTTTTAAATATTAAACACTACTGATGTTTGATGTGTAATAATCACAAAAATAAGGATAGACGTCCCCAATATAATTTGAACCAAACTATGGGAAAATAAGCAAAACATGGCAATACAATTTTTACTTTCATAAGCTTGGAACATTACATGACGTGGAATGCTAGCACGCTAATGATATAAAGTGATGAAATCCCTGTGAAATGCGATGCCCATTTCCATCCTTGTCAGGAAAAGTAGGTATTTAATTTTGAATGGTTTGTCTTGAGATGTTTGAATTTTTTTGATTAAAGCCTTATCCTTGGTAGATGTAGACCAACGTACTCCTTGATTTGCTGCCTCCCCTTCTCACAGGAGCACGATGTTGATACAACAGAAGCGTTTTCTCCATCCTGAAGGGAGGATCATCAGGCCTGGATGGAGCAGGTTTTCAGAATGTGTGTCATCTTATCCACTGTGCATTTACCTGAGAATTGTTAGGTGGGTCTTCAGCAAACTGGTGACAATTTCTACATTGTATGCCTGAATTTTGTATATTTCTAGATGAAATTTGAAGATGGTTTTATGTCCTGTAAATAAGTGTATAATTATATATCATTCAAAAAGGTGTGTGTGATGTCACCAGTGGCCTTGACACAGTACATTTTTAATGAGGGGGCATTGCATACGACAACAGGTGGGCGTGAACCTGTGCAGTTATGGGAAACAACTGGGGTGATTATTAAAGTGGTGGTATGTTGTAGAGAAAGAAAAGGTAAATCTGAAAATGGCTAAAATCAGACACTAGCCAATGTATGTAGCATGGCTTTTGGCAGACACCCGTCAACGTGTTTTGAAGACATACTGAGCCGTGTGAGGCTCTTCATCACAGCGAAGGCACCTTCTAGCTGAAGGGCAACACACGGGGATGGGGTTTATTAGGAAGGCAACCAGGAGAGACAAGCGGGAAGGAGGTTTTTTGAACAAATGGCCAGTGCGTTTATATCTTTCTCATTACATAGTTAGAAATACACATCCATGCTGAGGAAGAGTTCTTCTTGGGCAGCATGAATTATGTAATTAAGACACAGACCCTTTGCATGTTCATATGACGTGTAGCACCTGCCTTGTGAACTTTGCCCTCTAGGTTATCATTTTTGACAGGACCATGTTATTATACTCCAGCACCACATTGACTGTTCATAAAAGTTTTATTGAGCTTTAATTTTAAGCACCACAATTTACTGTAAAATGTTAAACAGCATATCATCGAAACATCATTGACCTTGCCACCATCTTAAGTCATATTCCTGGGGTGGGGGAAAAGAGGACAAGTGCAGAGTCATTGGCTCAGACGCCAGTCAGTCTTAGCGGTCTGGGGCGGGACGATACCTGTATGCTTCTGCCACAGCTTCTCAGAGCCTGTTGCCAAGATACAATCTGAAGGAGCCAGGTTTGACCCCAACACAGCCCCATTCTTCCAGGACATCTGAGCTTCTTGACTAACACATGGGGAAGAGACTAGGGAGGAAATCTCAGCTAGGGAAGTAGGGGCAGACTGGTACTTGGGGCTCCCAGTTAGCTCACCAAGCACACTGGAGTCCAGGTTAGATGCAGGGCTGACCGGACCGTGCTTGATGAGAGAGATTTCCCAGGAAAATTGAGAGGCTGCCAGATCCAAGGAGGACAGTGGAACTCCTGGAATTGTCATCTTTTCAGTGTTCTCCCTGTCACATGGGGTAGAGGACTTGCTGCTTACAGGAATACTGTGCTCACATTTTGGGGTCTCACTCTGATGAAGAGACTCGGGGAATAGAAGGCTGGGTGAGTGGATCCATGAGCTTAAGTTTAGGGCATTAGCCTCAGAGAACTCAACTACAATTCCAGAACAGGACACATGTGATCTTTGGCACCCTTGAGTCAAGTCTAGCAATGAGGCAGAGACAAAGGAGTTCTTCAAGAAAAAGCCTTGGTTTAGGTCTGTAGAGGAGGAGATCTCCTGGCTTTTAGATCGATCAGAATCTGGAATAAAGTAGCTCTAGATTATCCACAGTTTAGTTTCAGCAGTAGAGCATTATAGAGAAATTGCTCATTTACTCACTACACAAACCACTTAAAATGCCAAAAATCGGTTTTCAGTTAAAAGTTACCTTTGAAATACAATCCTCCTTTTCTATCCATAATTTAAAGCTCAACCCTCACCACAAATTGTTTGCATGATGTCCATGACGAGCTCAGCCTGGTGCGACACCTTAATGAGCGTCACCTTCCATTTATACGCTCGTTTCCCCCGCTTTACCGAACGGTTTATTATCAATTTAAGCAATTAGCCACCATATTAAAGAAATATTAACACGCACGAATTGAACATCAACATATTAATCGTCGTTTAAAAATGAAACTTAAACCTGTTTAAGTGGCCGAATGAACTCATTCAAGAGACAAATTCAGCTCTTGTTTGACTGAACTGAAGAACTAAAATCATAACGACATTAAACGCAGTACAACTGATAGTACAACGCCACACACGTTGTTTTAGTATTTCTAAAACTCAACCCTGTAAATTGTGTTTTCCGCTTTTTTGTAATTTAACTGTTAATTTTTTAGGCGTAAATATTTCTGATTATTTCTGACTAGGTTTCTTCTGACGGTTAATATAGTGAAAGGAATGGTCAGTAAAGGATCTGGGATTTATCTTCTAGATTTTTATTACCAGAGGTCCATAGCTATAGATTGTTAGATTTATTTTCTAGATTTTTTATTGCCAGAGGTCCATAGCTATAGATTGTTAGATTTATTTTCTAGATTTTTTTATTGCCAGAGGTCCATAGCTATAGATTGTTAGATTTATTTTCTAGATTTTTATTACCGGAGCTTCGAATTGAACGGCTAACGTAGTGTAATAATTGTGTTGATCCTGACCGGACAGGCGTTTATAAGCATGGATTAATCGATGTTTTATTATTTTTGAACACCATAAATGTACAAAATCAAGTATTAACTGACACATTTATTAAACCCCTTTTTAAAAAATTCTGCAGAGCAACTTAGGTGCAACAGAACGATTAAGAAAATCACAACAGTTCCGCTTACTTTTTTCCAAGATATGTTTATACCCAAAGCTAGACTTAGAATACGCCGCGGCTCCAAGAATGCACGCATGCGCAGACCACGTTCCTCGCCCCCCCCCTCCTCAGTGTGACGTCACGTCCGGAAAGCATCCTTGCGCGCGAGATAGGAATTCCAGCGCGATAGGCGCCGTTCGCTATCTGGCAGCCGCGGTCGTTTGCGGGGACGGACGCAGGTTAAAATATAAACTTCCACTTTTGACAAGCGATATAGCAAAGCCTGACCCGAGGAAGCTATATGCCCGACATAACCGCGGCAGGCTCGCTTGTAATAAAACTGGAGCTCCGGCGTTCTTGAAATACGGCGGTGAAATGTCCTGGTGGCAGCGCGGGTGAGCGCAGTGGTGGCTGTGGGTGGGGTGAATACATGTTAATGATAATCTTTAAGGTGAATTATGATTATAAAAATCATAGTGGGAACATTCATCGTACGGAAGGCTCAGCATAAACCGGTACCACAGGCTGCCGCCTAGCTGTAATCCGGGCGCCGAGTCCCGCCTTTATTTTTAAAACTTCATCTTTTTCTTAACTCTCTCGTTTTCCGCCGTCCAGGTGTATTCCGTCTCCGCTGAGCCTCGTTAAGTCGGTCTTTCGGCGGCCTCTCGGTCAGCCGTCATCCGGCTGTCACTCGGGCCGCCGTCCCTCGCGCCAAGTCTCCCACGCGCCTTTAGGATTTGTTCAGTTTAACCAGGATTCTGCGAGATAAGCTAAAACTGCCTTGGATCGAAGGCTGACCCAGATCGGCAGCAGTCAGGCCGTTTTATCACGTTGGGTGCCTGTCCTGGGAGGGGGGCATGCATTTTCTGCCAGCAGTCTGTAAGATTGTGGTGTTGATTTAGAGTGAAAGGCCATGAAGGACAGTTTAATCTTCTAGGGGCAGCAGAACATCAGGCGTGGGGGAAGGGGATCGGTACCGATGGACAAAAGCACTTGCTTATGCGTTGAACGTAAACACGAGTAAATTTGTTCTTTAAATGAATGCTATTCATTTAAATACAGTTTTGCTGTTTATGTTCACGTTTTATAATCAGGAAGACAATCAGAGGGAGCTGCGGCAGTACATTGCATGTCGGAGAGTCAGCTTGTTTTTCTGTTTATGGGAATCTTCGAACTGTTTGTTCACATTTCACTAAGTTGGTGCATTATGGGAATTTGCACCTGTTTGGCATTAAAAAATAGTCAATGTCAACGTTTACTTGGCAGGTACAATTGGGCGATTTGATCAGTAGACGGGTGTTTTCTTAGTGTGTTTTGGGACAGTGTTACCCTGTTTTAAAAAGAGACTGGAAGGCTGTAAAAATATTCTTGTCTAGGCTGCATATCAGTGGTTGCCTTGCTTAAATTTAAAATTGCACCATGATATTTTCTTGCCCTGTTGCCTCTGCTAACCTGGGATAAGCTCAAGGCTCTGCATGACCCTGCACTGGATGAGCTTTTAAGTGGAAACTGCATAGATCTTGTAAAGTTGCATAAAATGTCATTATTGATATCACTGTTACTGACAGTGACATGTACTGTATAAGGATAGGGCAGATTTGCATGAACCCATGCTGAAAGCAGAACTGGCCTGTGTGATGCTGAGGTCATAGTTGAGTGGTGGCGTCGGAAAGGTTTTGTATGAGATTGCTCAGGCGTTTGCTGTACTTTTTGAGCTGGTGGGTGGGGGAGGCGGTGTACAGTATGTGCTTCACACCAGCCTTTGGTTGCGTTTCCAGGGAGGAGGGGGAGGAGCAGGTGTATCAGGACACAGACTCCGACGTGGCTGAACAACGAGACAGTGGAAAGCTGAAGGTGAAATGGACACAGGAGGAGGTGAATGAACAGAAATTTAATGTCCAACACATTCTAGTTTTCTCAGGTACTTCTGTTACCATGTACCACCTGAGTGGCATGACTGTGATTTTATTTGCCTCTTTTTTTGTATCAATATTGGGAGTACCATTTGTGTGTTTTATTTTAAACACTGGTCATCGGTGAACTGTGTGTCGTCATCTTTATTGTACATCTGGTTGCAGGATGAAAGTCTCAGAAGCCTGGTTCAGAAACTTGGGCCTCATGATTGGAAGTCCATAGCCAGTTTTTTACCCGTAAGCAAACAGTTTTGTACTGTATGTGGGCGGTGCTCCCTGTAGATGTTGGTGCACCAATGCATGACTGGGAGGCACCTGGGGTTTGCAGTTTGTTCCCTTTAAGCACGTCGTCCTGGGTGTCAGGCAAGCTGTGTAGAAGACAGAAATGTATGTGATTGTTTCTGCAGAATCGTACGGAACACCAGTGCCAGCATCGTTGGTTTAAGGTTCTAGATCCAGATCTTGTCAAGGGGCCGTGGACCAAAGAAGAAGATGAGAAGGTTAGCCTTAGGCCAGAAGATTTGCAGTTTACAATGCTGTCCTTGTGCCAAAAATTTTTTGAAATGTTTAGACTTCTTTTTTTACTTTGGTGTACCTGGTTGTTCAGGTTAGCTTTCAAATCTTGTTAAAAAAATCACTAAGGAGTGTTGTATGCCTTTTATTGTTGTCCAAAAGCTTCTTGTCCTGCACCAAACCTCAGCCGAATGTTCTACATACAGGCAATTAAAGGTTCTAGGTTTTGGACTCTGGCATCTTTGTTCTCCATGTTTTTCATTAGTGTAATTTTGACACGGTCGTGTGTATCACTGGATGCTTTTCTATCCGTTCAGGTAATACAGTTGGTTGGTAAATATGGCAACAAGCAGTGGGCCATGGTGGCGAAGCACCTGAAGGGCAGGCTTGGCAAGCAGTGCCGGGAGCGCTGGCACAACCACCTGAATCCGGACGTGAAGAAGTCTTCCTGGACCGCAGAGGAGGACCTCATCATCTACAAGGCCCATTGTGTGCTCGGCAACCGCTGGGCCGAGATCGCCAAGCTTCTCCCCGGGAGGTAACTGTACACTCACGTAACTAGGAAATACCGTCCTCACCAGCCGTGAGCATGTCTGCATGTCACTGATTTGGGGTGGATCGTTCTGGAATTCTTTTCCCCCTAGTGATTTAGATGTTGGGTAAAGTTCGGTATCAGATGTCGTTGTGGAAGATTTGCTTCGAGTTCTATCGTGATATCCTGGATTAATGACCACAGAGCACGTGTTGTAGGTATTAATGAATGTGCTTGTGTGAAACATGACGTGCAAATGGGTTGACACTAATCCTAAGATTCCTCTGTTTTCCTCGTGTAGTTTATTATCTGGATTTTGTGGTATTGAATGAATTGACCGAATTCAGATTGCGTAGTTATATTTGAAGTTTCGTGTTGGGTACTTTATGAAAGAATTGTGCATCTTTTAATGTATGTGTACATATTGTATTTCAGAGTATTTTTCGGAGTTGTCTATGGCTGTTAGACGATTATTTAAATAAAATGGCCACTCTGTCCTGCCAGGACCGACAACGCCGTGAAGAACCACTGGAACTCCACCATCAAGCGTAAAGTAGAGATGGGCTGCTATGTTGGGGAGGATGTTCTCCTGAATTTAGACGAGACCGTGATCACCGCTCAGCTGAATACTGACCAGGAGGTAGGCTGGCTGCATGCTTGTCTGTCTGTTAGCCCCACTTGCGGAGGGTGTTTTCTAATCTCACTGCAGCTCCCGTGCATGTTGCGACGTGGGATTTGTTAATGTAGCCTTTTATGGCAGGGGGCTTTTCACGGCGCTCTTCCGGATGACGCTGCAGAGTCACACGCCACAGGAAAGGTGACTAATGAACTCTTGTATGTTGCTCCGTCACGGCACTCCGGGTTTGGTGTTTTAACTGAACCGTAAAAATTCTTTGTGGTAAACCGCAAGGGCTTGAATGAGAAACTTTGCAGTTTAAAACTCCAATATCGAATTTGTGGTGTTTCCGCTGTTGTAGGATGTGCCAAGCACCTCTACGGCGACTCCGAAAGCACCCCCCGCAAGGGAAGCAGCTACGTCCCGACAGAGCTCATCTCCTCTCGTAGCTTCCGGGGAGACTCCCAAAAGCGAGATGGATGCCTCTCCAGAGGTGAACACGAGCCGCTGGGTGGTGGACAGCACGGGCTTCCTCTCGCCCACGTCTGGCCCTGTCTTCAAGGAGGTGATGGAGCTGATGGAGGGGGTGAGGCTCGTCAGGGCGCACACCATTTGCAGTGATTACTGGTAGCCGTGTGCAGATGTGGTGGTCTGCTTGCCAAGCCTGGATTCTGTCCCTATCACGTTTAGGTCCTGTAGTAGCCAGATGTTACCTGCAGCTGCTTTATCGTGAATATGATGGCTATGAAACTTCAGCATCTGGCCAAAATTCTGTCTGCATTTTGTGCAGCTCTTTAGGCAAGAGCTGCACAAAATTGTTAGGTGTGGCAGCTGGTAGTGGCTTGCCATTTTAAAACTAATACTCAAATAACTAGTGTACATACACTTACAGAAATTCAGGTTAGTGTGTGCTGATCTAGCCTGTTCTCTCGAAGGACCCGGAGGGCTGGTGTGATCTGACAGCCTTTGACCTGCCAGAAGACAGCCAAAGCCCTGAAGTGATGCAGTTTCGTCTGGAGGAGGGCACACTGCAGGAGCTGAGCCGGGGCAATAGGGGGGAGCTGATCCCCATCTCGCCCAGCGCGGCCACCCCTCCCTCCATCCTGACTCGCCGAAGCCGCAGGCGCATCGCTCTGTCCCCGGATGTCAACGAGAGCATGACTCCCAAGAGCACCCCTGTCAAAAATCTGCCCTTCTCCCCATCACAGGTACTGTGACCTTTAGCCTCATGTTGTGGTGGAAACCCGATCCACGTTCCGTATTTCCATTCTCATTTTGAATTCAGCATCTTCGGCGTACCACTTTGGCAAACGTGAGCCTGTCTGAATATGGCTTGTAATTTTCAGTTCCTGAACCTGTGGACCAAGCAGGATACTCTGGATCTGGAAAACCCGTCTCTCACCTCGACTCCCGTGTGCAGCCAAAAGGCCATCGTCACCACACCACTGCACCGGGACAAAACGCCACTCACCCAGAAAGAGAATTCTGTGTACGTAGTCGGATCATTTACAAACCCCTCATCCCCATGGGCTGTTTTTGCACAAGTGCCATAACCAAAGAAAGCCCATGCCTCATTTTCTCAGGTTTATTACACCAAATCACAAGTCTGATATGGACATCACACCCCGCACACCAACGCCCTTCAAAAATGCCCTGGAAAAATATGGCCCACTGCATCCCCTGGTAAGCCTGCCGGGTTCCTGTGCCAGACTGTATGTCACCATTTGAAGCATGGAGTACATTCCAGTTGTGAACTAGTTTAATGTCAGAGTGGAAGTCCCTCCTGTGTGGGGAGTTGCATACGGAGAACTGTATTTCCTCAGCCGCCGACTCCAAACCTGGAAGAAGATCTGAAGGAGGTTCTGCGCAGTGAGGCTGGAATCGAGCTGATAGTGGAGGGCGAGACCCCCCCAGAGCAGAAACGCAAGCAGGTGGTGAGTCTCTTTTCAGAATTTCATGAACTGTCTCTTGAAACGCTTCGTTAAATGAGGTGACTGTTTAATTTTGTCCGTTCGTTAAGCATCGGCCACCCATGAAAAAAGTGCGCAAGTCCCTGGCACTGGATGTCATGGATTGCAGTGAAAATGTTCCTGTCAGATCTTTGAAGTCTACTTTCACACCCAGAGTAAAGGTATGAGGTGAAGCACGTGGCTTTGATGGGGCGTCTCTCATCTGGACGGAGATTGAGTGTCACTTTTGACCGATGTTGCAGGCAGAAAGTTCGTCGGCGATCTCTCTCAACTCGTCGTCTTCCTGTACCAAGAAGGACGAGAATGTTCTGAACCAGGGCTTCATCCTCGCCCCCACGGAGACGCTCTCCATCTCCGGCCATGTGCCACTGACCCCAGTGCGTTCCCCATTACCTGCTTGTCAACATATATTTATAATGGCCGCATCCCGATATTTGTTAGGACTGCTATGTCACGGGCATGTGCCAAACATAGTAATAGACATTTTATAGCTGTGGGTTCATTTAATTTGCCAATACGAGTCGTTTTTTCCTCTGTCAACAAAAATACATCTAATTCCTGTTCTCTTTTTGTCTTTTCTCTTCTCATACAGATGTCTCGTGCTTGGGAAGCAGTGGCATGCGGGCAGACAAAGGACCAGCTTATCATGACTGAGAAAGCCAGGCGTTACCTGCAGGCACTGAAACCAAAGCCTCCCAACCGGGCCCTAATCTTGTCTTAATCTTTATTAAAAGCCATTTTTTATTTTATTTTATTTTTTTTTTTTGCTTGTCCTCTGCTCGCGGTGTACAACATGATGCACATTTGTGAAGGTGTAACTAATGGTGCAGAGCAGCAGTACTTTTACTGTCAAAGACAAAACCAGTGGATATACTCTTTTCAGAAGGCTGCGTTTCTTCCTCAACACATCTTAAATCAGGCAATAGACTCTTGTTCTCTCTCTCTGCATTATGGTGAGTTGTTTTTTTTTTTCTGTGTGTGTGCTTTCGCTTTCTAAATATAGCGAGTGTTAGAGTTTCCCTGGATTGTTTGTAACAGCAGTTATGCTTAGGATCTGCTAATGCTCCTTCAACACTGAAATGTAACAAAATTAATTCAGAGTAAGCATAAGTATGCAGTTAGAATGTGACACTTCATTTCACATTTTGCTTATTTATAATGTAATGCATTTTAGTTTTTCCTAAAAGATTCGGTCAGGGACTTCATTCATGTTTACTTTCCCTAAGGAGAGTTAGGTTGCAGTATTTGATCAGTCGGAGAGTTCCTCTTCCTACAAATGTATCATAACGCTGCAATACTTATCATGAAGGGAAAGGGATTGTATGAAAGCAAGCACATTGTGTATATGTATATTGGACTAAAATAGCCACGTCTCAGGTAGCCATGTGCTGTGGCAGCCCACATCCTCTCCCAGTGACCTCGGCAATCCACAGGGAAATGGTGCTATAATCTTCCAGAAAAGATTCTGGAGAATCTTACGATGCAGCTGAGGATGGGGGGAACATCGTCATACCTGATCAGGCTCCTAATGTATGATGTCGTTTTGAGTATGCAATTTTGTTTTAATTGTAAATGCTATTGTCTGAATTCTCATTATCTAGACAAGGGGTGTTTAACTCTGGTTCTCACTGGCCAAACTGGAATATATTTCATCAGCAGATTTCAAAACTATTTTGGGTAATAATTCATTTGAAGAGCTTGAACAGAAGCAAACATTCTGGGCCTTGGTGGAAAAGGGTTGGACATCCCGAATCTAAACCAGTGTATGTATTATACTGTACTTATGTGGGGGGGGGACATTAAAAGTACAAATTGTGAAAGAAGCATGTTTAATTCCATTTATGCCCATGAAGTCTAGGTAGGTATGACTTGTGTACTATGTGTGTACCCAGCTGACTTATAATAATGGTTAATGCTTTATGGAAAGCAACTACTCAGCTGTGGATTTTTTTTTTAGTTGTTTTTTTCTGTTATTGGTTCCCATGAAAAATAGATATCACTTCAAGTTGCATTTGAAATTATTCTGTGGTTAGTATCAAAGTTTAAACTGCGAATGACGCATATGACTTTCTGGAGGCGTCAAGGGAAAGATGAATTTTCACTATCTCGAGCTTTCTGGCTCTTGGCCTTTGTTCCTCTTAACTGTATTCCATTAAGTTAGTGCTATTTTTCAATCAAATTGGTAGATGCAGTTATACCCTTTACAAGAGGGGTCTCCAACTCTGGTCCTGGAAAGCTACTGTCCAGTAGGTTTTCTATGCTACCTGGCTTCGGATGAGCTGCACCTGTTCGTGGTATTTACCTGAGAACAGGTGTGGCTCATCACAAGCCAGGTAAGATAGAAAACCTACCGGACAGTAGCTCTCCAGGATCGGAGTTGGAGACCCCTGCTTTATAACATTAAGTCAGGACTCCTCTTGGCCACCTGCAAAGCGACGTCGATCCATCAGCGGGGAAGGTAGCGCGCACGTAGTCAATCGGAGGATTCAGAGTGCACGATAGAGGCGGGGTCGCGGTGACAGACAGGACAAATGGACCAATGAAAATCAGCCACAATAGCTGCCTGCGTGTCCTTCGGAATTTCAAAAAAGCAAACAAAGCATTTTTAGACAAGAAAATGTAGCATTTTACATCCATACAAAACGTAGAAAACATATGTACTTTTGGGAAATTTTCTCTGTTTTAAATTTTACTCGCATTTTGAAAGGGATCGTTCTTCAGCCGGGCCTAGGAATTTACCATTGTAGGGGGGAGAGGAAAATGTATTTTAAAAATGTATTGGCCATTGATTAAATTATTCTGATTCTGAAACCGTAATTATTTGTTGTAAAATTGCGCTACGTCCTTTATGGCTGAGAGTTATTTCAGATTCTCATTCGGTTAAATTTAGCCAGTACGAGAAAAATGGGCCGTCCCATATGACCCGGAAGTACTCGCGGACTTCCGGTGCTGCTCCCGTCGGCGATATGGCGCTGCGTGGTGAGTGACTGAGCTTTGAGATATAAATTTAACTGGTAACAATGACGTGAAAAGCACCCCGCGGCTCTTTCTGTTTAGTGTACGGGTACTACTTGCAAATTAACTGTTGTTGGCGTGGGTGTACGATAATTTCCAAGATATCCAGGTCATTAGCCGTGCACTAAGATCATTCCGTAGGCTGCTAAAGTCTGCCTAAATAAAAACAATAACAACAACAACAACAACAACAACAATAATAATAATAATAATAATATAATAGTACTTTATTGAGCTGGTGTATGTAGTGTAGAGTGCGGTCCGTGTATACAGGAGTCTCTTCAATTCGCAGGCATGCTTGCTGTCCTCCTCCTCTTCCTCCTCTCCGTTGCCCTGGGTGCCCAGGCCTTGACTCCCTCTCATCACTTGTCTGCTGCCGACGTGGCCAGATTGCAGTCGTTCCTGAGCCAGCCGTACGCCAGCCTGGAGTCGGCGTACTACTCCATCCTAGGCCTGAGCAAGCTGGGTGCCCCTGTGCCTGATGAGAATGTGAGGGACTCACTCGAGCTCCTGCTTCGCGAAGGGATGCATGGAGACAGGCTGATTTAGCTAATAAGTGGAATATTAAGTGGGATTACGAATCGCCCTTGTTGTTGTATCACTCTAGTTTTTGATTGTATGCTACTGTCACTTGATTCAGTGTTTCTCCTTCTTTTATAACTCGTCCCCCCACCCCATCCCACTTAGGCTGCTTGCCAGTTCTTGAAGTCTCACCTTGACCTTAGCAGTATCGATTCCATCTTCTATGCTGCTGAAGCCAGCCAGGCGCTGTCAGGGTGTGAGGTACTGCAGGGTAATTGGTGGGCTTGTGTGATTATTGAGTTTAACTTCATCTGAGGCCGTACTGCACAAGGCCTTAACTGTAAATAATGTGGCGGAGTCTGACGGGTATCAGCAAAAACAATCTAATTTTTCCATTTTAAGTAAAAGGCTATCATAGCATACGGCCCATGTAATGTTAGATGTAATAGTTGTCTTTGCTGATGTGCTTTGTAAGAAGTAGACATTTTGCTCTGACTCTGGTAAACAGCTGTTGTTCGTGACTCACAGATCCCAGTCTCCAATGAGACTCGCGACCTGCTGCTGGCTGCCGTGAGCGAGGACTCCACCGTAGTGCAGATTCATCGCTCTGTCAGCGCGCTGAGTTCGCTGGGGCTCCCTTTGGCCTCGCAGGAGGTGATTAGTGCCCTCGTGGCCCGAATCACCAAAGAAGATAATGTCTTGGCGTAAGTGTGTTTGGGTGCTGGCCTGGGGAACTCTGAGTTTTTATAATGTTAATTTAGGTGCACAGTAATGGAAGGGCTTGTTTCCATTATAAATCTGCTTGTCGTCATATGCTGTTTGCATTGCATTGTGTATTTTTGAATCAGCATTATAGAGTAAGGAAATCTTAATTCTATCACATGCAAAATTTAATGCTAATCTAAAATTAGGGTATTTTGTTTTTCATAAAAAAGTCTTAATACTTATGACCACTAGGTGGAACTATAACATCCATTTTGTAATCTGGTTAGACTTGTATTTTGAGTACATTTTTGATGGTCACAGCAAGTAGTAGAATTACTGATCGGTGTGATAGATCTGCAGTTCATTTATTACTTAACAGAAGCCTTGAGCATTGTGGGAGTATATAACAAACTAGTTATGGGTGTGCAGGATCGTCCAGGTGCTACAGACGGCCTCCCGCCTCTCACAGCAGGCTGAGATGGGTGGAATCTTAGAGGAGATCGAGGTGAGTGTGTCCTCTGCTCTGCTCTGCTCTGCTCTGCTCTCGAAGGGTCAAATCCCACTTTTTAGTGGCCTGTGTGGCTGGTGTTTTGTCAACGTCATACATTAGCATGCTTTCCTTAGTGTGCACATGTGTGGCTTTAATATTCTGAATTGGGCGGTTTAAAATCTGTTCTTCTCTGTGGATTAGAATGTGATGGAATCGGTGATGTTCCCGAGTCGAGGGCTGACGTGAGGGAGTTGTCCTTCTTACCCATGCTTTAGGACTTGGCTGCAAGGTTGGATGACTTGGGTGGAGTTTACCTGCAGTTCGAGGAGGGCCTGGAGGTGACGGCTCAGTTTGTGACAGCAGCCTACGCCTTATCCGATCATGTGGACATGGAGCCCCCCCTTAAAGAGGTACCCCTCTTCCCCTTACTGCTCCACCGGCTTCCGTGTTTCAGATAACAAACCGAGTTTTGCAGAACCTTTTTTCGTTCCCCTGTCCCAACTGCTTTGGGTGTTCAGAGCCTGCGTAAAAGGCTGCGTGGCATGTACATGTGTGTGCAGTGATTTTTATTAGCAATGCTATGGATTTGCATAATCCAAATTCTTAACTTTACATGAAATTCTGGTCTGTTAGGCCACTGTCTTTAAACCTGGCCGACATGATCACTGACTCGTTGTGTGTGTTTCTTTTCCTTGATAATTAGGATCAGGTGATCCAGCTTGTGAACTCCGTCTTCAGTAAGAAGTCCTGGGACTCGCTGTCTGAGGCCTTCAGTGTAGCCAGCGCTGCTGCTGCCTTCGCTAACAACCGGTTTCACATCCCGGTGGTGGTCAGCTCTCAGGGCCCGGCTACGGTGTCCCACCGGCAGCCCATCCTCCAGGTAACCATCCAGGCGGCCTACATCTCGTCGCTTCTGAGACCTCGGCGTGTGGAGTTTTTCCCTCTCTCCCTGGGGTCCGACTGTGTCTGCTTTTTCCAAAGCTTCAGGTCACAGACGTCCTTTCGCAGCCCCTCACCTCGGCCAGCGTGCAGGTGGAGTCAGCCCACACCCTGGCCTCAAGGAGCGTCATTCTGAGCCAAGAGCCCTTCAGCCTGAGAGAGTGAGTAAATGTGCCCAGATTCACCCTCGTGTACGCCCATCTCATGGTCGTGGAACACTGCCCCACTACCCGAGATCGATCTGTGTACATATCTGCTTCTCTTCTCAGTGGCGTCTTTGAGCTGAATTTTATGGCCAAGCAGCCTGCCAGCGGTTACTATGAGTTCTCTGTGGCTGTGACCGGAGACAGTCGTTTGGTGGCCAACCACGTGGAGGTAAGTCTCTCAGTAATACTCCCTTTGAGAGTATTAGCTAGGTAGTATGCACTCTGTTACTCTTGTGTTCTTTCCTTACTTTCTGTAATCAGTTACACATTGATAACTGAAATGTGAAATTGTTCTAAAGGATTTGGAGGCAGGATTACTGTTGCTAAGGTAGTGAATAGTTTGCTTCCAGTAGGCCCATTTAGCTGTAAGTATGGTATTAGTATGAGTGTAGTTTACTTATAAGGAATTATCATTGCGAAAGGCTAAGTTTAGAGTCATTCCCCTCTTCACAAGTTGACCTCGACAAGACGTCACCCGTAGGAATAGACGTAGCCTTTACAGAAAAACTTTTAAAATGCTAAATTAGCCCGTTTTTACTGTTGTACTCTGACAGTTTAATGCATTCATCTCAAAAGCATTCTTGACTCTAATAATGAGTACCATTTGCATTTAAACGCTGTTAGCTCGTCACCGTTAGCGCAGTGATTTGCACCGGAGACTCGTGGCCCAGTTTAAGTGATATGGGTAGCAAGGGGTCCGCCTTGAGTCAGGATGGTTATTTTTGCCTTTCCTACTCTAGCTTAAAGTGAAGGTGTCTACTGAGGTTGCCATCACCAACATGGATCTGTCTGTGGTGGACAAGGACCAGAGCATTGGGACCAAAACAACCAGGTCAGTGGGCAGCATCTACAGGTAGCCCATGTTTGTTCTGTGTGCCCAGAGAAAGGCTTACTCAGCAGGGCGGCCGCATATGAAAGCGATGGTGTTGTTTGTCCAGGGTGGACTATCCAAGCAAAGCCAAGAGCTCCTTCACTGCAGACAGTCACCAGAACTTTGCTATGTCCTTCCAACTGGTTGACGTGCATACAGGGGGAGAGCTCACGCCTCACCAGGTGGGTGGCTGCCTCATGCAAACATGCTAACCCCTCTCCTCAAAAGCATGACTCAGCATCGATTCTTCCACAACCAGTTAGAAATAACGTCAGAATCCTTGCCTTTTGTTCTTCGTTTCTGCTGTGTTCATTTTCTATCGTTTCTCTCTACTGTTTTGTTCCCCGTAGACCTTTGTGAGGCTGCATAATCAGAAAACCGGTCAGGAGGTCGTATTTGTGGCCGAGCCGGACCATAAAAACGTGTACAAGTTTGAGCTGGACACAGCTGAAAGGAAGTCGGAGTTTGATTCCATGTCAGGCACCTATGCCCTCTACCTCATCGTGGGTGATGCCACTTTGGAGAACCCCATCCTTTGGAATGTGGTGAGTGTCGCCCTTGAGAGCCAGTTGAGGTCTTCAGAGCTTCTCCATGGCCACTATAAACCTTCTACATTCATATTCTCAGACTTATTGCGCTTGAGGTGATGATTCTTCATGTGCTGATGACCATTGCCAACTCTTTCTCAAGGCGGATGTTGTACTGAAGTTTCTCGAGGAGGAGGCCCCGTCTGTGGCCCAGCCCAAAACCCTTTACGTGCCCAAACCAGAGATCAAGGTAAACGAGCTTTCACACGCTAAGCTCTATGAAGTGCCTCCTATTGTTGACATGCCATCTCTTGTCACAGCATTTGTTCCGCGAGCCAGAGAAGAAGCCTTCCACGGTCGTGTCCAACACCTTCACGGCGCTGGTGCTCTCACCATTGCTTCTGCTGCTCATTCTGGTGAGACGTTCACACAGCCAGCTTCTGTCTTCTGGTTTGGGGGGTGTCGGTCTACCGAAAGTGAAGTCCGCAACGTGAAAGAACCATCTGCGTTAATGTCTTGAATGTTTCGTTAATGAGTAATCTCAGCTGACGTGTGAGGTGTGAAAGCCTGACTCGCCTTTTCCTTCATGTGGATTTCTCCTCCCATCCATTCAGTGGATCAAGCTTGGAGCAAACATCTCCAACTTCAGCTTTTCTCCCAGCTCCATTTTATTTCACCTGGGCCATGCAGGTGAGCACTGACCACAAGCAGTCGAATGTATATAAGGCCTTGTTCTGCACAAGTGATGCCTGTGTTCTCTGCATTTATTGATGCAGCTAAGGTTTAAATTGTTTAGCTTTTTGGACAGCATGTTTATTGAAGCGGTGTGCGTGTTTCAGCCATGCTGGGCCTGATGTACGTGTACTGGACCCACCTCAACATGTTCCAGACGCTGAAGTACTTGGCCATCATTGGCAGCTTGACTTTCCTGGCGGGTAACCGCATGCTGGCCCAGAAGGCCGTGAAGAGGTACGGTCTCTGTTCTGGGGGAGAGGCTGAGATTCCCAGTGGTGCTTCTTAAGAAGCTCGACATCCAGCTGAAATTGAAAGCGGGTTCCCAGTCCAGTATCTCTGACTAACCCACGAGGTTCCAATTCCATGGGTCATGTAGACCAAGTCACTGACTCTCCCCATGGGGAGCCTTCAAAGTTTGATATGTTACTCTGTGGTCTTCCCTTTACTGTGAGCTGTGATGCAACTGTCTTAACCAAAGTGATCCGTGTGAGTGGGCTGATCGTATATCTCGGCTGGAGAGATCCTAGGAACGGCGGAGAACTTGACGTCTCTGAACTGGACACAGTGTTCTGCTGTACTGCTTCCATCCAAAGCTTTCCTGTCCTCCTCGCCTCTTTTCTTTCTGTCTGTTCTTTCCTTCGTAGGATCGCTGCAGAGCAAAGTAGTAGGTTGGCAAAATATAGGAGCCTGCGCTAGAGAAGGTGGCTTTATTAGAAAGGTGCACCCCCCCAGGCTGAAGTAAGGGCTGCCTGCCTCCAGTCTTCCCATCTTCACCCCGCCCCCACCCTTATGTGTTACTCCATCCTTTGTGGTTTTGGACTTGACTGATTGTAAGGCCATCCTTCATGACTAAGCCCCTTCCTGGCTGTTTTTATGCGTGTCCTCGACTGATGTGTTCTTGGGCCTGTTTAAAAAAAAAAAACCATGGGAACTGCAATTTGATCTTTTAATCAGATGACCTGCGTGTGCTAATTTGCCAAAGAAGCAGTTTTAAGCACCCTTTCCGTTTGAGTGGTCATGTCCCCTCCATGTTTAATGATGCATGTGACCCTAAAATGGTAAAATTCTGCTAGTGTAGGTCTGAGTGGGTTAATGTAGATTGGATTATCCTGACAGCAGGTTTCCATCCTTGGCTTAAAATAACCAACGTACTTGTTTTACCGTTTCTCTTTCAGACTTGCAAGTAAATGACCCCTGAAGGCCTGGGAATCCGGTCTTTCTCTGTTCATCGTATCTGGATCGGTATCTGCTGGGTGGGGGGCTCTGTTGTGATAGGCATGTTTGCCAGATTTCACCCTGTTTTTGAGTTCATGTGAACGACCAAGCGGTAATTCTTGATGAAATTAGAATTATTATTTTTTTTTTTTTTTGGTCATTTTGCTCTGTTTTCTTACCGTGTGTAACGTGGCATCAGTTTTTGGAACTTGTTGTGGGAAGCGTGAATATATCTGTTTGACTGGTACTAGTACTTATTTTTTAGATCCTGAAGTTTTTTTTTTTTTTAATTTAAGAAGATGACCTGAGAGGATTTTTGACTGCGTTTATCTGTATGTCCCTGGACTTCATTGGTCATCTGGATATGCAGTCTGTCTGTCTGTCTGTCTGTCTGTCTGTCTGTCTGTCTGTCTGTCAGAAGCAGCACCATCTTTTCCCCCAATAAATGCAGTGTCGTTCCTCCTCT
>JAACJT020000105.1:12179089-12207609 GCA_009936485.2 Gymnarchus niloticus | reverse complement strand
AGTGAGAGTACGGCCATCCGTGGCTTCAGTATTAGTGAGAGTACGGCCATCCGTGGCTTCAGTATTAGTGAGAGTACGGCCATCCGTGGCTTCAGTATTAGTGAGAGTACGGCCATCCGTGGCTTCAGTATTAGTGAGAGTACGGCCATCCGTGGCTTCAGTATTAGTGAGAGTACGGCCATCCGTGGCTTCAGTATTAGTGAGAGTACAGCCATATGCATTTCTGTGATGTAGCAGGCAGGATGCTCCTTGTGTCATCCAGGTTTCAGATGGCAGGTACTGAAGGAACGCTGCAGTGGAGCCACCGGACCTAGTGGACCTGGGACCAGGACAGATGGTCTGATAGACTGACCAACATATCAACCCTTCTATCTTGGCCTGGGATGCTGATCCCGCTGGAAGCCATGGCTATCAGAACAGGCCAAGATGGGAGGAGGTTCTGTAGGGTTTCCTAGATTTCCACATCATTTCAGTTCCGGAGAGCTTTTTGTGTTTTTTGCTAACCAAGGCCAGCTGGACAGTCGATGTGTCAAACTACAAAAACACGCATTAATGGATGTGTAACATGTGAAGGAGGAGAGGCACAATGAAGGCTGAGCATGGTGGCCTTGCTCTCCTGGCTCTGTCCGTTTGTGGAGGCGTCCTGCTGTTCGTAGCCCTGATCAGCTCCTGAACCGTGGTGATGACTGGCCTGGTTAATGGCACCAGCAGGCAGAGTGAGTGGGTGACACTCCAGTGAAGTGGCAGCCTCTTATCCAGAGCATACCTAACGCAAACCAGTTCAGAAACCTGTCCTTCCATGTCCCTCGCACCTTTGGTCATCCCAATAATGCCCCACCCCTCAACTGCATCGCAAGCTTAGCTAACTACGACTGTCTTCCGCATACGATGGGAAAATAGAATGCGTAAACAGAATCATCGTCTTGTGTCGATGCAACCAAGGATTATGATGAGGATTTGTCAAATTAAATTTGGAAAAATGTTACAGTATCAAATTGTTTGGTCTGTTTCTGAAGTAAAATTAATAGATTAAATGACTGATGCAGCTGTTGTAGTAGAAACACTTAAATTATGGGTGCTTTCCATTGTAAATACTTTTCTGAATACCACTGAATAACTCCATCATTATTCAATCTCCATTCATTTATATTCATTCAATTCTTTTCTCTGTTTTGTGTGAGCCCATGTCTGGGTCAACCGTTGACACACAGCATGGTCCCAATGTTGCTGAAACTCGGGCTTGTTGTTAGAGACGGCCTCGCAATCTGACACACACATACAGTCCTGTGCAAAAGAATTAGGCAGGCAAAAAGAATGTTTAAGGCCTGGGCAGGAAGTGTATATTTACCTGGGGGGAAAAAAAAAACACGATTTAACAAGAATTTCTTCTGTTTTCCAAAATATTGCTGATATCGGGTTGGATGGTTGGAGCCTAAGACTTTTTCACGGTGGTCCATCGCTCCTCAGATTTTTGTCATCATTAACGGACCACTCCTGAATGATAATTGATGGATGTTAAACTCGTTTTGTTGTGCTTTTTCTGTTAGATGCAATTTCTGCTTACCGAAGCATGCTTAAGTGCTATGCGTTCAAAAGAGAGGCTCCATGCATTTTTCATAGCCAATTACCCAGGATCAGCTCAAGCCTGGACCCTAATGCATGATGCACAGGACAGGGCGCCCCCTAGAGAAGATGCCAGCGTACCACAGGATGACTGCCATCCTAATGGTGGAGGCTTCAGTCTGTCAACCCACACATCGTTTGGCTGTGGGTGGGAGTCAGAACAAGCTCAGTGAGAACATGAAAACTCAGAGTCAGAAGGAATCGATCCCACAGCTGTGGTAGTGTATGGTCACGGTTTGACATTATTCACCAAAGTATTTCTGCGGGGTTTGTTTTTTGTTCATGCTGTCAGGATTGCATACTGTTTTTAAGGCCATTAGCACCTCTTCAAACAGCTTAACTTGGCGTTAACAATCAAGCCTAAACAATGTGATTTTTCTGAAGGTAAAAATAGCTCTTATGCTGCAAACTCATGCTATTTAATTAACAAATTGGAATAATTCCCGATGATATCATTGAAGCCACTGTTGATTTTAAGTATGTTTATATAGCATGCACATAATTTATCATTTAATCCAACAGCTTTTACAGCGAAAACCTTGCCGATTCAAATCATCCTTCCGTCTTCTAACTGCTCATCCTTGACAAGGTCACCGGGGTGACTGGAGCCTATCCCAGGCGACGTTGAGCTCAAGGCCGGGCTACGGCCTGGATGGGGTGTGCAGATGAAGTAAATCTAACAAATGGGGAAAATTGTGTCTTCTCAGATTCTCTTAATAAAAGTGACTGCATTGTAAATTGTAAATTTTAGCCCGGTTTATTAGGATACCATGAAATCACTGCAGGTCAAGACCTTCGGTAGATTAAATGAGGGTTTAATCGCTAAACCGAAACACAGGTAACGAGGTGTTGCTTTTGTTTTCTATATGTAAAATGTAGAGTTGTTAACCACTGCCTACCCATTTGTGTGCGGGTCATTTCATATCTGGAAGCGCTTTGGCATTTTGGCGTCTTATTGGACGGTACGGTGTGGGAGGAACGTACAGAAAAGCTGGGTGGAAAGTTGTTAGACCGCACTTGGCAGAAACGGTGATGTTCCCACAAACCTTATAGACACACAGAGACACCCTGGCTCACGTTTACAGTATGGTTGCGTCTGTGGGGTTCTTTGGGGTGACCTTAAGTTAATAAGCGAATAAAACTACAGCTTGAAAGAAATAACGCAATGCTCTCGTCGTGCTAAGGTGTGCATATATCTGCATTTTACAGAAAGCACCGCTTCCTGAGGAGAGTCGTATTTTATTGTTGGAAAGTGCTGTGAGACACGGATCAGGTCAAAAATGATCGATTTCACAGCGATGCCTTTTGTTCTGAGAGGCCCATTCGAGCACAGTCCTGTTTCACACTCAGGCCTTGTTCTTGGAGTCTTCCTCTTAAGCTCCGTGATAAGTGACTGGCCTTGCAGCTGTAACCGTGTACCTTCCGAGTGACAGCTTGTCGTGTGTATGCGCCTGTGAATCTCAAGCAGTCCTCACTTATTCTTCCCCTGTCACTCTTATTCTCCATTGCAGTCGTTCTTGAAGCACTCTGCTCTGATGTTACGGGCAACTCAGAGCGAGCCTTTTCACATGAAAGTCCCCGTTCCATGCGACAGGCACCGACAGTAGGTATCATGACAGACAGAAATCTCCCCGTTGCTGTGGTAAATTTAAGTGGTGCTTGTCATTCGGCCAGATTAGGCACACCCTCAGACGTAGCGGTGAATTCCATCTCTGCCGTTCTGCCTTACTTTGGCGCCGCTGAAATATTATGATGATGGTATTTGATTCCCATTGAGGGAGCAGCTTAGTGTTTGGGGCAAACTGAGCTCTTAGTGGGACCTCATCAGCACTCTTCAGGACTGTGGTGGGGGGGCTTCTCTCCTGGATCTCATGGTTCAACTGGACATGGTCAGCTTTTAAGGACTTTACTTAAAGGAGACCCCCTAGTGGCAGGAAATACAGGGAACAGTCAAGTCAGCTTCTGCTGTTCTGCGTTCCCACGTTCTAAATCTCCTGTTCCATATCTGTGTTCCGTGTGATGTTTGCGAACTCTACATAGTGTACGTCAATTTTGAGTTGCGTTTTGTCTTTGAACTCGATATTGTTTAGTGTTTCTGCTTTATGTCCTCCTGATATTTGCCGGAACAAGAGGTGCTTGTGAACAAGGGTGTATGCCTCTCCATGTCTAGTTATATGTGCGTGTGTGTCTTTAAGATTTTCAGATGGTGCAGACTCACGATGTACTGCTTAAGAATCACATGACTATGAAGGGAATTCGGGCAACTGGATAAACTATGTGAGACCCTTTGTGGCAGGTACTGCTGTGTGCACCGTGTAGTTCAGGCCAGTAACGTCATACACTGTGAGTCTTATTTGTACTATGGGGGCTTTGCTAATGTGGCATCGGAGATCATTGAATGGTAAGCTATTGAATTGTTGTAAAGTGAATTTGATTTTTGCAGTTTTTAGATGTATGACATATTTTTCGATTGTTGAGCTGGCTGGAAAGGGTGACAAACAGCTTTGTGTGATGGCTGCCTTTTTGTTTTATTTCATAGTATCAAAATGAACAATGATTAGAAAATAACAGGTCAAACAATGATGCAGCCCCCCCACGTATAAAACTAAGTTTATGGGAAGATTAATAGTGTCATTGTGTTAAAATTCAGAAACATATTAAAGATTTCTGAAGATGTAGATTGAAAGTGAGGTCAGTCAGGCTTGAACTGGCTGACGTAACCGTGCTCTTGAATGGAATCATGTCCTGTAACAGTCTGTGAGGGGATGGCATTTGTGTAAGCAGTAATTATTTACAAGCTTCAGTTTTCCATTGAGACGCACATTTCAGATGCCCACACTTGACTGTTACTCCTTGGTGTCAGCTCTTTGCAGCTTTGGTGTCAAGCGGCACATCTCACCGTACTTCACACCTCCCTCGGCCCCCTAGGAGGGAAAATTCAGTGTCATGGCTTGTAGCAGGCGCGTTTCCGAGGAGTGCCGCATCTCCGACATCACGCACCCCTGTCCCTCTCCACGGCTACGGTCGAGCCGCGGAGTGCCGCACCTCCGACGTCCCGCACCTCTGTCCCTCTCCACGGCTACGGTCGAGCCGAGGAGTGCCGCACCTCCGACGTCCCGCACCTCTGTCCCTCTCCACGGCTACGGTCGAGCCGAGGAGTGCCGCACCTCCGACGTTCCGCACCTCTGTCCCTCTCCACGGCTACGGTCGAGCCGCGGAGTGCCGCACCTCTGTCCCTCTCCACGGCTACGGTCGAGCCGAGGAGTGCCGCACCTCTGTCCCTCTCCACGGCTACGGTCGAGCCGAGGAGTGCCGCACCCCTGTCCCTCTCCACGGCTACGGTCGAGCCGCGGAGTGCCGCACCTCCGACGTTCCGCACCTCTGTCCCTCGCCTGTGATGTGAGGACACGCCGACTGAATGAGCAGATACTGGGCATTCTTAAAACGATGAGCGATTAGCGCACACTGCGACGAACCGCCGACAGAGTGTCGTCTGTATTCGCGTCATACGTGAACACGGGTGTGTCGCTTCACACACCAACAGGCGGTGCGTCCTTCGCATGCGAATACACGTCGTTTTTAACGAAGCGCTGGAGCAAAACGGGAGCCGGCGCTAAGCATTTTAACGAGATTAGCGACACCACGTCGCGTCTGTTGGCGGCACCTATTGTTTCAGCATTGAGGCGGTCAGGCCTAAGACAGAAGCACTCTGGACGTATGGAAACATACCGTATCCACGAGTGAAACGGCATTTTACACAGTTTAGAGCCGTCTGTCCGTACGTCGCCCGTCACGGCGTGCGGAATGAAGGCTTTGTCATTTGCATGGGCTCCGTCGCTCCGCTTGTAAATGAAGTGTGATCTCGGAACATTTGTCTTTTGTTGCCATGACAGCCAAAAGAAAATGTACGGGGGATGGCGTACCGTTCTTCTGGCGTGTGTGTGACGGACGAGGCGAGGCCAGGCCTTCCGGGGGACGAGGGCGGCCGTCCCTTCGTCGAAGGCGGCTTTTTGGCTGAGCTTCGTGTGGCTCCCGCTCGGCGGGGGCCGGCCCGTGTGTCTCAACAGATTGTGACACAGATTCCTCATGCCGATCAAGGCTGCTGGGATTTGTTACATATCTGTACCTATAAGTGAGCCTATGAAAGAAGGATGGATGATGACACATTTTGTGCTATGGTTAATTTAATTTCTGTGGCTTTTATTACCTCACCTTAATTCATTTAGCCGTGAGATTTCCCAGCATCTCTTAATGTGCTTCGCTCTTTCTGAGCGTATTCATACGCTTTGCTCCTTCCAGTTTAACGACTGTGTTTGAAATTGTCCTTGGTCCCCTACTACCAACGACTGCCTTGTTTGCCCTGATCCACATCGCTGGGCCCGAGGTGGCGTCAAGCGTCTGTTTTTGTATCTAACTGCCGTTGGAAACGGGTGCGACTCTGTGTTCGCAGACCGTATCCTTGGCGGTAATGATGGCACGAATGAGGCTTCAAAACCCCAAAGCCAGCACTAATTGGTAATTTGAAATCCTCCCACCCGCCAGGGGTTTTGAAGCAGCTGAGTTCTGAAGCCTCGTTTAGCGCCGGCATTGATTGGTTATTTCAGGATACTCCCGCCCACCACAGAGTTTGAAGCCTCGTTTGTCCCATCACTACTTGGTGGTACATTCAGACAGCATCGTGCGAATGACTGCATTCATCAAACTGGACCGTTGCGGATTTCTAACAACACTGTCACCCCCACAGCCAGCCTGTGGTTATTTTTGTGCTCTGTCACAGCTGCCAGCTTCTTGTCAGCTTCCTGTTTTGGATATGAAGGCAGATATGCTGGTTATTGGACTGAATCCATCAGATGACCTTGACAAAAACAAAACTACGCAGCACTTTGCATGGTGTGCAGTCAGGGCTGGTGCTTTTGGAGCTTTGAAAGAGATCCCCACACAAACACACCCAGAGCGGGGGTGTCACCTGTGCGGGGTCAGCTGTGAGGTCTCTCTTGTTCATTATCAGTTTCCGTTCTGCATTTTGTTTTTCTCCAGGCAGGACTGTCTCCTTCCATAGGGCCTTCTGCCATACTGAGATGAATTAATCCAGCCTGCGAGGTGCCCCACTCTGCTACGAGCCCCTGCTGTGCGGTTCTGTCCTCCCACACAAAGGAGCCTGCAGCCCCCCCTCCAAACTCATGGTGCCTGCTTTTTGTGACTCTGAACTGGGAGAAATGGCTTGCGCTGTTAACGATCTTTATTTTATGCTTCCATTTGTAAGGTAATTGGGTTCTGTTTTTTTAAGCACTCCCCCCCAGTATGATCCTGAATGGATGAGTCCATCCTATTCCCCTGAGCACTGCAGTGCTAATGTCAGGCTAAATGACTTTTCTTGCAGGTCTCCATACCAGTTTGTGCCTTAATTTTATCACAGATGTGGTGTTTAAAGGCCTGCGTTCGAGTTCTTTGGGAATGTGAGAACTGAGCCAAAACATACCTGGACTTTGCACCTCTCTGATGGGTGAAACTCCAAACTAGCGATCCATCATTGACTGTGCTGCCTGCCTGGTTGAAATGGCTTTGGTATGGCTGGGTTAGCCTGGGGTGCATGGGTTTACCCTCCTCTCTCACCTGGTGACGGTGTATAACCGCTGGACTGACGGTGACCATGTTCTGGTGCCCTGGGATGCTAGGCCATAGTTGGGACACATTGGGGTGCCTGCTGGAGACTGGAGGCTTCCATACTTTTAAAGTTCTGGAAATGCAGGCTCCATCCATCCATCCATCCATCCATCCATCCATCCATCCATCCATCCATCCATCCAGCATATAACCACTTATCCTGGTCAGGGTTACAGGTGGCATATTTCAGATTTCAAATACTTTTAAGCTATTTTTCTCCACATTGAAAATGAAGATTTAAATCGTACAACTGTGTGACTCGTGTCATCTTGAAGATATTTGGCATTATGTTACAACTGTGTATTTTAAACACACTTAAAGGGAGAAGCTGGTGTTTTTCACTGCGATGTTTCACAACCAGTACTGAGCACTCCCCTGGTTTAACAGAAAAAAACTATACAGTCTGTGTCTGTGAGCAAGGCAGCCGGTGTGTAAGAAGTGTGTAAGAAGTGTGTGCCTTTCAGAGACACGCACACGCATACATCCCACGGTGAAATCGGCAAAGTGTAAAAAGTGTAAGCTGCATGACTTGGGAACAGCACGGTGTGTGACATCAGAGGAATCCGCACAGAAACCATCAAAGGGCCAACTGGGGCGTAATTCGAACCCACGACTCTTGAGTATGCAGAACCGGAGTGGCCATGCAGCTGGTGCACTGACATGACACTGCACATGTTCAGACTTTTAGAGAGAATCTATAAGTAGGGTTTGCTGGGAGGCACGGCTTCAGGAGTGGATCAGAAGATTTACAATTCAGTTAAAATTCCACGCCAGCTCTGCATAATGGCCATATCGGCTATAATGTGAGGTACATGCCCAGGGACACGTCTTCCCATTCAGTGTGACCTCATGAAATCCTAAAAGAAAATACAGAGACTCAGGGCGGCTATTATAATGCAGGTAATTAACGCTCAGTTCGTCCTGATTGTCGACATTTCGGACGTCTCAAAGTGTGGCTGCCAGTCTCTTCTGGCTCTGATGTGGGTGAACCGGTTTCACAGAAAATATGAAGGTGCCTCAGTCATGGAGCAAACGTTTTCATTCGGCATACCGGAAAGCGTGAGCTCGAACATTCAGCGTGTATTACTTCGGGGAAAAAAAACCGACTGCTCCCTTCATGCAGCAGTCATTTGATTTAGGGTCCTTGGTACAGAACTCCCTGTGGCTTCTGGCTCCCTTTGTTTCCGTTTCTTGAACTTGCAGTTCCGTGCTCAGAATGCAGTTTGCGTCCTGCAAGGCTTGGCGCCGCTACGCGCTAACAAGCTGGTGTGGTAGAGCTCCATTTGCCACCCAGCCGTGCCGAACGGTGGCAGTTCAGGCCCCAAGCAAGGTGATCCTCATTCTGCTGGCCGTCTTTTCCCACTGGCTCACATTTATCGTGATTGCGCTATTTGATAAATCGCTTTGCTGGAATTTTGAACAGCCTCCGTTGATCTGGCCTTGTGGGTCTCCTCTGAAACATCTGGAATGTCGGGGTGGGGTGTGACATAACTCCTCTACCTCTCGTTCACATCTGTCTGGTTTCACCACAATAAGTACAGTTAAAACTATGACTGTGGTTACTGGTCAGTGAATAGATGGGGCCGGCTGTGGTGAGGGGCCTTCCTAACCATGAGGCCGGCTGTTGTGAACGATAACATGATTCAGTTTGCCAGTAAAGTTCACTAGGCCGCTAACCTGTCTGATTAAGCTAACATTAGGTGTCTGGCTTCAAGTTTGATGATAATCAGCCGGCTAGCATGTTAGCCTATTTCCTTCTATCCTTATTGCCAGGAGGTGGAGAGATGATGAAACTCTGACAGTAGCAGTGACTTTATTGTGTAAAAATGTAGCCTACGAGTAACCCACTTTGGGAAGCAAGTGATTTATAATAACGTCTTCCCATATTTTGTATTTGTTTATGGAAAACAAGGTGTTCTGGCATCATACAGAGACAGTATTGTTTTATATTCCCGATTGACAATAGACAGATATAGCCTCGATTTCCGAGGCATCACCATACTATACTAATGTTAGTCAATTAACTTCCGCTGAATATCGCACATCGGATTCGCAACTATTTTACTTCCAAAATGCATTTAAGTCATTGTTGTATATTTTGTCAGACACTCACGTAGTTGTCTATGTATGTTTGTACATTTTTGTAACCTGTCATCTCGTCAAAGTCTGCAGCAGAATGACCTCTGCAAGAGAGTGTCACGTGTAGACAGCTCCAGGAGGTGTTATAACCAAAAGACACACTGTTTGCCTTCGTGCGAAATGGAGGTGGGGGTCCTCCTTGAACAATGCATCCAGGCAAAATGTTAATAACTGCTGAAACCCTAAATTGCCGCTGTTTTGTTATTCTGCTGCTGTGAATACTTTCTAGAGCGCTCTCTCTTAGCATGCTCGGGTTTCACAGGGGAGAATGCCAGTCTTCTGTGTGTGCCCCTTTCCTCAATGTTAGAATATTTCGAAAGGCTTGAATTTATTCTTTGGGGCAAACTTTACTCTGGGCGAAAATAATCTCAGTATTAACAGCACTGAGTTGGGAACAAAGGTGGCACTGTGTTGCTGCTCAAAACGCTGTTAAGAACAGAAACTTGCAAACTCCACTCTGTCCTTCCCCAAGTTTACACATGGACACTGAAACCAAGGTATGTTTAAAACAATTCACAGCTGTTGTCTTTTCCAAGTGCCTGTGAATGAAATTCTATTTTCCCCCTCTGTGAACTGAAACAAGTATTCCTGTGCTTTAAGCTATGAAACGCTAGAGGATGTAATATTCTGAGCCCCAAATGCTGAAACGCTTCTGGTTGCATAAATTTAGTCATTCACGCGTTTACCTTTTAATGCCGTGTTATCTCTATTGTTTAAACTCCGCAATGGCTTGCATAAGATAATTAAAATTTCTTTCTCTGCAAGACTGTAGCCACGACGATACGGTATTTAAAGATGATCCCCGTTTCACTGTGTTTGTCTTTGTTTTTGGTCACTTGTTGCTCCTGGAAACGTGACAGCCTTGCCATTCCGTATGCGATTAGCATGAATTTGCTGTGATTCATCAGACACTTAGAGAGACGCCGAAGCTTCTGAAGTACTTTAGATTAGTTAGATGTGGCGCCGCTGATAACCACCGGAAGGCCGTGGCGATGACATTAGCGGCCAGGGCGCGTATACTGAAAGGCTTTGATGTCTTCGCGGGTACCGTCGGCTCGTAGTCACCGAGCGGAGTGAATCCTTCGGGAAGGGAGATGAGTGACCTAGTGGCCGGTTCTGCCCTGCGAAGATTCATTTACTGACCTGTGCCGTCGGTGTGGCCCCCTTCCGTTCATGAATGCCGTCGGTGTGAGTGACTCATTAGCTGCGGAATGCAGGCTTCCGGAAATGGCAGATATCTTGAACATTTTCCTGTGCTGCAGATGCTAACATGAGCTTTATTCTTGGAGACTACAGTATGGGGTTACGGAAAGCACACAGCTGTACAGTTACCGAAATTCTCCAGTTGAGTATCGTAGCTATCAGCATATAATCGACACGTCAAGCCGAGGACTTGATTTTCTTACTGCTGCTTAGCGTGACTGTTATTTTATTGTCTTATCCCCCCACATGATCCCTCTCTTATCCCTCTCCCTGAAAGGGTTACCTCTCCTTCAGAATGTGTATGCTCACCACGAGGTTTGTTCATTCGGCCTGGTCGTCGAGAAGCTGTCAGATGCTTTGTGTGAGAGACTCCATGAAGCTGTTGACTTGTGAGAGGTAATAAACATGGCAAAGTATGACCACTGTTACTGTGTCACCTTGTTCTTACTGCAGTGACCCATGCGGTAGTCTGAGAGGTCAGCCGCAAGTCGGAATCTTTCCATTGGTGACTCATATATGAAGCATTTTGATTAAATGTTCTAGAAAATGCCCTGAGGTTTGTTGAGGTGGGCGGAGCCTGCAGTGCGGTTCCCCGGTGTTAAATCCGCCGCCGGAGTCCTGGAGTGTCTGCACCATTTGCAGGCCGTTTGGGAAAGGGCGTGACTCTCACCTGAGGGTAGAGGGAGCATATGAATGGTCTCGGAACACCCGCTAATTATATTTAAGCCATCCCGGTTGTTACTGTTGCTACACGTCGAAGTGATCCCTGTAAAGCCCGTAGATGCCTTGGGATGCTTAGCTAAATCAGACAAACGAACAACAGCGCAAATTGCAAAATGTAACATGGCTATGCAATTCTTCGTCTGCCTCCAAGTAGGCTGTGCATCAATATTTCAAGAGAGCGGCAGTAAATGCAATGGCGTGCTATTAGAAGCCAGCACCTTGAAATGTCAGTCTTGTTCTACATGCTCTGTGGACTGTTGTGGGAAATGACTACAGCTTAAGCACTCAGTCTCCTCGGGAACGGCTTACAGTCGGTAACCCCTGACTCTCCGGACCCTCAATGTTACTGGAATCCCTAAGGCAATTTTACTGTGGGACACAAAAGTTTAATTTTAACTTCAGCTTCAGATATTACCTCAATTTCAATGAAACAGTCTTGGCGAAGGTGCTTTTTAGAATCGTTTAAGGCCAGACAATGACCCATCCATTTCTCTGACCACGGTTCCTGGTCAGGCTCACGAGGGGAGCTTGGAGCCAATCCGAGGTATCACGGGACACGTGACTGGGGTACGCCTATGAGGAGATGCCAGCCTGACACATGACACACACAAAATAGGCAAAGTAGTAATACCACTCAGCTTTAATGAATGTCTTGGGAATGTGGGTGGAAGAGCATGGGAATGCCACAAACAACAAGGAGAGGCGGGATTTAAGCCATCCATCTTTGAATGTGTGAGTCATCAGGTATAGCTGCTGAGCCACCGTTCCGTTCTGCGAGGCAGTGATGTGAAGCCGTTTTATGGCTCTCCTGAGACTATGGCTTCCCACTGGTGGTGAGCTGGTGCAGTAGATTTAACTGGATGTTCACCAGTAGAGCTTTAGCTTGCTTCAGATAACCCCTGCTTGGAAGATAGATTGTCTGATGTGGTTAGAAGTGGAGGTGGGGGCTGCGGTAAATCCCAACAACAAAATGTCGCGGGGTGTTTTTGTTCTCGTCCACTTGCTGCAATTTGCTGTATCCCGCTATTACTCCTGCCGGCGGTTCTGTTTATTTGCTGCATCACAGTGCTGTAGTGCCGGGGGACTTGAAAACTGAGTGCCTTTGATCAGGTTCCCTGGACCCAGCACTGCTGAGCGATGTGGAGAGGGCATCATTACAGGGCTGCTTTAAAGCCGCTCTGCTAAGTGGCGTGCCTTTAAAAACACCGGCACCTCATTTGTTCTGGTGGTCTAGGTGTGCAGGGATGGAGAGGCACCCGGAACAGCCTGGCTCCAAGGATGGTTGTCGACATCCTGGGCATCGCTCGTGCTTCCTGCCTGGCACAGCACAGCAGACGGGAGAATGGGGCTCTGCTGGATGTTGGAAGAGGCGCAGAGAGGCTGCTGGGATGGAATGATATTCCACGAGGAATCATAGCTGGAATTATAAATAACCGCGCAGTGTGTGTTTACTTGAGTTGATTTGGTTGGTGTCACTTGAAGTTAGGGGATGTGTCATTTAGCTCACCTACATGAGTTGCCTTTGTCACGGAACTGATTTTCCCCAGGTGAGCCTCTCCTCTAGGGAGTGAAGCTCTCTCAGCCTTGCTGATTCTTGCGGTCGCCGCTGTGTGGGCAGGGTAGCTACTGTCGAGATTCCAGGTTAGAGTGGTCACCACGGAGATACCTGGACACACTGAAGCTGCGCTTGGAAATATCTTGCCTGTTGCCTTTGCCCTCCCAGTCTCTTGCTGTAGCCTGTCCTCTTCGCTCCTCTTTCTCTCTCATCTTCATTCCCCCATCCTCACAGACTCTCTGTGGTCAGCCTCCAGGCTGGGCGGTTTGTCCCCCTCCTCCTCTGATTTGGTTCATTTGAGTTTGGACAGCGCCGTTGAGTTTTCAAAGCTGGGGGCTTCTCGCGTGAAAAAGCACCGCATTTAATCTGTCAGAGAAATGTGCTGAATGTATTAGAGGGATTTCTTTAACGCAGTCCCACTCAGTAGTACTGCACTGGGATTTTAAAGCCCACGGATGCATGCATCCCATGCATACAGGCATGTTCTTGCTGTGGATTACTGCGTCTTGGTCATTTCATTATGATAAGATCCAGATATGTGTGGAGCATGTGACCTGAGCCGTCCAATGACTGATTGGCATTTCTTGGCTCAGGCCACACAGACTTAAATAAGGCTTTGATGGTTCTGCTGGTCCTCTTCTTCCACCTTGGCCAGCTTCTTCCTCTCCTCGTGTTCCGTTGTTCTCCTCTTCCTCCTCGCAGACCCTCTCTCTACCCTGCTCTTGGCCTTGCTTGTTCTCCCTCCCTCCTCCTTCCTCTCCTTCACTGACAGTTCTGTCACACTCACAGCATTAGGGGGGGGAAAAAAAAAACGTTTGGCACTGTTACTATGGCAACCGAATATCTGCTGCCAGCCACCCTCATTCTCTCTTGCACACATGAGCAAGCTCGCGCACACACACACACACACACGCATGCACGCGCACACACACACTCATACAATCTTTCTGTCTTTACGGTGATTACAGCAGACTTTGTTGAGAGAAAACTGAAGCGAGATATGATCCGTAAAATAACGGCTAGTAAAAAGGAATAAATTGACAGCATCCTAGTGTGGAAAAGTTACAGGTGTCTCGTTGTTATTAAAACTCTACTTTTTGACTCTTTTACGTTTTACTCTGAATGGTGTGACACCCAGTCACAGGATGTCATCTGTGTCTTCCTCAGTCAGTCTATTCTCAGGCTCGTACGGCTGGACAGCTGCTTCCACGTTCTGCTCTGCAGTTGTCCACTAAGCCTCCTCATGTGTTTAAGTCCACGCGTGACTCTGCTCCCGATGACACGCCTATAGCAGGCAGCTGAGCTTGAATGTGGAATGAAGTCCAGAGTACCCAGCATGCACGTCTTGCTCTGCCTTTGCAGAGCTTGTTAATTTGGTGATCGATCTGAATGGATTAACGTTCCCAGGACAGGAGACCCAGGGAGCACCTTGACAAGTTGTTCACCATGTGGTGGCTGGCTTACAGAACGATGGGATCGCCCCGCCCGAATGCGGTAAATCATGTGGCACCCAGGTGCTGGTGAGCCACGTTTCTGTAAAGAGACTTGTGGACATTGCTGGATTACACATGGGTGGCACTGAGATTGTGCACCCCTCAGACGAAACCAGAGGGTCTCGGTGCCTGCAGTGGTGGGATCGAAGAGGATGTGGTTTTCAGGTGGTTATGCTAAGGGCATGTAGACATCCCTGAAGGGACATGGACGTGCCGATGGAAATCTCAACATAGAGTAAAGCAGCACTTGAGGAAATATCCTCTCTCTGCTTCTATTACCATACAAATATGTGCTGGCACTAGTCTGGAAACAGAGCTTGGAATATAATAGCACTGTCATCCGGTGTGCAGCTTTATATTTTGGCCACAGGAAGAGTACAATAGAGGTACTTCATTGATCCCCAGGGGGAAATGGGCTGTTCTCCCATCTAGCCCTCGGTGAGAGGCACAGACGTACATGTGCGTTTTGGTGGGAGCAAGTTCTGAGGGCAGAATATGAAGTCATTCAGTATCTGGCACCCGTGAGTGCAGGCGGGGGGTCAAGGGCCCAATGGTGATAGGGTTACTCTGCCGACCATGCCATTGTAACCCAGAACCTTCCAGGCATAGAGCACTAACACAATGAACATCACACCATGACAGTGTAAATAAGTCCACTTAAAGCCTGGTGTTCAGCTGATCTGAGGGTGAACTGTTCTTCTGAATGGAGATGAAGTACTACACGGAGGGCAAGTGATATCTTCTCTGGCCTACTTTAAACAAGGTGATCTGAAGTTTCTCTACCTCAGTATAAAGTTATCATTAAGTAATTTTCATATTTTAGCAATGGGAGGTCATATCAGTTTTCATGACGTCTCACTGCTTTATTCCTGGTTGAGTCAGAGAGTCAGAGGAAATTGGCCTTGGATGAAACTGATGGCCTCTGCTACCCTTTGGCCGGGAGAAACCAAATTAATTTGTCTTCAGACAAAGTGGAAGTGTTATGAAATACCTGGAACTGATCCGTCGTGGGACAGTGGGAAGGCTTTGCGGGATCATTTACAACAGAAAGGTCCCGAAGCCCAGATCATGCAGATAGAAGGCTGACATTTAAAAAAAAAATTCTATTTCTGTGTGTAAATATGGCTAAACAGACAGTAAGTGTGCTAAGGTGCTGCAGTAAAAGCTAGGTGTCTGTCATCACTCTTCTAATATTACATGCCAGGGTAATGTCGGCTTTGAGTCCTCCAGCCTCAGTGAGGTGCCTCTCCCTAGCGGTAAATGCGCTACGGGGTCAGGAGGGGCGGGGTAAAGGACTGCATCTCCAATCTCAGCTGACCTATCAGCACACTTTCACGCATTCATTTGCATGCCCACCATTCATTTGCCTACAGTGTTTGATGTGCAGTAGGGCGGGGCAAGATGCCGTCGTTTCCAGACATGAAATCCTGGCAGCTAAGAGCGAAAACGTCCCCCAATGTGAAGTAGATAGCCAAACCACATTTCCAGGCTATCGTATGTTTTTGCGAATGGATGAGTAAAGCGACCACGGGATCTGATGCTTGTGAGGATGTTTCAGCCCGCAATCCGTGATCGATGCGGCCTTTCCCAGGAACGGGGTGAGAATGAGTTGCCGATGATAAAACACACACAATAGTGCACAGCAAGCAAACATACTGTCCCTCTCCATCTTTGTCTGAGCATGCATCGTAGGAAGGAATTCTTTGCCCCCTGGAATCATAATAGCATTCATACATTGTTTATGCTTCTCAAAGAATTTGTTCTCTTTGTCTTAGGATACTGAGCCGTTACCATGACTACAGAGACAGGTCCGGAGTCAGAGGTGAAGAACTCCGTGGCGGAGCCCCCCCAACAGAAAGGGTCTTCCAGTGGGATGCACGATCCGGCCACCGATGGCAGGACTGCCAAGCAGGTGGGACAGGCTAATAAATCCTGATAAATCAGGCTAATAAATCCTAAAGCAGTGTTTGCTGCAATATGGTGCAGGATAAGCTATGTTAACAAAAAAGTACCACGAGGCAGTGAATTTCGAGCTGCAGTTACAATGAAAATAATTAATTTCTGTAAGTGTGATTACTGTTAGCATGAATGTCACAACTGAATTTTTTCAAAAATGCTGAATATTTTAAACCCGGCTTTATCCGAGAGAACTCTGACACTTGCTTTAACCAATCTACCGAAAGTAGGATTCTCTTCTAATCAGTCCATTTCTTATGGAGTAGTTATACTTTCTTAATCCCCCCCCCCCCCGGAGAAACCTGAGTACTTTTCACATGCCGTTCCCTGCTGTCCGTGCGAGATACAGGTAGGTACAGGAGTCTACTCCGGTGAGAGTAAGTCCTGCGGTCAGAACACAGGACGAACCAGCATCCAGCAGCCTTGGAGTAATTGAGGTTAAGGTCATACAGTGACAGCTGGGGGTTTCAAACTGATGACCTTCTACACACGTGTACAGATGCCCAACCCACAGAGTAACATTGTGCTATTCTAATACACCTCTTTCTGCTCGGTATATAACTGGCTGCAGATTCCACGATATATCGGAATTTCTCACTCCACGTGCTCATCAGATGTCATGCTGTTGTTTCTACAGACGTTTCACCAGCTCTCTCTCTCATGCTGAAGATCTAGTTTTGTTCAAGATGACTTCAACCTATACGTGTAAAAATAATTATTTCTTTACTTTTCAGCCATGAGGAAAATGTAATTTAACTGTGACATGTTATTATTTGTTTTTTTTTTTTATTTGTTTGAGAGTGTTACCCACAATGCAGCAAGCCTTTCGTGTTTGTTTACTCAGTGTTGATAGGAGGCGTGTTGGAAGACGGTTTTTGCCACTCAGATGACAATTTTCTTTATTTAAAACAACATTAACACTGAAAGGTAACTTTGTCAGCTGATGGTGGCTTTCATGATTTTTATTTTAAACAAAGGGAATCAGTCAAAAGTATGTTGTAGTATAGTATATCTTATATGATTTAATGTAATTTGAATCATATTGCATATTAAGTTCCAGTGATACTTCTCCTCTCTAAGCTTCCAGATGACCACAAAGATGGGGACGATGCTTCCGAGAAGACAACTCCGAGCAAGATTCCCAAATCTCCTCAGAAATCATCGAAACGGCCAAAGACCGTGCCCTTCAAGGTGACCTTGTTAGACACCTCGGTGTACGAAGCTGGAATCGAGGTACGTGAATAAAAGTAGAAGATATCCATCCATCCATCCATCCATCCATCCATTGTCCTTAAATGGCTACCCAGTACTGTGTCATGGTAAGAGCCTTAACACAGGGCACAAAGCGTGAGACGCACTGGATAGGATTCACACACACTCACACACTCCACACTTCTTAGAAACTCCCATTTACCTATCCAGATGTTTATGGATTGTAAGAGGAAAGCAGAGTATATACAATATGATGCAAAAGTTTTAGGCAGGCAAAGATAAATTATGTTTATGTCGGTGTAAAACTGTGACTTTGTGTCAGTCTACATAATTCAATATGTCTCGTCAAGTCAGAATTGGCAGTGTTCATCCAATGGATCCACATATTTCTTGAACTCAACTATGAGAACACCTCGCTTGGCTAATCAGTGCCTTATAAAATGAATTACGTGTTTAACTTAACCGATTAAGTTGGTGATGAAATGCAACAAATACATGGAATGACTGGGCTGCTTTGAGGAGCGAATTGGGAACCAAAATGCTGAGCGAGCCAATCAGATATCAGTAACATTTTGGAGAACAGAAGAAATATATCACGGTCTGGGAGGGTAATGGCTCAGTGGTTAGCACTGGTCCTGTGCACCTCCAGGGTGGGGGGTTCAAATCCCACCTTTACCGTGTGTGTTTGTCGAGTTTGCATGTTCCCTCTGTGCATCATGGATTTCCTCCAGATACTCCTGTTTCCTCCCACATTTCAAAGACGTCATTTAGGGTGGTTGGTGTTTCTGAAGTGTCTGTGCCCTATGATGGGTTGGTCCCTTGCTTTGTGACTGTACCCTGACTTTGGCACAGTACTGTATGAATGAGTAACATTAGGGAAAATCATTTTCTTATCGTAAGTGGAGAAGTGAGAAAAAAAAAAAAAAACACTGGGTATTAAATGAACTTGGAGCTCTCACACAAATTCAATTATTCACATGCTGCTGTTGGGATGGTTTCAAGCTTTTCATTGCAGTTGCTCATTTTTGTTTACCGTTTTGGCTCCTGGGAGCAGCACAAGGGTATGCTGGATGCATCTGACCATGCATCAGTAAACAAAGAAGAAATAGAAGATTTCACTTGAATTAGCTTGTAGAACTTTATCTCTGTAAAAAATGCTCCTGGTAATTATTTTCTGGTTTTATTTTTTTTATTCATGCATAATTTATTGCGGTGACAATGGAACTCTGCACACTTAGTTTAATGAGGCAAACATCCCAGAAACACCCTTGTTAGAAATTACAAACCAGTGTTTAGCACAGGATACAAAAGCTTTCTGTTGGGCCCTAGGCAGATAAGACGTGTCACTGAAGATGCTGGGAAGAAAATATGTACATCCTCACCATCTGTACTGGATGCTTTTACGGGATAACCGTTGTTCCCTACCATCTATCTACTCCAACTTGATAGAGGACTTTGGCCCTGCCTAATTTTGAGCAGAAATCCAAGCCCAGCAATGTGGTTGGGGTGCCGGGTGGCCATTGCACTTCAGTGGGAAGGTTTGTTGGAAGTCCCTCAAGGGGCAGTTTACAGACAGCCTTCATAATTTGATCTGGATAAGCTTGCCCACACAGTGGAGAAGATGATGGATTTGGCCTACTTGCCCTGTCTGATCGGTAGAGCAGTAGGTCTTTCCTGGACCGTCTCAGTCGTGGAACACGTCCACAGCCTCATCGAGCTGACTCTCTGATGAAAGGGCACTTAAGCGCCTTTGCTCTGCACCTCACAGTATGGCCTCACTGATGTTGACGTTGAATTCTGCTCAGAGAGCCTGGAGTTATGTTTTTTTTTAACTGTCTGTGCGTTGCAGAATATGTGACTATATAGCAAAAAGCTGCTGTCATTCCTGATTGCGCTTCTCTTCTCCCAAAAAGCCCGTATATTAACCTCACGTATTGGCCTGCGTTTTTGGAAACAGTTTAGAGTATACGGTCATGCCAGGTCTTCAGTATCCTCAGTTATATGGCACTCTAATACTTCTCTTTCATACTGCAATATTCACGTCTGATACGGTCTTATTCACATATTTTTAACAGTTGCATATTTACGCTGTCCATTTACGCCCAATTGTCTATCATTAGAGGAAACATTAAAACACAAACCACCAGTGGGCGACCTTGAAGATTTAACGGTATTCAGTGTATTCATTTCTGCTATTGAAACTCGTTTGTTAGGCAAGCTTTAACTTTGATTTACCGTCTTTGCATTCAGAGACCGGCAGGCTTTACTCTGTCACACATAGGCCTCACATACTGCCTTCAAATAGCCTGCTCTCCATTGGACGGTCTCTAGTGACAAATGGGGCTTCAAAGGGGTTTTGAAGCCTCATTTAGCGTCAGCATTGATTGGTTAGTTCAGGATAGTCCCACCCACCACTGGTTTTGAAGCCTCGTTTAGTGCTAGCATTAATTGGTTAGTTCAGGATAGTCCCACCCACCATGGGTTTTGAAGCCTCGTTTAGCACCAGCATTGATTGGTTATTTCGGGATACTCCCACCCACCATGGGTTTTGAAGCCTCGTTTAGCACCAGCATTGATTGGTTATTTCGGGATACTCCCACCCACAGTGGGTTTTGAAGACTCATTTAATACCAGTATTGATTGGTTAGTTCCGAAAACACCCATCCACGATGGCTTTTGAAACCTCACTTGTCCAGTCACTAGCTGCATGTGTGGGAAGGAAGGTAGTGTTTTTCCACACTGATGTGTAGACCAGGACCAGGCAAAAATTAGCCAGTTGTGCCTTCTGCTGTGACTCCCTTGCCGCTGTGACTCCCTTACCTCCCTTGCCCATGTCCCTCCTTGGCGCTGTGTTTCCATGTCAGCTAGACTGGTTATTACCCGAGAACAGCTATTGTTTTCATGCCGCTTATATCGCCCACGCAAGTGCTGAAATGCGCACTCGATCTATGGCTGAATACATTAGCCCCAGTTTATTTCTCCATGGGAAGGATCGTGTGAAGAAAAAATGCGATTTGTGGTAGTTGGATCGAAAGTGAAATTGAGTCGGATGCTCATCATCAAGGAATAATGTTTCTCAGTGTACTTTAAGACATCCTTTTTCAGACCTTATGGGGATACAGATATCGCAGGGACGTATGAAGAGGAGTCTACTCCTTACCCATTGGGCCTCTGTCACCCACTGCTGCCCACGGGCAAAGCGTTCTGAAGGTTCGTTATAATCATGGGGATATTTTGCAAATTTGGCCATCCGCCTAACCGGTATGGAAGGTGGCGTGGCATTTTTCCTCGTGAACTGGCCTCGAGAAATTGGGCAACTATAAAAAGGCGATGATGCACATTACTTCTGTTGCCTTGGCAACCGCTGCTCTGTCTCCCTGTCACCGCGGAAACCAGGCTCCCAGGAAGGCAGGCAGTGAGCTATGCTGTCTACCCCAGAGGGCTTCAGGCAAGAATTGGTGGCTTCACCCTCAGGAAGAGTCCAGTGGAGTGTGGCATCGTGGTGTTTGATGAGCCCCTTGTTCAGCGACCATACCATCGTCGTCTTCAGAGTGGCTCGCAGCTCACTGTCAGTTTCGAGTGGGGCTGTGTCTTGCCTTTTCTACTGAGATATTTCATATGCAATTGGTACAAGATATTAATTCTTCATATGGGTGCATGAGAGTTAATTAATCGGCAGTGAATAATCTGTACTTATGCATATTGAATGGGAACATTTACTCTCTTCCATTCTTTTAAGAAATTAAAAATCAGTTTGGTAACCCTCTTACCGAAGATACTGGTAAATCGCACAGCACAGTCAAGTTAAAGTCATGTACATTTTGTAAAAACGTTAATAAAATTCTTAAAAGCTGTAATAAGGTTCTGCGCAGGATCTAAATTCCAGTTGTCACGGTACAGGAAAGTGGTGGAACTTTATTAGAGCACGAGAGGAGTTGCAGAGGGGTCCTCTGTGAGGGTTGGTGACTCCAAGCTGGTTGCTTAGGGGCAAGGGACTTGAGAGAGGGGTCTCTGCCAGTGTTCTATGGTGGCACTTCTGGGTAGCATGGTCAGGACAGAAGATCAGCAGTCAAAGACCCGGGGGTCTCTGGTGGGCCATCTTTCCCCGGGCTATCAGTGAGCAAGGTGTTCCGTGGATAGTAGGACGCCTACCCATCTGCACTTTTCCTCCATTCGCACTCTCCTGTGGGAACTAGAGCCAGCGGTTGACTGCGATTGGCCAAGCTGGCATCTGCTGGGACTTTGGAGGAGTGTGGCAGGTTGTGGGCCCTGCCAGTGGTGCTGATGAATGATTAGAGCCATGTAGATAACAGAATGACAGAACCGTAATGTTTGGGTATCTACTATGTATAACAAAAATAAGGTTGAGTTTTCATCATCATTTATTGCTGTAATGAATAAAGCTATAGCCTACTTTGTGTAATCATTTTCCTTTCATTGCATTTAATTTCCTTGATAAAGACTGAAGATGGATCTGAAGACATTTGGCCTGGTTTTATGTACATTAATCCTAGAAAGGGGACGGCTGAACGTGATTAGATAACAGGAAAACTGTTTGAAGAAAATCATTTTTTTTGGAAAATTGGAAAAGATTTGCTCGAAAACGTCACGAAGGTATGGTAGATATCATGAATAGGATCATTCATCACTCCTCCTCAGACCAGTCTAACAAGATCCTGACATATTTTGGCTTGCTGTGAACACAACGGATGAGGTCTTGCTGTATTTTATTGTTTGAAATGCATCTCGAGACCTTGGGTCTGTCTTCCTGTGCTTTTGTCTGATCAGAAACACTCTCGGGGCCAACACCTTGTGGACATGGTGTGTCAGCACCTCAACCTCCTGGAGAAAGATTACTTCGGCCTGACTTTCTGTGACGCAGACAGCCAGAAGGTCAGAACTTCATCTTCCGATATCGCTTCGTTTTCGTATTATTTCGTTTTTTCTCCGTGTTGCTAATGCCTGCATCTGTTCGCACTGCATGTCGATTCGGTGTCCTCGTTGAGGTGCGACTTGCTCAATGCACAATGGGGTGTAAAATCTTGGCACAAGTTTAAGTGGTGTAACTGAAATCACGGCCAGGTGTGTCATTAATACCTGACAATGCATTAATAAATATGACAATGTCTGTTTTGGTAAAGAGAATAGAATCAGAGTAGGAATATAGCCACTGAGTCAATATGACTGCACAGGCATCCTCAGCAGTGACTAGGTCCCTCCAGGGCTACTGTTCCCCAGCTGGTGACCAAAATTTCTTTTCTACCAGTACAAGTTGGACCTCTGTTCATCTCAGAATGTGAAGACCGGCACGGCACTGCCACCTCCCGTACCCTCGTGAGGAACACAACTGAAAATGTCTAGAACTAAAACAAAAATTTGGCACAGATCAGCATATTTGTAGGAAAAACAACAGTGCAGGTTGCAGCATACTGGCACAGAGCCTGGGCTTCCTTTGCTAATAAACGTCGGCTCCGTACCTGTCCGGTCTTGTACATGTGACATGTCGAGCTGCTCACGTACCTTGTTTTCCACTCCTAATATTTGCGTCGTGCCCTGAACGTTAGCACACGACACGTCACCGAACTCTCCGAACGTCTCTGTCGTTCCTTTCACCCCGCGATGGGTGAGGAAAGGTGCCACAGCAGCTCGTATTTTAACTTCTCAAAATGCCAACCTTGGATTTGTTCTTGCTGTTCACCCACAGTGTTGTCCAGAAATTATGCAAGGAATGTGGCAAAATAAACGTTTCTATCCTAGGTGGACAGGCCAAACAGTGTCATTTTCGGTGAGATTTTCCATGACCTAAGCACTTGAAGATGTCCCTCTAATCTGTTTGTCAGCAAAACTATATGACATGACCTCCTCCCAAAGCTTCAGTCAGAAGGTTAAGTCCTAAACACCAGTGATACAGCTGTGCATGCGAGAAGTCATAGAAACATATGAAGCATAATTAGTGTTGGACTTGGTAATCAATGGATGAAAATATACTACTCCAATGACTCAGGATGAATTTTAAAACATCCAGACTTTCCAGTGGACATTGAAACGGCAGGATAACCCATAATACAAGCATAGATCATTTGTGAACAGGTCCTTGTTCTGATCATTAGGGACTTCAAGGCAGAGGAATTCCAACTGTTTGGCGAAATTGTGGTAATTGTACCTCAGCTAAACAAGATTTTAGGGTGGTATTGGTGGAATGTTAGATCAGGTCATTTTTCCTCTGCCGTGTTACGAAATGATTCTGTCTGATGGTGCCGCTGTATTCAGCTGGAGGTCTCTGCCCGAGCGTTAGACGGCCGGACCCTGATAGACGGCAAGGAGAAGAGGAAGGAGGTGAAAGGCAAAAAAAAGGCTCATCTTTATTGGCTGTGTCTCTGCTCCAGGATAATAAGTTAACTGAAGTGTTTTTCGTATAATTATTAGGTGGTGGCATAGGATGGTCTAGTTTCACGCAAGGTGGCCAGGTTAGTATAGAATAGCCCCAGGCATGTCTGAGTATTGTAACCAACTTTTACTTGAAACTATACTAAATATAACCAAATATGCAATACAGTGACATTTTTTATGGCTGATGTAATTGATGACTGATGTCATTTATTTGTATTAAACTGACATTGCTTTGCATTGTTCTCCAATCAAGGCGCTATCTTTTTTCAAATGACTTGCTGTTGTTCTTTTTAAAAATAAAGAAACACGAGCCATTTCACCCAAAGGGCTGCGGTGCAAACAAACAGCTTGCAGAGTGGAAATTGATGGCCTGTCAGTAAACTCAGTCTTCTCTGTGATTTGCTGTTGACTCATTTTTGAAGAATATTTCACGAGTGTTGATGTAGTATGTAATTTTGGAACAAAATAGTGCCTTAAGTCTTGGGTGCAGATGTCACCCCAATGGCTATGTGTGCCTGTAAACAGTGCCTCTGGTGGCAGAGAATATTATTACACAGACCTTTACTCTGTGGCAGTTTTAATAATGCCGCTCAGGGTAATTTGGCATCACAATGGGATGGCAGATGCCTAATTCTGCACTCACGTCCTCGTATTGAAAATCCCAGCAGGGAAGAGAGGCTTCCTGTTTTTCTGTCTTAAACTGAAAAGGCCTCTATTGGGAACGACGCCCTGCAATTTCTCAGACACGTCGAAAGCTAATGGCTGCGGTGTGTGCGGCATGCCAGCGTGATGCGGTGGAGATGTGAATCTTTATTCCTTTCCGGCAGAACTGGCTGGACCCCTCCAAGGAGATCAAGAAGCAGATGAGGGGTGAGTATCTTCACAGTGCCTCAACTCCTCGACCAGCCCACACTCACGCACACACACACGTGCACTCGTGCCAGGAAATGGGAAAGTAAGAAAACACAGGGACGCAGCATTTCAGGAGTAATTATGATAAAGAGTGTCCTGGTGAGATTATGTTGATTTAGATATCAATAGTCCTCCACTTAAAAGGAAACAGGTTTTTTTTTTTTTTCTCTCAAAGCATTTGCTAAGAGATTCTCATTAATGTTATGCAATTTTGTGTTAGTTTTTCCTAGTTGTTTTCTTAGTGTTCTTGTTCTTGATAACGATAGTTATCCCATGTGGAATGGTTAGATCAGGGGAACATGATAAATTGTCCTGACCTCACGATTCCAGAGCAAATTATCCAGAGTGCAGTGCGTCAAAACACGTGTAATATTTTCATACATTTAAAAGTAAAATTAATTTTTACTGGCGGAAAAATGAAAACCATTAACCTGCAAAAATTTCGCTGCATAGAACATATGTTGCACTCAGGATCAGTAACTCTGGCCTCCTGTGATGTTTAACGCGTATCACAGATCCTCTGTTTGTTTGCTGTTCTGTTTTCTACTGGAGCCCATATGTGGAGCTCCTCTCCCTCCACATCCCTCTCGGCCTGCTCATTCTCCGTTCTGCGTTTTTCCTCAGCCGCTCCTTGGCACTTTGCCTTTGCTGTCAAGTTCTATCCACCTGACCCCTCTCAGCTCACAGAAGACATTACAAGGTGCGTGTCGTTGGGCTAACACCTGCTGCTGGTAAGGGTAACGTAAACATAGGTAGCTTGGGAATGTTCGGCAGGAGAAGGAATAACTGGAATAAGGCTAGGAGAGGTACAAGTGAGAACAAGTCAAACTGGTGGGTTAGATTAGCAAGGGCACGTCTAAATGTGATCGAGGCTGGTACTGGGGCTCGGGGTGGGTGCGGCTAAAATGGGCCAAGCTAACACAAGGTTGTGCAAACAACATTAGCAGGTATATGACTTTCACAGGCAAGGGTTACTGCAGGGAATGCTAGTGTAGAAAAGGACAGAGTGGGAGAGGCTGCTGTGGCTAAAGCTAGTGCAATCAAGGCACAGCATGGGAAACTAGCACTACTCATGGATGTCATGAAGATTCATCACTTGGCCCCCTATCTGCTGCTCACTGAAATTCCCTTTTATAGAATTCTTAAGTATACTAAGCAGTTTTAGTTTTTTATTGCAATTTTGGGTTTTCTCTTCGCAATTCTTTTGCTCTTATAAGAGTTGTGTAAATCCCGCTGGTGGCATGTGCCTTTTGCACGTTTTGTCTGCCGCCATTCTTGCATTTATTCGGGCACGTTGTCTGCAGCTAGGCCGGCATTTGCGACGCTCTCTCTCGGTGGCAGGTATTACCTGTGTCTGCAGCTGAGGGACGACATCCTGTCCGGACGACTGCCCTGCTCGTTCGCCACGCACGCGCTCTTGGGCTCCTACGCCGTGCAGGCTGAGCTGGGGGACTACGACCAGGACGAGCACGGCTCAGACTACGTCAGCGACTTCCACTTCGCTCCCAACCAGACGCGTGAGCTCGAGGAGAGGGTGATGGAGCTGCATCGTAATTACAGGTAGCGAGTTGGTTTGTCCACCAAAAAGCTATCCTGAACAAGGGTCTATCTGAAGCTGCTTGAGGCCCTAGCCTAAGGTACAATTCCTGCCACCTTCCAAAGGATCAGTAAAGAGTCCGGTGCTGGAGTGGAGCTAGTGTTAAGGCGGCTCCGTGGCATTTCCTGCTCAGTCTCAGTTATTTTGACAAATGCCATCACAGTGTCCCAGCGTTTGTCTTGGCTGTGGCAGCATGACAGTATGGTGTATTTACCCTAGGTGTTGGTAGGATTTGCAAATGGAAAAGACCTGACCTTATGCTAACACACTTGGCAAACTGCCGTGTGGGTCTTCGGAGAGACACAGGTAACGTGTTCCGGCTCATTTTGGCTCAGGGGAATGACTCCGGCAGACGCAGAGATTAACTTCCTGGAAAATGCTAAGAAACTGTCTATGTATGGTGTGGATCTTCATCATGCTAAGGTAGGCTTTCCGTATGTACATACGCATGAATACATCCATATGCCCTACATGTTATGTCAAATCACTTGAAGTCTGGTCCTTACAATCGATTTGCCGTCTACCAGTGATGCCCCCCCACCTCCTTCCCCATTGCATCTCTCCCTCTGCTAATCCCCATCCGGAGCAGGACTCAGAAGGGATTGACATCATGCTGGGGGTCTGTGCCAACGGCCTACTGATTTACCGGGACCGCTTGCGGATCAATCGCTTCGCCTGGCCAAAAATCCTCAAAATCTCCTATAAAAGAAGCAACTTCTACATCAAGATCCGTCCAGGAGAGGTGAGCGGGGCTAGGGTTAGTAGGGTTAGGGTCAGGGTTATGGTTAGCAGGGGGAAGGCCTGTGTTGACAGGAAGGTGTGTTATGCATCTACCTTGTACTGTCTATTATGTTGTTATCCGGTTGTAATGCTGAAAAATCCACGGCCATGAAGCTGGATGGTCAGTCGGGATGGGTTGCTGGCTCAGAGACCCAGCACCTGGAGCAAGAGATGCTGGAGAAGTCTGTCGGAGCTTGGTGTCCTCACCAGCAAATAGCCTGACAGTTCAGTTCTGTGGAGCCTCTACTTGGCCAGGAGAGGAATGCTTATCTGGCAGAGTGCTGGGAGAGAAACACACTGGGTGACTGTGTTAGGGAGCATGAAGGACTCCGTTCTTTTATTCTGCACTGGCAGCTGCCAGCACGTTAAGTACGAAAGTAGAAGAGAAATATTAATGCAAATGCAAAAAAAGGTCCGTGATCATTCGGACTCTGAGAGCTCCGTTTTTCCTCTCTGAGTGCCGTTTCTACGCCGGGGCAAGTTTTTTTTTTTTTTTTTGCGCAAGTGAAAAATGTCAAGCAGAAATGTACAATAATTATAATGGACAAACAGTACAAAAAACACAGAGCTAGTGTATGTTTAAGCATTGCTGTAGTTTTGCTTTATAAACAATGTATAATTTGGATGTTAAATCAGCTTTTTAAAATGTTATTTATGTACAGTTCAGTGATAATTTCGCTAATTTAGTGTAGCAATATTATGCATTTTGTATAATTCTGTTCATTTTTTCCTGCCTCAGTTTTAGAAAATGGGACCAGAATATTTTTTCCTCAATTGTTTGTGTCTAATCGGATGACTCCAAACATCGCAAACAGCATTCTATATTTAGCTTAGGGTTGACTTTGACATTCCCGGTTTCCCCATCTGTCTGTCCTCACACCCAGTACGAGCAGTTTGAGAGCACCATTGGCTTCAAACTGCCGAATCATCGTGCGGCTAAGAGGCTATGGAAAGTCTGCATCGAGCACCACACCTTCTTCAGGTAGGCGGTTGTCTTCTACGAAGGATAAAATGCCCCATTCCTGTTTTCTCGTGGAGCTGGCTAACTCCTTCGAGTCCTGTTTTTCACGTCTCTTTTTGGGGAGGAAATCCTCTGCTCCCTTTCATATATTTGAAAGGGTTTTTCAGGTTTGCCATTTTTATTTGCCCTTCGGGTTTGTAGGTGTCCCTGCACTTACTGCTACAGTACAGTAGTCTTATTTTCAATTCAATTCAATTTTATTTATATAGCGCTTTTAACACGGAGCGCGGTCACAAAGCGCTTTACATAGTC
>JAACJT020000105.1:12133078-12178669 GCA_009936485.2 Gymnarchus niloticus | reverse complement strand
ATGAGGCAATTCACCAGGTTCAACTGATATGTATAGCTGTGTGTCATCAGCATAGGAGTGGAAGTTAATACCATATTATTATTTTGTGTATTATATGGTACTCTACCGTAAAACTGCACTGCCACCTTCTGTACAAACACCAAACTGCAAACTAGAGTTATATGCAATTCTGTGTTTGTTCATTTGTACGTCCACCTGTCCATCTATACAGCCATCTTCCCACCCCTTATACTGGTCAAGAGAGTAGGTTCCCTCATATGTAGGCCATCGTTTTATCCTGAGACTGCTGTCTTCGCCGGACAGTCTTCATTGGTGTTTTTTTTTTTTTTGCTACTGTTCTAACATCCTATCTGTGGGACTGTGTATTTGGGGGCTTGCAGAATCTGCTGTGTGTGAGAGCGAGACTTGTCTTTGACCCTGATGTGAGTCCATTTATGTGTGGGAAAGGGACAAAATGTTCTCAGAGGAAATCTTCCAGTTGTAAAGTCATAGCACTCAAACTGATTACATTTATGTTTTTGCTAGAGCCTTGATGCAGGGTTTGGTCAATGTGCCTTTCTCTTCCAGGCTAGTGTCCCCTGAACCCCCGCCGAAAGGCTTCCTGGTGATGGGCTCGAAGTTCCGGTACAGTGGGCGGACGCAAGCCCAGACCAGGCAAGCCAGCGCACTCATCGACCGGCCCGCACCCCACTTTGAACGCTCTGCCAGCAGGAGGTACCTCCTTTCTCGCAGTATGGATGGAGGTGGGTATGGGTATCTCCATCAGCTTCCACCCTTGACTTCTTGTATCTCTGTCATACAGACCTTCAGTTCTTTGAAATCCCTTGCTAGTGGCCCCTCTTTGCTGCGCTGATCTTCCCACGAACGGACCGATCTGTCCGATGACTTGCTTTGAGGATTTACTCCGGGTGGTCCTGCTTAGCTCAGCACGACCACCTGGGCCGGAGCATATCAGGACTTCTCATGCGAGTTCCACGATTTCAGAGAATGCAAGAGATGAGAGAGTCGAACTAATGGCAATCCGTAATGTCTTCTTGTATCACGAGTCAAGCTAATGTGATGCATGCTCTTTTACACACCTGTCTTTTTCTTAGTGCTGTGATTTCTCTTCTGGATGGTACTTCCTTAATTATCTTCGTTACCTAAGGCCACTCTCCCAGCTTTCTCGTGAATTGATTGGTTTGCATTTCAGGTCGGGATTTTTATATTATATATATTATATTTAATGGCAGTTCAGTTTGCAATTGTTTTTTAGCAAATATTGATCATTGGTGGAATTGTGCTTAATTGAGCTGTAAAATTGATCATTCTTTTAGCTGAAATAGCTACCTTTAACTAATGCGTAATGAACGTTTGACAACATAGTGTGTGTTCTCAGAGAAGGTACTAGAAGCTGGGGAGTGAAAATGGAATATGTTTTGGGACTGTGTATGATTAATACTGCTAATGAATCTGAAGGCTGAAGCTGTAATTTGATGCTAGTCCCCGGTCAATTTTTCATTCTTTAAGCATCTACGCTTTGACAAGATGTAGATCACCCAGAAGATAATCATTTATGTCAGGGGGACTGAATCGAAATGTGATTTCAAGTTTTGATTATTTCCGGTTGTACAAAGCTAAATTTAATATTTCATAGGGTGAATATGAATTTTTAAAATCACTAAGTAATTTTAACATGCCGTGTTCGTAATTATCATTACAACTTCAGTTAGTTTGAAAGAGATTTTGTTCACTCATGCTTGAAGGCTTTTTTCGTGTCCTATGGTTGCACAAGACGTTGTGAGCTCAGTGAGCCCACCAGCATCGTCAGTACGATTCTAATTATGGTGTGGAATGTGAATCCCATTCCCAGGTAATAAAATCAGCCCATAACTTAGATTAATCAGTTAAGTGGAATCTCTTACCATGGTAATAAATTACATGGGCTCAGAACTTGATACTTAAAAAGAATTGCTGTAATAACCAGAATGCTACGGTTGGTTAAGGGTTGTTTCTTGACTTGCTTAGTTTGGCGCACAGCTTGGCCCATCTGTCCCAGGATGCCCCTGATCACCCTCAGCCAGCCCTGTGCTGCTCTATCCCACCCCTTGCTCTCCCTCTCACACCTCTGACCAGCAGAATTCTCCCGCTCAGCCTCTGCCCTCGGGGAGAACCAGGAGGGTGCCCCCCGGCGCAGCAAGAGCGAGCGTGCCCACCGCCCGTCCACAGACGAGCAGGATTACGACTTGGAGCCCAGGCCAGGGGAGCAAGACAAGGCAGAAGATACAGCCCAGGAGCCTAGTCAGGAGCAGGATGGGATCATCACGCCCACCAGGAAGAAGGAGCTGAAGGTACGTTTAGATTTATTTATTGAACATCACAGCATACAGCAGTTAAGGGGACACCCAGGCGTAAGTGCAGCTTGGCTGAGCTCAGTCTCTGAGATGGGAATACTTCATCCAAGCAGCGATGTCAGCAAGGCACGAAGAAGTCCGAGCAGATACTGTGGTCTCCTCTGGAGGGAAAGCCAGGTAGAAATGTATGTGATTAGCATGAGAATAGTAGGAGAAGCCATGATGACTGGACCTAAAGAGGTAGTGTACAGACAGAAGATAAAGGGGACCAAGCCGTGAGCCTTGAGGAACCTCGGGTGGTTCCTCAGGATCTGGTGGTTCACCGCAGGCTACAACTGCCTGTGTGGTGAATAAACGTTCCCTTATGGTGATTAATGTACTTTTGAAACATCGAACATTTTCTAAAAAAAATAAAATTTCTGGCAGGCTGTTGTACATCTTAATCCCTGCCAGTTTTTACAGTAGAGATATTTACAATAAATGTAGATATCTTCTATAATGTACAATTATGTTTGGTTATCTCTATCTCATGGTACATTCAAGTTCCTGATTCTTTAGGGTGAAAGCTTGTCAGGCTCATGTTTCGTGATATCTGCAGTATGGTCTTCTAGATTCACAGCAAATCCACACCCACCAGGCTAACGCTCCACTTACTGTGTACATTTCTCGCTTTGCTCTGAAACTAATCCAGACTAACACCCAAATACCTGCTCCAAGTCCAACAAAGACTAACTCTTTCTAGTTCTTTTCTAGCCCTAAATCGTTGTATGTGCTTTTAATTAACTAACATTTTCTTTTAAACCCACTGCTGACAAAAGGAGGATGCTGTGTCACTAACTGACACTAAACAGGAGGTACTTAGTTCCTGGTGACCTGTATCTGTATATCTGTCTGTCAGTCAAAGTAGTTTTTCATTGTCAGTCATCACTCTGTTCTCTTCATTGGGGGAACTTTCAGAAATGCACTAAAACTATTATCTACTGCCTAGTTTTTATTTACCAGTGTTGGTAAATAATGGTATCAGAACTCTGCATCAGGCCTGTTCAAACCCAATTTAGTGAGATACCAGACACAATCCAAGAGAGATACAGAAGTAAAAATCCGCTTGTTTATCTATCGCATTGGGTAAAACAGAACAGGGTCTTTTATTGCCAGTGATAATTTCTGAGAAAAAAAAAAGTGACCTGACTTTCTAGTTTTTGATGTCACGCATGCCATTAAGAGATGAACAACACAAGCTGCCTTTACATTTTACAAACACGGGTGGGATTTTCTAACATTCCTGCATCCCTCAGTTTTCAGATGTAGACCTGAATGCCACCCTCTGTCCATCACTGCCTGGGTTTTCATCCGACTTTGTGCCTGCTGACTGGTTCATCTGCCCACCTGTCTTTGGCATCACTGACTCTGCCTGTCTGTCTGCTTGCGCCTTTAACTTACTAAGCTGCACTTTTCCTCTTTACCTCTTTAACCAACCCCCAAACCCTCGACTCCACTTTTATTCCATCCATGCCCGGCCCCTTCAGTTGGACCTGGAGTCAACTCCTCGACACAAACAGGAGGTACTTGTCTGACTATTTGACACCTGTGCCCAGTGAAACACCTGTCTACAGTGTGGCATGTTGGTCCCCTCGTCTCCATCATGCCCGGGCTCCATGTTGAGTCTGACTGTGGTTACCTTTGCTGGTGCTTGTTTAATTCATTCATCTTACCTTATGGACAAAAACAAGCACAGCATAATTGATGAAGATGGCATATAATTTTAGACGAAGCAGAAAAAATGTGTCTCATGCATAATGCATGATTTTTACGGTAAATATGAAATTAATGTGCTTTATTTGGAGTCTGCTTTAATTTGATCTTATTTTCAAGGCTTGCTGAATGCTCTGTTCTTATTTCGCCGCTTGAAAGACTGCGTATGCTTTGCAGAAGAAGCTTAGATGATTCTGCAGAACCCTATAGGAGCCTGATATGTTATATCAAGTTCCATCATTAACTCCAATATCAGAAGACATCGCCATTGTGTTGATGTTGCCATCGTTCTGCTGTATTGGTGAACACAAAGGATTCATTGCAGCAAAATGATCTCCATGATGTCTGCCGTGGTTTCTTCTGCCTTAACCTGTTCATTTCGACCCACAGAAAGATAAGGCACCGTGTGTGAAAGCGTGCTGAGAGGATTATCGTTTATCCTTACGTCCTTCTCCCTCTGCCTTAATGCTCTCGCCCCACCGCCCCTAGTTCCTGGACAAGTCAGAGGATGTGCTGCTGAAGCACCAGGCCAGCATCAATGAGCTGAAGAGGGCCTTGAAGGAGCCCAACAGCAAGCTTGTCCACCGGGAGAAGCGCCTCTCAGGAGCATCCCAGGGCAGCACTCCGGAGAAAAAGGCTGTGAGTTGGGGCCCAGGGTTCGAGGGAACGTTAGCGGTGCATGTAGGAGGAGCAGAAGGCACATGTATGACAGGACAAAGCTGCAGGTGTGCCATGGGGGTGCCGTTTTGACGTGTCTACTGTCAAAGTTTATCCCTGTTTGATCCACTTTGCCCTTGTTTATTATTTAAATATACTTAACTATTATGATTGACTTTTTATAGCCCAGTACCAGGATCGATCCAGGGTTTCTAGAGCAGATTTACATCATGCTGAGCATGTTAGATAGGACATGCACAGGGACTTCTGTCCGGATGTCGATAGCTGGCTTTTGGCCGTCACCTGCATGCCACCTAGTTCTGAGCACGGCGCTGACTCGGTCATGACAAAGAACGACGGGAGACTGGCATGCAGAAGCAGCATTCTGATTCAGACATATTTTATGAACTTGTGGTGTATGTCGTGTTTTTTGACTGTCTGTAATATTTTTATTATCTGAACCTTGGACTTGTGCGTGGGGAAAGAGGTAGAAAGGTTAATTGTCCATGTTTCTGGGACTGCCGTGTCACCATGTTTGAAATATGATTTAAATGATATGATTCAGGAGGGTACGGTGGCTCAGTGGTTAGCACTGTTCCCTCATACCTCTAGTGTTGGGGGTTCAAATCCCATCTCTGCTTTGTGTGGGTGGAGTTTTCATGTTCTCCCCATGCTTTCTGGGTTTCCTCCAGGTACTCTGGTTTCCTACCGTAGTCCCAAGACATGCATTGCAGGCTAATTGGCATATTTAAATTGTCTGTGGTGTGTGTGTGTATGTGACTGTGCCCTGCGATGACTTGGCACCCCATCGTGGGTGTCCCCCGCCTTGTGTCCTAGGCTGCCTGGAAAAAGCTCCTGGCAACCATGGATAGGATGGTGTGGCTTGGACGATGTACGATACATTTATATGTTGATTTCAAAATTAAGCAGCACAGCTGTAGGGCTGCAAAGACTGACCCATATAATCGATTATAACCGATTATTAAAATAGTTGCCCATTAATTTACTACTTGATTACGTCATTACGCCATTGCGCTTCGTACGTATTACGTCATTACGTTTCGTTTCCAATAAAAGAGCGCTAAGCGTTTCTATGACTTATCGTGAAACGACGAACGATGCAACTGGTATTTCATTTGAGTCCGACACAAAAAAGCGAGGTTAAAATAAATTAGTTATCGCGCAGTAACTTAGCTAAACTAGATGTGATGAGAAAGCAGGCATAAATTGCGGTCTCATCCCCAAACCTTTCTGTAAATAAACTCATTACGGTGATTTAACGTTACCGAAATGAATCTCGGCCAAACTAGGCTTATGTCGTAATATCGGAATATTTTTATTAATCAGGCCCAGTGTCGCGTGCAGGGCGGTTTCAGTCCTTTAACGCAAAACTCGCATGCAAACAAGCAAGACAAACTCCAAAAAACAGCAACAAAGTCGGAAAACGGCGTTTATTAGCATTAGCAAAGGGTAAATGTCCATGAATGAGTGTATATATAGAGTGGCGTGGCGGCCATGTTGTCGGGTTGCAAGTGCTAATGGAGTTGGAGGCGGCCGGAGCAGACAGCCGATTAATGCATTATAAAAATAATAGTTAGTTGCAGCCCATTACAGCTGTCTAGCAGTGTGAACGTTATAATTTTAAAAAATGGAAACTTGATTAAGGTTAGCTGTGTATTTTTAAAGATTTACTGCAATTTCATCTCGGCCGGATTTGCTGTCCCCTGTGCTGTTATGGAGCAGACATAACTGGACATCTAGAAAAATGTCATTTAAAGAATAACCATTAGTGTGGATACTACTGCAAATGACTGCCTCCCTTTATTAGTATGAAGACGCCACCTTCTCGTTGGCTGAGCTGCCCTTTCACATTTTAATAAGATACATGTAGGATCAGCCTCATTTCAAACCATATAAAGTGTTGGTTTCTATATATTTGACATTTCTATGATGACATCATGTATACATAATATTAATATCTTGTATTAGTCTACCTTCAGTTAATTATAAACATAATACAGATTAAAATATTTATAGATATTCCTCTTATATGAATTTACACACACACACGGATGTTTTTCTCCAGACTTGAGGTGTTCTGATGCTGGATAGTCAGGTTTCTCTGTTCACACCCAGCAATTGCTGAGGACAGTCGTGCAGCTCCGTGCTACGTTTTGGCTTCCTGATGATCTATGCAGGAGATGTGGTTTCATAGCTTGTCTTTGCAGTGTCACTTTCAAACTCCATAGTAATGCACTTCATTGCCAGCACAACTAACTGAAGTAAATGGGATTTCGTTGGTTCGTTTCTGTTAACTTCGGCTTCATGGTGTCTTACCTAACCACTTTCATCTTCATTGGGAAGAATATCCCACTCTTTCATAGGAAGATCTCCAAATTAAATCAGTCACCCGACAGGCAGATGATTTATTATGCTCATTTGTTTATATCTAGATATATCTATTTATGAATGTTATTTTGTTGAAGCGCAGTTTTTGTAAGATTGTCAGGCAGACACAGAGATGTAAATTCGGCTAATTAGTATGAGCCTGATTTGCATTTGTAAAGAGGTTGAACATTCATGCGATCACATGCGTTTATTTTTAAAATTTTTTTTAGTAAATATTTCTCTGTTAAAAACCAATGGAGTATTTAGAGGTCAGAAATATGAAATTGTGCAAAACAGATTGATTGCGTGCAGCATAAATTAATAAAGTACAGTACAGGCCATTGTATATAACTCATATGCTCTTTACATCTAGTATAGGGAATTCTGATGGATCAACCAGAAGGAGAAGTATGGTCTGCAGATGTACGACAGCGCCCTGACGACAACAGATAGGGCGGAGAAGGCATCATTGTTCAGGCACTGAAGTGATTACTGCAATTCTTCTCATTTAAGTGGAAATTTAAATGCGCAAATTAAGGGCTAATCAGGAAATCAACAAGTCGAGAAGAGTCAGCTAATGAGGAATTCATATATAATTTTTTCTCAGTTTTTTGAGATGACACAAGTGCATTGAAGATTACACATAATTGCCCAGTGTTTGAACTAAAACTCTGAGGCTGCCTGAAGAACTATGATAGTAGTATGATAACAGTCGTCTAGATACTGTGTCTGTTTCACGCTGTGAAAAAGCCATATTGTTCAGGAACCAAAGGTCTCTTTTTAACAGTAGTCAATTGTTTGGCTAATGCATAATTCATAACCATATTACATAATGTTCCGCTTTCCAAACACGACTGGCTTGCGTGTGAAAATGCAATTTTGACTCTAAACGCTAAAACCCGCTAAGCGTTGTATCACGTTAATTTGAATGTGCCCATAAGTTTGGTTCCCTCTGGACGTTAATAGATGTTTTCATGCATTCATACATTTCATGACAGGTGATACAAAGGGCAGCACTGCGGCCTCACACCTCCAGGGTTGGGGTTCGAGTCCCCCTCTGTAGCTTTCATAGTTACCTTTCCTCCTGCAGGTCACAGACATGCAGTTAGACTAAATTTTGTCTCCAAGTTGCTTGTAGTGTATGCTTGTTTGGGTGAGTGCATGTGTCCCGTGATCAACCATCACAGAGGGTACCCCACCCTTGTTGCCCTTTGCTGCCCGGGGTAGGCTAAAGGCCTCCACCAATGTATTGGTGTTTCACACCACATACAGGTCTCTTTAATTTCTTAATGGAGAGAAATTAAACAATTTAAAGATTTATCTCAGGGCTCAAGCAACTCACTTGCATTATTGTCATGAAACTGAATTATATTTGCTTGCTTAAATTGTAGCTTCATTTATGTGTAATACCTGGTTTAAAATAGTGGCTTTTTATTATTCGTCATCAAAGATGACGACTCGTGTTGATTTTTTTAACATAAAATATGTCCTCAACAACAAGATAATTTTTAAAAATTTAAACAGTAAAAGAGGTGGGGCATGGGGAAACATTTATTTCTTATTTTTGATATCATGTGGAATTGTTGATGCTAGCTTTTGAATTCTGAAATTTCCCAAAAGGCAGCACACTGTGATATTGATTTAAAAAAGTGTTGTTTTATGTATCTTCACACAAATATTGCAAATCACTGCAAAATGTTTTTTGTTTTTGATAAAAGCGAAACCTGAAAATTTCATGGTAGTGCCACTTTGTCCAATGACATGTGGATTCAAGTAGTTTAGAATTGGTCGTCCTGGGAATTAGCTAGGCCCTAACTATCCCTCCCCTCCTCTCTCTTTCCCCCTCTCCTGGTGGGTTTTGCTCGATCCCCCATCAGGTATCGGGACGAGCAGGGGGAAAGGAGCCCGTGAACGGCTACCTTCTGGAGGGCTTCATCCAGAAGACTGTGGTGGCATCTCCTGAGGTTCTTCTCTCTTGTACTTCTCTTTGCTCATGTAGACATACGGTACATTGTAATGCCGTGGCGGGCGATGGATAGTCCGGGGTGGTTACAGCAGGTTTAGAACACTCGTAATGTTATGTATACGTGAGACGACAACGTTTCTGAGTACAATACAGCTGGGGGCAATCAGTTGTTTTAATGCTACAAAAAAAAAACCCTGTTTGAAATCACATAAAATAGCAAGTCACACAAAGGCATGTATCGGTATAAAATGGCAAGCAATTCAAATATTCAATTATATATATAATTGAATGAATATATATATATATATATATATATATACACGATTTGAATTGGGTGCCCAAGACTTTAAATAAAAAGTTTTCCACAGTATCGCATGCACTAATTAAAATTTTACCGCTAGCACTGGCATTGCCAATGCCAATGTATAGTGCGATTTATAGCTTACGCGAAGCTCTGGGAGACAATTCTAACTGTGTTTAATCTATATTAATGTATAGGGCTCAGAGGAATGGGTATTGATTGAAAAACAAGATACTAGTCAACAGGATCATGAGTCAAAGGAGGAAAAGAGCCTGCCCCAGCCTCTCCCCTCTCCACCTCCTTTATTTGCTGATGCCTTTTTGGAAAGAAGCAAAGTGCCGGATAGAGAGAGGAAAGTTCAGAAAATGATTCATATTGAGGTCTCTGGGCAAGATGTTGATGATGATGATAAGGAGGTCCAAATGGACAGTATTCCATCATCATTAGCCTCAAGAAAAGATGCACCAGAGCCCTCCAAATTAAAGATGAAGAGCGACGATGTTGAAGGTGAAAATGATTGCTCCAAAACTGAAGCTAGCTCCGAGTCCATTGAGAAGAAATTCGATGTTAATGTATTTCCGGGAGAAAACACGGAGTCTGAGAACGAGAATGATCCCTCGGCTAATGAGATGACAGCAAGAGGAGTACCTCGCAGAGTGCGCAGAGAGAGGAGGCCTCAGAGCCTGAATCTGGGAAGGCCGGCTGAATTTGTGTACGAGAAGGAGACGGCGTGGTCCGAAAGGTCGGACAGCGACGACAGCCCCGCCGCTCAGAAGGTTGCGTTCAATGATGACGAACTGCCTGACATTCAGCCTGAAGACCATAGCTTAACTCAACAAGGTGAAGAGCCTCAGTCTGAGGAAACGCTGTTGCAGTTGAAGGATATGAAGATACCAGAAGATGTAGGGCATCTAGAAAATGATGAGCTGCCATCTTCTTTAAGCATTCTTCTGGGAAATGAGATAGAGAGCGGTCAGGAAGTGCTCATAGGCGAAAACGGAGAAGGTCTAAAGGAAATGGTTGAAACTGTTTACTGCGAGAAAGCGACTGAGGAACAGAAGATCGAAGACGTGGCTGATGATGGCGTGGCTTCTGAGAACGGTCTTGGAGAAGCAGAGGAGGCGGAGGCTTACCTGATATTTGATGTACTGCAAAGTCATGCATTAGCAGAGGAGGAAGAAAAGGAACATGAAATGTTAAAGTGCGAACTTAGTGAGGGCCAGGAAATGGCAATGGAAGAAATCGGAGGGAAATCTCATTTTGATGATGCGGAAACAGAAGTGTGTGGGATAGTGAAAAGGGGGCCTGGAGACGATGTGAGAGAACTGGACATTGCTGTTAGTGTAACAGCACTGGGAACAGGTGAAGAACATTCTGAATGTGATGAAAACAGGACCACCGCAATTGAAGAGGAACAGGCAGAACAGATGGAAAGAAGGTTCATGCATAAAATAACAGAGAATAGCCACATGGAAATAACAAGAATCGTTCCGTTAAAACCTGAGCGATCAAAGAACTCTGAGTGTAAAGATGAAATGTTTACAGAAAACACACAAACAGGTACGAACGGTGAGAGCAGAAGTTACCAAACCGAATTTATTCAGGCAGAAGAAACAAAAAATATTATGGACACAAGGAAACCTGAAGAAAATGTTGTTAGCTGTTCATTAGATAGTGGTTCTACAGCAGCTGAAAAGCATTCTGAGGACGTTTATAGTGTTGAGGAGAAGGTTCTTCACAGCAAACAGGGAAAGCCGTTACCTGGCGTAGTGGAGCCAATGAAAAAAACAGCTGCTCCTGAAATGGAGACTTTCAAGCAAATCCATCTACTGTGTGAGGGCCCTTCTCACATTGACGTTGAAGTCACCACCCAAAGCAAGGTCGTCGGCCTAAAGTCATCGACATCGCACAAAAATGCACCGCCGGCACCTCCGCTCAAAACCCAGAAAGCCAGAGAGTCGGGCTTAATACTCCGGAACAGCCGCTGCAGAGAGCGTAGCCTGGAAACGGCCGTGACGAAACACCCGGTAACTGCTTGGCGCCTACTTGTTTCTTAATTCATTGGGAGCAGAACATCGCATGAGCTTTAGAAAATAGTGCACCCCATTTCTTATTTGTTTTGATTGACTTGAGCGTAGTACATATTAGCTATGTGCCTGTACATACTAAACGGAGGGGACGGCGTAAGCCACAATCTTCCAGCTGATGCCATAGTGCAGTCATCAGCATGTTCCTCCCTCGTGAGATCTGGGACCTGTTGGCCCGTTGTACTCCCGCCTCCACCGTCCTTATGCACATTACAACAGCTGGGGTGATGACCGTTTGTTTAATGGTGGGATGCAGTAGAATGCAGCGTATCTTGTAGATCTGTCAGCATGCCTTGGCTTTGGCTCCCCCCCCCCCGTCCACTCACCTTACCAGAAGATTTTCTTTCCTTTTGGCGCCTCATTCAATGAGTTCTTATCTGGTCTTCCTTTTCCTTGAGGGCTGCAAGGAAACAAAAGACTTCTGCCACGTTGCCATGGCTTTGAGGTCGCGTTGAGGTCATGTTGAAGTTAGGTTGGCCTCTTCCCGTTTCCTGCTCTTTGGCCACGAGCTGCAAAAGCAGAGGAAGCCGTTGACTTTCACATACGATTGGGATCGCTGTTGCATGTTTCAGTGCAAAGGGTATCGTGGAGTGAACGTGCCAGAAACAATTGCAGAAATAGTCATGTTGAAGTTTCTCACCATAACATGCATTTGTGTCGTAGTTAACCAACGGAAAATCTGGCACAACGAATTTAACATGCCTGTTCGCAGCAAAACAAATAACAACCTGCCGAAGTCATCATCTTCCTCTTCTTGAAGATACGTTACAGAACAAGGGTCATATTTTACAGTGGAAAAAGGAGGTCCAGAGAAAGATTTGACGTTAATGAACATGACTTGTAAGTTTTATTTTTTTTTCGAAGCAGGCATGTACGATTTTGGGGTGCAGCAGCACTGGGTAAGGAAAAGCACGTGAGTTTAGTGCATTGAATGAAGGCCAATTTTAAGACAAATTGTGACTCAAGGCTGTTAGATCAGCTGCAGTGAACAAGCAGGTCTTTCATGGCTGAGAACCCGAAGCAGATTAACGTCTCTCTGTCCCTATCAAGTCATCCTCTTTTCATCTTATCACTTGAACTCTGCACATTTGCTGTATGGTATTCCCAAGGGGGCGATATTTCGGTAATTTTATACCAACGTAATAACGATACATAAATTGGTTTTGGATCTGAAAAATAATCGTTTTACACATTCACCTGAATTTTCTGTAGTGTTTTGTTTATTTCAGTTTGCCCAAGCAGTCTCCTCTCTCAAATGGTCATGAAAGAAAGCTGATCCAGCTGTTTCACTGTGCATGACACTGAGGTTTGGGGTTCGGAGTCGGCCTGACCTTCACTCCTGGGTTTATAACGGCTTTATAATGGGAAGATGGCCAAGTGCAATAGCTTTATGGAGTCGCCTTCATTATTACAGAAGCATGCTGCCTTGCTTTTTGGTAGCAGATTCCGGGGCACTTGAAGGGTAGTGGGAAGCTCGCCGAATTTCATTATATATTTTCATTTTCGGGTAACCCTGGGACGCTTTTCCTTCTCCTTCTCCTTTTGCAGGAGTCCCCCTGTACCCCTGCCATTCACGAAGAGGCTCTAGATGAAGTTCAGGTTTCCCATTTTCCCTTGAATTTAACCGCATGCTCTCCGTCGTCATTTGCGTCGCATCCCTCCCACGCGAGTCACGTCACTGTCCGTCTGAGCACGCGCCCCGTCATCCTCGTATTTGGCCTGCGGCATCCAGCTCCCGGTCGGCCGCTGTCAGTTTGCTCCCCGCTGAACCTCAGTTTGCATGACGCAGCGTACTCCACTCGTTCTGCATGTGTCATCCCTTAGCCATCTTTGGCTGTTGAAGCTCATTTTTCAGGAATGACTGTGATAATCTTTTCTCAGGTCTGCGTCTAAAGCAGTGTAAAGTAACACTGGTAACTACTACTTGAATGTACACATTCCATATAGTATGAAAATGCTCTGCTCTCCTTGACGTACAGGAAGTGATTGAAGCTGCTTCCTGCTATTTCTCACATGCCATTACTGTCCCCAGTGTGACCTCGTGTGTTCTCTCCTCACTGAACGCAACACAAATCGCACCCTCCTAGCGGGGTGAAATAACACTCAACCCTTGTGTATGTCTTGTGGGTTAACGACTTGAAAAAAAGAGATGTTACCAAATGTCCACATGGATGGATGATGTCAAGAGACAATATTGGTAGATTTCGTAGTCGGAAGCCTAAGCCACGTTCATTGTTCATCACCATCCCGTGCTCCCTGGTCGTTTCTGAGCAGATGTCAGGTCAAACGTTTGACCCGGTGGCTGGACTCTTTCTGTGTCACTGTGTCCTTGTCCAGAGGGAGCCCTGGGAGAGAAGACCGGGCTCCGCCTCAGAAGACGACCAGGAGCGTGAGACACTTTACATGAAGGAGACCCACCTAGGCATTGAACGCAAGAGCTCCAGCATCACCGTCAGCTCCACCTCCAGCCTGGAAGCCGAGGTGGACTTCACCGTGGTCATGGACCTTCACTCGGGGGTGGAAGAGTTTTCCCGGGGCATGTCAGAGCTCGGCGACCGTGAACAGCTGCCCGACATCGGGCGGGAGGACTTCGAGGCCACGTCCCGCTTCTATTCGGCCCGCCTCATGGCCACGCAGGACAAATCCCCCACTGAAGACATGCAGCCTGATGAATCCATGGCTCATGAGGTAGATCTCTCAACAGTAGGGATGATCTGGCCTGGATACGGATCCGCTCAACACTCCATTCCAGTTTGAGTTTCTTTCTTTTCAGTTCAGGAGGAAACATGCTGTTTTCTATTTATTTTTTTCTCTTTGTTTGTTAATCTACCTATTTAATGATTTAATCTATTTCTTTATTTGTCTGTTATTGTTTAATTGCTTTTCTTTGTATTTGTGTATTATCTGTACATTTGTTCATACCATTCAAAATTTATTTATTTTTCCACTTAATTGTTCTTCATTTCGCACTTTTTGTTACACATTCATTATCTGCTGGAGTTTTCATGCTTTTCGTCTGCATGTTATGTAACGTTAATAGATTTGACTTCGTAAGGCGAACATTTTAATCGTGGACTGTGCTAATGACTCGCACACATTTTGATAACGGAATGACCTTTCCTACCTTGAACTGTATAATATTTACACCTACATAAGTTAATGAAACGTTTCTCAATAACTAAAGGGAGTAAATGTTGCAGGGATGCCATATTAAGATTAAAGTACTCCTTTAATTGCATACAATAATCTTCGAATAGTCATACTTGGGTAAATGCAATCTGAAATCCGAATGCCTGCTTGAAAACCATTAGCAGCACCAAACCAAGCCTGTATTCACTGTTACTTACGTGAACCTGTCCAGGATAAGTGGATGGACAAATGGATGGATGAAATCATATGCTAAATGTGATAGGACAGGTTGGCTGTTGTCATGCGGGTGAATATTTAGCATGATTTAACAGTCAGTCCCAGCACAGCACTATTAGTAGCAGGGTTGTGGGTCTACTTCCTACCCCAGGCTCTGTGTGAGGACTGACATGGTCTGGCTGTCCTTCAGGCCCGCCGTGTTTCCCCCTCCAGGACAAGGATGCCTTTCAGATGACTGGCCTCTCTAAATTGTCTTTAATGTGGCTGTGTTCCCTGTCTCGTCTGGCTGTCTTTCACCTAGCACCCTTTCTTTCCTGGGGTATCCTTCAGGACTGTGGAAAGAGGGTGGATGGGGGTGGAAGCAATAGTCCTGAATGATGTGAATGAGAATAGTCATGCTTTGGATTTGCAAATGGATAAGTCCCGGATTTAAACACAGCTAGACCATAGCAGGTCAAATATCATAAATTGCTAGCTGCAACTTAAATTAATTTCTTTTTCAAAGATTGAACAAGTTCCCTTTGTCAAAATTGGAAATTACCATCTTAACACATCCTGTGATCATTTTGAAATACATTACACTGGGAGACTTATTATTTTTGACTATTGTCCTTTAACTATCCAGAGAATTGCTTCTTTACTGGCTGTGTAGAGGCCCACAGTTGTAGTCCCGTCTGCACTTAGCGTTAGCTCTTTTTACAGTTAATCCACTTTCACCGAAAGGTACTCCATTTTTGGCATAAAATGCTACAGGGTATTTCTGATGACTGATCACAAGTGGTTGCTTGTACCTTCATCTTGTATCTGCTCTCATTTTTGAGCTCACCTACTTATAGATACGTGAGGTGTAATTAGCAGCCTGGTTTTGAACTGTAATATTTTATAACTGATTTTTTTATTTATTTATTTTTTTTCCGCACAGCCTCCTGTTGCAAAAAAAGAACCCAGTGCCATAAATACCGCAAAATCATTAAGGAGGCTGGAAAGTAAGCCGGAGGGGCAACCTGGGGGGTCGGAAGGGTCTACCAGCGTAACAGAAACATCACAACAGGTGGACAGCAGTACAGTCACAGCTGGAGTGAGTTTGAGTTCAATTAATAAACAGATGTGAATTACCATATAAATATTGAGTAATGATGTGCTGATTAAAAATATTTTTAATTGTAAATGACTGAATGCTGAAGCTGGATTGACAGATTGTGATAAGACTGAGGTTTGTAACAAATAATGTACTCCACACAAAGTTACATCATTTAATAACTCTCCATTTTGTCTTCCTTTTGCTTTCAAAGCTACACTAAATTAAATATCTGTTTAGTTCAAACTGATTAATTGAGATCAGCGCTAATTCTTGGAAATATCTGTAGCTTTCAAATATGCTGCTTTTCGTACCAATTTGAAAGCTCGGTGTTGTTGGAGTTTTGTTAATTAATGGACCGGAAATTAATAATGCATAACAAAAATGAGCAGGCCCTCTCTTCATTTCCCGGCACATTGATGAAGTTTCATTCACCGGAGTGATCAGCGCTCACCTGTGTGGTTAATTTAACAATGACAGGTTGGTGTGTGTCTGCCCCCCGCTGTCCTCCACCGTGCTCAAACTCCAAATGGTGGGCGGCGATCTGCTAGATCGGGGCAGATGAACCGGGATTCTGCGGTAGACTCCGCCATGACGTTTGTCCGTGTGCACAGGTGGAGAGCGACGGCAGCTCCCAGGAGTCCAAAATGTCCAGCCCCAGCACCGCGCGGCCCGTGGAGTCGGTGAACGATCTGGTAATTTTACGTTGCGTGCCGGAGAATCGTCCCTTCGGCATGTAAATGCTGAACAGTGACCCTCTGTGGGAGGCCTTACATCACGGGAATGTATCATTTATTAAGATTTCTATAATGAAATCAATTTACCATGGCCTCCAACACATTAGCACAACTCTAAATATATATACGTATGAAATACATTTCAGATGACAAAAATCCCAGACTGAAAAGGAACTAACAGCATACTTGTCATAAATGACATTGTAGCTGTTAGTTATATATAAATGAAATATTAATACACTTTTGAACATGATAAACATAAGATCTATGCCAAAAAAATACTGTACAAACCAACAGAACAGAATTTGCACAGCACCGAACAAATTAAATTAACGTTCTTGGAAATAGCATGAAAATTGCATTCTCAAATCCATCCATCCATCCATCCATCCATCCATCCATCCATCTAGCGATACAGGGTTGCTATGGCAACCTGGAGCCTGTTACAGGCTGGGGTATGCTTTTTTGGATAGTTCCTCTGTTCGCTGCAATTTCTAAAATTCAAATACCAGGAGATATCAAAAACAATACGGCTATTAGGGTGCCAACTAAATTCTAAAATAGAATATAAAATACACACAAAATTAGAATAATTTTTATATGCCATACTTTTGTTGTCATGCCGCTGCTGTGTGGAAGGATGCTTTAAGGAGCTGACTTGCACTAGCACACGTGCGACCACTAGGTGGGGCTGTAGTAACATTTTTGGGGTTATTTTTCTTGCAGAGCCATGGCGTAAGCAGAGGAAAAGAGCCCCATTCCCCTAGCTTTAAGGGTGGCTCGCCTGTGAGTGTACCATCACCTTGGCACACGTGCGCACGTACACACACACAAAAACACACCACAAGCCATTATATATTTGCATAACTATGAAATTAAGATGGTGCCAAGCCTTTGTAAATCTGTACTTTTGGAGGGTACTGTTACTGTCATTTCAGACTTCACAATAAATCACAATTGAAATGTAGTTTTTTTTTTTTTGTGAATTAAAATCAGTATTAAAAACACCTTGGCTAAAGTTAACCTCTATAAGTGAGTAAGCAATGCTTGACCGAATATTGAGCGGTGAAGTTTTTAGCGGCGTGACTCACCAAAGTTGGCCCTCTGCAGGTAAGGTCAAGTGCCCTGGGAAGAGGGGCCAATGTATCACCACTCACCATCGCCTCGGAAAACGTTACCTCAGCAACCATGACTCACGTTACCAAGGTAACAGCTGCTTGTGTCCTCGTTAATAATTCACAGAGAGGCAACATGGTCACTTTGGGGATTGGGACAATTGGGTGATGGATTTAACCCTGGGTTTATCGACAACGAAAGAGCCTTATAGAGCAGAGCATAATGGCAGTTTACATTTCAGAGTTGGCTTAGTTCAAACTTATTGCAGGCCTTCGTTCGTACGTCGTTTAATGTGTTTTTTCCTGCCACCTCTGAGGGCGTTCTGCATTTTCATGCTCTGTTGTAGACAGTGAAAGGGGGTTATTCAGAGACCAGGATTGAGAAGAGAATTATCATCACAGGAGATGACGACGTGGACCAGCATCAGGTTAGCTCTTCTTGCAGAACATTGGAGACGCTTTGACAGTAAATGGCTGCGTATCTCTTCTCTGGTGTAGGCCATTGATCACTGGCATACTACGTGGACATGGAAGCCGTCATATACTGTACAGGGTGTATTGATTTGCAGTACGGCACGGCTGACTTGAATCGGCGTTCTTGTCATCTGACGTTGGCGCACGCTAACTGGAGGGATTCCTGTTCATAACATCATCCTGTTTCCCTAGCTAGTTTTTTGGAGCCTGATTGTCTTACCCTATCCCACTACGATTTAAGTCTGTCTCTGTCCTTAACTATTCTGTAATCCTTTATTGATAATGCCTCTTGCCAGGAACTTACTGTATATGTAACTCTGGAAAAGACCAAAGATGAATAAGGGAATGTGTGGGATTGTAAAACGGCAGTTATCAATCTTCTATCTTAGGCCCTCGCCATCGCAATACAGGAAGCCAAGCAGCAGCACCCTGACATGCTGGTAACCAAGGCAGTAGTTGTTAGGGAAACAGAATCTTCTGCTGAAGAGAACCGTGGGAAATCTGAGGTATGCCGGTACAGTTTGAAAAATTTCAAGCATTTTCCTGTTCACTCTGTTCACTCAAAGGGATCCAATGGTCGCTTTGAAAGCATCGATCGAATCAGGTGGCACAAGACGGGCTGTATTCAATCAAATCAAATCATACTTACAGACGTACTCTGAAAACTAAGCGAGTTACCTCTGCAGGATTCCCTGCTCCTCTTGAGTAAGACAGTGGTGTGTTTGTGTTCCTCTCCTGCAGTCCTGATTATTGGCAGCTTTGCCAAGTGGGCTCCTGGGCTTGGGAACGGGAAGCCACCCCATCGCTGCTCCGGTTCGTGCAACGCTACACAACCCAACACCACAAAACCCACTCTTTCCTGTACCCTCTCGAGAGGACTACCTGTCTCTTCGCCAAGTCAAAAAAGTACCCGCATCCAAAAATCACCCGTCTGCCCCAGCCCACTTCCACCACTCCTGCCAAAACCAACTGTGGGACTGCGACAAAGACTCTGTTACCCTCCCCTGCCTGCCCAGACCTCCGTTTGACTCAGCATGTCGCACACTTCTTCGAGGGGTACTCCTCCTGCGAGTATCCTTGAATTGCCTATACATCTTCTGTCCTTCAGAAATCTTAACCACATTTTAGATGCAAATATGCCTTTTCTGTTTTTTCGATTTATGACTGCGATCAAGATTCCTCTGAAAGTGGAACACTGCCTCAGTTTGGCGACGTTCTGACAGACTCAACTGCTTCCAGTTAACTAGTAAGCCTCACTGTTTAAGATTAGAAATTGTTTGGCCTTAGCCTGTTTAGCCTTAGTATATGGTCTCAGCTTAATAATGAATTATCATCTTATAGTCAAATAACTGAATCGGGTTAGGAAATTCTATTCTTGAATCCTTCAGTTACATATCAACCCTCATTTTTGCTTTAAGGTGGCTTGAAATTCCCATCTCAAAAGCTAATCACCTCGCAGCCCTGTCATGCAGGGGCAACTATCAGGATGAAAATGACACATCCCTCAGCTCAATACAGGCTAATGTCACGCAAGAAACATAAGGAAAGTGTCTCAAAAGGGGGGTTTGGTCATACGGGAGAGTCATCGCCAGTTAGCTTTGATGCTTGCTGTCACCAGTTCGATACGATGATGTCGTTTGCTTTTTAAACATTTTTGATTATTTATGTCCAATATTTGCTTGCCAGCGGTAAAAAATTGTACGTATCTAATTAGATTTACATACCTGTATGCATGTCTGATAGAAAATCTTGTCAAGGACATCAAAACCAGACATGAGTGACCACGGCCCGGCCATGCACACTCTTGCTCTTTGAGTGGCTGCTGGTGTGGGCGATCCTGATGCCATTCTGCCTGGACGAGCTGGCAGAAAGAAAGCTTGAGGCTACCAGAGTAGTGGAAGATCACAGTAGGCATGAGAGATGCTGGACTGATCTCCTGACAGGGTACCACGGCACTGAGCCTCTCCTCGTGATCTGAGACTCAAGATCTGAGACTCAAGCTACACGACCACTGAGATGAGGAAGACGTTTGGCTTTGGTTTTAATCTGGGTTCCGTTCCTCTTTCAGGCCCCCTCCTCCATTACAACCCAGACCCTGGCTACTCATCCTGTCTTTAATCACCACCCAGTATAGATTTTAGCCAGTGCTTTGGTAATTTTTCTTTAGCTGGTTTTCATTTTTGTTGTACATTGTTATGTGTGCATTTGGGAATGGTATTTATAAGAGTTGTGAATTTGAGTCCTGGGCCATTCCCTCCACGTGTCACTTCTTCCGTCTTCGTGTCACGGTAACAACGGGACTCCCAGCACGTTGGTTTGTTTTGCGCTGTCCTTCCCCGAAGTCGATGGGAAACAGCAGTTGTAATGCAGACCCGGGGTCTTTCGTGTTACACCGAGGTACATATTTTCTCACGTGTGCTCAGGAGCTGAGGCTTTGCGTTGGGTTCGTATACATAAACAGAGTCCAGACTCGACCACTCGCCCAGTTGTACATATACAGGCTGAACTGAGACTTGGGAATGTAGCGAGGCGATTACCACTCAGACTATGTTCCAAATTCGGTGAGTTTTGCGGTTCTCATTGCGACGTTTAGGTAGTACCTTCTCGCACTTCAAGCCAGGGCAAAAGTTATGCTGAAAACAACATCGCCAAGGGGGAGTTTCTCAGTATTGCGTGAAACAGCGAACGTACACGTTGGCATCTCTACGTCATGTCCCACACGGCCTCTTCAGCTCATCCTCCTCATCCTCGCTGTCGGTGGAACGCGGATGGGAATGGGAAGACGCTCTGGACTCAGATGACCTACTACTGAATTGTTTTTCTTTTTGAAACGACTTAATCTAATTTGCTATTGATTCCTTTGTATGTTTCAGTCAGATGACACTGAAGTCTGTTCTTGCTATCAAGCCACTGTCTTGCCTCACTGTCAGCAATGATACCGTACAGATGTCTCAGAGTCTGACTTGCTTTGTTGTGTCTTGCTTTAAGGCTGTTTTTAAAATAATCGAACCGGGACTTGTGTTGAGCAAATACTGTATGGGCTTATATTTTCCAGAAATTATTTACCTGCAGTGTAACAGTAATTGAATTGACTTCATTATCTTAAGCGTCAGAATTGAAATGGTAAAAAAAAATATGATCTGTATTTTGTTTACTCTGTTCAACCGTCATCTAACCGCTCATTCTGGTTGGGGTCTTGGGGGCACCTGGAGTCCATCCCAGGCAGTATAGGACGCGAGGTCCTAGCGCACCCCGTTTGCGGTGCTGGGGCTGGTTTATTTGCTGTCTCTATGAAAAATATGAAAGTCGGTACTGGGCAGAATGAAGACAGGAAGGCTAAGCTAAGGTATTCTTGTAATCCCTACTTGAATTCTTGCAGGCAAATTACTTTAATTACCTCAGAGACACTGCTGTTTACATCAATTAGCTAAGCAAAATATATAGCCTAGTGGCTACCTGCCTATGAAGGCATTTGTAAAGCAAAGAAATGAACGTTATCTCAAAGAACGATCTGTTTAACGAGTTTAACTCGGTCATTACCTGAGCAACTGTTTTAGGTCTTATTTGCTTGAATAAAACAACGTGCTTATTTCTCAGAGTCATTTTACTATTTGGATTACGGTTTCATATGTTAAGTCAGGCTCTTTCCATGTAACCCAGATGCTATTCTATGAATCTAATACACAAACGTAGGCTGCTCTCCTGCAAATAACAACGTGAATCGATAAATTAACATCAATAATGTCCGTTTTTCCTCATGTGCCAGTCTTTCTCCCTTTGGGTCTGGTTGCTGTCGTGTTGCCCCGTTTTTGTGTTTTTTTTCACGAGGTTCATGAGTTTGTGTTTTTCCAAAGTCTCTCCTATTGATTTTTGGGTAAACGGAGCTGCATCGTGCGGAGCAATGGCCTCTCTGGCTCACTTCAATTAGTTGTCGCCAGTTGGTACCATTACAGTACGGAATCACCGGGCCGTCGCTTTAACGGTGGTTGCCTAGCGACCTGCGTGGCTTTCCGGTTGGCAGAATAGTCTCCAGTGGGGTGTGATGGTGTGAGTTTGTATTCCTTGTGGCGTGATTGTGAAAGGGCTTCTTGTTTACCAGCACTATGGGAAGTAGACTTCAAAATGAGTGCTCCATCCAGCGGCTCAGAGCACTGCCTTTGGCTTATGGAGATAGATGAGTCAATTTCATACCTAGAGACCAGGCCAGAGTACACACCACAGCTTGTGACAGCAGAACAGGAGTGTGTATCATTGCTGACAGTTAAGAGACGTGCCTACCTGCTTTAGCATGTGGTATGTCAAGTCCAATTAACAGTGGCCAAACCTCTGTGAATCTTTAAAATCAGCTGTTTGACTAAAAAGCGATGCGGTAGATGAACGTGAATCCGTGTCCCACCCTCTGTGCACGGCTAGTCGAAGCACTGACCTCCCTAACCGCCCTCCTCCCTTTTAAGTCATGCCTCTTTCTTTCTATACACTGCCCCCTAGTGCTTGGTGGTTCGTATTTGCTGTATTTGCATTGAGTCTAAGTGGAATAAATAAATATATACTTGCATACATTAATAATTGTCTCCGTTTGAATATGAGCTGATGTTTCTTTTCTGTCTTTCTGAAATCTGTTTTTTCAAATACACCCCTGAGAGAGTCTATAAAAATGTGAATGTGCGTTTTGTTCAAACGGCTGCATAGTCTAGCTTTATAACTTAATAAAAGAAATGATTAAGTCCAATTCAAATGGACTCATGAATGATGCTAAGCAGGAAATATAACTTAACAGGAGGGTATAAAATGGTTCCACACGTTCCATTTGTTAAATATTAATTTGGAAATAACAAAACCGCGAATGACACACAATAGTGTTTATTATGTGAAATGTATTATTTTAAGGAAATGGCTGACTTTTCTTACTCTATTCTTGTGTTTAAGAGTTAAATGTGAGGTTAAAGTAACAGCTGAAGTAAACATGAAGTAGGTACCGTTTTATGAGTAGCGTAAAATGATCATGTTTACTAATGATATTCACGTTTGGGTGGTGAATTTCTTTCTCATATCCGACATCAGTTGTGGTCATATTTCCCAGTTTATGAATGGAGTTGGTTTGCTCGTATGCAGATTTTGACGTAGCCACTACCTATTACCATGTCCTTGTCTTTTTACCTGCTGAGGTTTGAGGTTTTGCTCTGATACTTGTTTCTTTTCCACATCCTTTGTCTGCTGTGTCACCTCACAGGTTTCTGTGTCGTTTCCGTTATCGTTCTCATGCAGTTTTCCTTCGGGGCGGTGGCCAGACAAGGTGTGACTTCCCATCTCTTTTATGGGTTGTTGGCTTAGCTGTGGGACAGGCAGGGATGCGAGTTTGTTTTCAGGCCTCGCATATAGGCGAATTCACCTGGCTTCACCCGGCTGACTTTTTGTTGAGCAGACAGCGTGTGGACCTGCGATGTAAACACACCTCCCCTCATGCTGACTGTACAACACCTTGAGGTTTCATCAAATCCGGTGTTTACGCACTCGCTTTTGGCTGATGGGCCGCACACTGATGGATGCAGTTCGGTCACTCGGGGCCGAGGGTGACGGGAAACTTGGGCAATGAACGAACGCTGGGGTGGAGTAAGTCTGTGCGGCAAACGGTGTGAGCTTACCGCGGTTTTACCGTCGAGTCGCTCAGACAAAGTCAAGGATGTCTTCCATTTAAATGCCACTAATGAAAAATTAGGGGAAGAAGCTGCTTGTTTGAGGCTAGTGGCTTTGCTCTGACCCGTGATCTCATACAGACTTTCACCTGTATTGAGATGAATGTATAAATCAGTTAGGCTTAGCTGGACGCGGCAATAAAGCTTCTTTTTAGGTATTTGTTATGATCAATATTGCTGCAACCTTAGAGCGTTTCAGCTGTGGGAAAAATTATACAACCAACAATAATAATAAAGGTTAACAGGTGATTGACATGGGAATAGACCTGTGTTGGACAGATACTGTTGTGGGTTGGTCAGAAAGTGCCAACCTGACAAATTACTTTTTAATCAGCAAAAGAATTAATTGGATATCGGGTTGAGCATCCCAGAAGACTCCACAGATGCATGCAAATTGTTTATTTGTAGTGAATTTATGCAAGGCGTAACCTATCACTGACAACAGTCCTCTGTGACAGAATTGAAACTAATTGTGTATTGGGCTCCTGTGTGAATTTATGACCAGGTTAGTGCAGAATATCATTTAAAACACTGGTTATTGATGTTGTTACCAGCTGTGAGCTTTTGGTCTCCTTGGATTATCCGTGTCTTGAAAGTGTGAGGCTCCTGCTCATTGCTGCAGCCTAATCCATTTCTTTATTTTAGAAGACCGTATTGAGGGACGTCTCATTGATTAATCGAAATGCTCTGGCTTTCGTTGAGCTGTATTCTGATGTGAACATCATAACATCCAGATTGCTTTCAAATGTCTGTAAACTTTCTTCTTAGCGGAACATATCTTTATTGACTGTGATAAGTAGGTGCATGAAGGTCTCTGAAGAGCCTACATGGATGGTTGATGGGCATGGGTTTTAATCCATTCAGAGCTGAGTATCTTGAAGCAATTTAGACTTAAGGGGGCAAGTGTGCAGTTATACTGGAACTAAAACCAGGTCACAACCTCCGTATAGTTAAGCTTTGTGTTACCAGAACTGAATTCCAAGCAATGTCTAAATTTAGAGAAAATCTCATGATGCCCAAAAGGTTAGGGGTTTTGGGCTCAGTTTGTGTTGTGATTACAGGTGCAGAAACATTCAGGCCTGTTCCTAAAACACTGATTAAACCTAATCTTAGAGTGAGTCACTCTCTTAAAGGGAAAGTCTGGTGAAAAATGAAACCTGAGATCAACCTGTACCCTTGCTTCTGTGGCTCTGGATAATCAAATGCATGTAGTCATCTTTCGCCAGACTATCCCTTTAAATGGATGAGCTGGTCTAAGTTTAGGTTTAATTTTTGTTTTAGAAACCGGCCCATAGAATAACTGACTATGCCTTAAAGAATAAAACTGAAATAAATGACACATGTTTATAAATTAAATTTATTTATTAACTCAGTATAAACAACCAACATTGAGGACAACAACAGAAATGCCACATAAAACGTATTGTTGAAAAGACTAGGGAATTAAAAGAATTACCCATTAGTAGTGAGAACTGGTTTAAGGAAGGAAGTCATGTCTGGTTATTATGGTTGTGACAGACGTTCACACGCTGTTTAGTCAGGATGCTGGTAGAACACGTCACAGGGAAACATTCAGCTACTGTATGTATTTGTGATTTTACAGAAAGAAATCCATCTGGCCATAAGAAAGTATTTTTTTTAATATAAAGTATCTGAAGAATACAAAAAAACTATCTTATACATTTATCGAATGCCAGGTATAGAACAGACCCACTAACCCTATTCGTTCCCTTATCTAAGAACTACCTGCATTGTTGTTTTTTTGTTTTTTTTTCCCCCACTGGATTACACGCTACATCCTGTACTGTACCAGTTCTACACAGCATCAGAGGACAAAGGGAGAGGAAGGGAACATCAGGGACAGTCCCTCAGTACACTTGTGCACGTTTTTCACTCATACCTAAAGGAAACAGCCACACATTTACATGCCAGCCTTTCATGAGTAATGTGAGCAGTTTGTAGGGCGATTGCCTAAAACCCAATAGCTACCATAGCCAGTAACCGCTTGTGATCTATCTGAACGTGTGTGTGTGTGTGTGTGTTGTACGTACACACATAATGTGATTACTTAAGGCTCTTAAAAGACCTGAGTATTCTGAACATATGAGGCACACACAAGGAAAGTGCTGCTCTAAAAACGGACCAATAGCAGACTGGATGAAAACAATGAGGAGAAGCGCCCCCTAGTGGCCGACTTAATGCATGGATGGGGCAGGGAGGTCGGGGTGCTGTAAGGAGGTCCTCTCAAGGTGGGCCATATCTTCAAAGAGGGCTCACTCTAATTTATGGAGGTCAAACAAGACTAAGAAGACACCTTTCCTTCCTCAGTTCTCACAAGCCAGGATTTGGGGAGAAAAAAAAAAGTAGGGGAGTTTCACCAGGCTTTGAAGGCTGAAATAGGTTTGCCATATGTGGCATATATTACGAGTGATGTGTTCTGGACAGCCCTCCGAAGAGTCCTCGTGACGCTGACTCGGACGGACACTAAACGCACTGACCTCGCCGTGACCTTTCCTTGACTGCGACCGCTGTACAGATGGCTGGAGAGGCGTCGCTCACGCCGTCAGATGTCAATGGCTTCAGACGTCGAAGGGGTTCTTTGAACCAAACAGAAAGGCTTGTCCTGTTCCCGCTAAAGAAATGATTCCTCTTGGGTTTCACATGCAGGTATATCCTATACATCGTAGTGTTACTGGGATGCAGCAAACACTCTGTAGGCGTCTTTAGGGAAATCTGTAAAAAGCCCAGCATCTGATACAAAATATGCATATAAGAACTTTTAATGAAAGCTGCTTTGGTAACAATATTGAAGACTCTGGCGCACTCCACAGCCTCATTAACAACATTTTGATGAAGGGTCCAGATTCTCTTCTCACTGGATACCATGTCAAGTTTGTTTTCCTGCTTCTATAGTATATACTAATGAGCTTCTATACACCATGGAGGTGAGGTTCTGGTGGCCCCTTTGATATTTTAGGTCTTTACATCATCACCTCGTCACATGAAAAGTTCTCTGGGTATCGTTGGTCATAAGGATGTCCTTGCTGTGAGAGACAACGCTATTGTACTCAGGGCAGATAGCGTGGAGACCCTGGACGCTGAACCGACAGCTCTGGGACCTGAAATTCAATCAGACAAAGTAAACGAGTTAAGGGCTTTGGAACAATCACTGAAATGGCCCCGCGAAGACAGGCCGTATTTTTACGGCTCAGCCGTGGCTGGAAGCCAGCACGGAATGCTGGGACATGAACTGTACTAGCCACTCCGGGGCATTTCTACACACAGGCAGAAATTGCATAATAAAGGGCACGATAAATCATAGCCACCGGGTTAAGCAGTCTACCTTAGGGAGGAGAGGAACTGGAGAAACCGCACATAAACAAGGCTGTGCAAATCCCTTATATATAAATACATATATTAGGGCTGTCAGATGATTACATTTTCTTAATTGTGATGAATGGCATGGTGTTGATTATTTGCTCAGATTTGGCCGCCAAACAAATATCACTATTTTAAGGCAGTGCATTGTGTCGCAGGCGGGAAAGTAGACGAAGCCTGCTTCATCAGAGAGTGTGTGTTATTTTTTAAATAATTCAACATTTTTTGCACGCGGTCTACCTCTTAGTGAAATGTTAGGTTCCAGCAGACGTTAAACAAATGGGTATTTAAGGGAGTTGTTTTTCCCCATGTAGATTTGCGCAAACACAGAAAGATGAAGAAAAATTACATTCTATTTCTTTGCACTGAGTCACTAAGACAAACAAACCTATTGATATGTCAGGATGACAAAAGCGGCTCGGTATGGCTGGACAGTAAAACCCTCTCACTGATGCGAGAGGCGCTGTCAGGCATCAGCGAGGCATTTTGCCTTTAAATGATATTTGACGCGCTTCGGCGGTAAGCAAATTCATCCTGGCGGTAGCAGCAAATAACTGTGCTCTTATCTAGAGAGCCATCTGGGAAGGATTTCTAATAAAAACTCGCCATTTAAAAGACCAGGTGCCGCTTTCTCCATCTTTCAGGCATAAAATGTGCTGTATGAGCAACTGGGCCTCACGTAACCACGGACTACGGATGGTCCAGAGGGTCAAACCAAAGAAACGCATTTAAGCAGTTAAAAAAAAAAAAAACCAAAACATTATAGTATATAAATATCCATCCATCTTCCAATCCACTTATCCTGTGCAGGGTCACAGTGAGCCTATCCCAGGTGGAGGACACCCTGGACAGTGGGGCAGGCAGCAGTCATAATCGAGAAGGGACTTGCCGTACCCCCCCAAGCCCCCGAACACACATGGTAAAAATTTACTTTTTAAAATAAAGTAATAAAGTATTTCAAATGCTTTAAACATTTATAAAGAAGGGACTTCAAAAGTAATACAGCTGCAGAGTTACTAGAGCCATGTCACAGAAGTAATGCCCCAGTCAGCCAGTGTTGCAAATACCAAAAAAAAGGCCAACAGAGGGCAACAGTGAGCCCTCGCTGTCTTTTTATTTTGGAATAGTGCATTTTTCAGTTGAATGGGTGAGGCGTAAAATTCCTTGGCAGATACCTCAGTTCAATGTGCTTTAACAGGAATTCGTAACCATGATTGTCAATCACAGACCCAGCTACAGTGCTGGGATACAGAGTCATGGACTGAACTACCTGATATCCTTGGGATGGTGATCTGTCGACTGCTGCTCCCCTCTCCTCCTTCACCAAATGGTTTGATCTGGATGATGTATTCCTCATCCACAGGCAGGGACAGTTCCACTGACGTCGTGTTGGTCTCCATGACATCAGGTTGGCTGTGCCTGTTCTGTTTATACAGCACCTTGGGAGATGTCAGACAAGCCGTTACACTCTGGAATCACGTCATGACAGCGGTGACACTGGGATTTTGTGTCATGCGGTCATACTTTATATCCAGTAATTTCTGATTCATTCTCCAGAGCTTTGACGTGCTCCCAGTTGAGGATGATCTTGGAGTTTGACGCGTTCCACATGACTTTCAGGGGGGCTTGGCTAGGGGCTGCAAGAATCAGAAGAAAAAAATCTGATACTAAAATACTCTAAGACTTACTCATATAGGCCGTCGACTAAATAGGATTTAACTAAATAAAAATCCATCGGTAGAAAACTTAAAGAAGATTAACATGAAAATACAGCTTCGATCCACCTACAGAAACTTTACATGATCAGGTTGATCTACAGTAAGCTGTTTAATATTAGTCAAATTGAAAAAATATTGATATGAGTGTTTTGGTGGGTAGACAACATGGCATCACGAGTGACAGATTTTAGAGCTTACGTGGTTTCTTGGTGGTGACGTTGACCGAAGCGCTGACTGGGCCCGTTCCGGCACTGTTGTACGCTCTCACGTTGACGTAATACGTGCTGCTTCCCTTCAGCCCCTGGACGACGGCTGATGTCTTGTTCCCCACTGTCCTCAGCATGCTTGCCGTCTCTTCCTTTTCGTTTTTAGCCCAGTATCTCAGCTGGTGCGCCAGACAGCAGCCAACAAACGGCATAAACGGTCAGTTTGATGAGGAGCCTAAAGACGTCACGTTGTATCAGGGCAGAGCGTTGCTCTCTTAATTTTCTTGGAGAGCTTACTGTTAGCATTTCAAAGGTAGCGAGGCCCTTGCTGTAAGGCACAACTGCAACCTTGGATGTTACGACCATCAAAAGCAGATCAAAGCCTTCAGTTGTGTGACAGATGCACAAGTCTCCCTTCCAGCCCACCCCCATCTGCAACAACCCAGAGCGATTACTATAAATTGAATTTCGATGGGCAATGGTATTAAATGCCAATTAACAACAATCGAGAGCATTTAGTCAACTGTACGGATCACAGGATCAGTAATATCTCCTCAAACACAATACATTGTGTGACAGCACTAAACAGCGCAGCAAAAAAAAAAAAAAAACAAAACAAAAACGATTACAGTGCCGGCTGACTGCACATACAGCAATCACGTTCTGTAGCTCCCGCTGAGTGTAGTGTATCATTAAAAATTCAGAGGGGCACGCCCACGGGTCCCCGTTACAGTCCCGAACACTGTGGCGAGGGATGCCGGTGCCATAACTGACAAGATGTGGGAGCGGCTGGGTGAGAAGGTAGCCATTCTCCACGTACCTCATAGCCTAAGACTCTCCTCTTGCTCGATGGCAGGACCTTCCAGGAGACCTCGATCTCAGAAGCAGACAGGCTCCTGGCGCGCACCCTGCTAGGTGCCTTTTCTGGCTCTGAGGTTAATCGGGAATATTTTATACATAAGCATATATTTCAGGAGGCCTCACAATCTGAAAAAAACTTTGACCAAACTCTGTTGTAATTCCCCACTTCTTCTCTTGTAAAAACTGTATGCCACAATATAAACTACAAATGTAATAGACTTTTTTAATGAGTGGTTTAATGATGCCGGTTTTCTTGCGTAAACTTTATTCACGGTTAAACTGTGGCTTGCAGAAGGAGTTTTGGCATCAGATGAAAATTACAGTATGTAAATACTGTCTGTGCATCATAGCAAAACACTTTTCTTGAGTTTAACTTGAATTTATAAGAATCTACAAATCAACTACAGCATTCAAAATGCAATGCACGTCGAAAACAGGCCATGTTTATTGCATTTGGGAGGATGGTCACTTCACCTGAAGGACCTGTGATCATTCCTCTGCCTGGTTCACACAGAATATATTTCCTGCTGTCTCATTGGCCGACTGGGCAATTACCTTCCTCAGCAGAGAAGATGGTGGTGACGGGGCTGAACGGCCCCTCCCCTTTGTTGTTGTACACGCCCACTTTCACTTGGTATGGAGAGTAGGGAGGGATGCTCTCGTTCTTAAAGACATATCTGGAAGCCTCGCCTGAGGTCACAGCTGCCTGCATCCATCCAGGAGTGCTGAACGGTCTGAAGGCCACGACATAGCCAAACCCTCCACCGTTCTGCAGTTCTTCAGGAACTGGCTGCAGTACAGACAACGTCAGCTTCAGAGAGGCACTTCCGCAGAGTTACCGTTGGTCATTGATTGAAGCTGCGTATTTATTTAAAGGGACTGTAAAAACAGAAAATGTTGAGCGATTCCCATACTTTGCTGAGTTCTCACTCTCTCATTAATGCACCGTATCTCATTCTGACTAAAAAAAAGTCATTCATACGAGTGAGAAGAAGGTGGCTGATGTTGTATTTTCACGTTTTACTTTTTGTGCCCTTTGTCATTAAACGGAGGTGATGGGTCCATTCTGTAAACTCTTTGGTCTAAAGCTTTACAGGGCATGACAGATCTGATTAACAGTGCATGTGAGGGAAAGGGCTGAGATGTCTCCCTCATTTAGAGGGAGCAGAACAAAGCGGTGAAAACGGAGCGGATTAGGCTCCTGATGTGACAGTGGGTCAATGTGTTCTACCTAGAGAGCTTGGCCATATTAATATTCAACCAGCCATAAGGGTCTCAGGTAGGAGGTATCATCTTCACAGACACGAAAAAAGTAAAACCACTTAATGGTCGTATGCTTTGGATGACATCTATTAACATTCTTACTTTAATGCAAAGTTCATTTTATCATATTCCAAATTTCAAATGGTTTGCTTTCAGATAATTACATCAGGAATCCTTCGACGAGGAAAAAGGCTGAGAGCGGTATTAAAAAAGTAAACATCTGTAGTCTTGATAAAACTGTTGGTAATTTGGGGAGGGTAGGTCCGGGTCAAATCTGGGAAAAAGTTCTGTCCTATTGTGTTTAAACTTCAAACTACAGTAGAAATATCAGAAGGCAAACCAACTCAGAAAACGAGATACAAAGTCATTTATTCCGAGAGTGTCGATGGTCTGTTCAGAGGATTAAGGTGTAGTGGTGACTCACCTCCCAGGTGATGACTAACTCTGACCGACTGCCTCCACCCCCGCTCACGTTAGCGGGAGTGACCTTTGGAACTGAAAGAGAAGAGGTCACAGTTAAGATCCCGCCCCCACCACTGTGCCATTCACCTGCCCTCTAAACCACAGGCATTAAACTGACTGTGCTAAAGTGAACCGAACGACTCCAAGAATGAAGGTGTCCTTGATTGTCACCTGCTGAAATCGAGACACCTTGGGGAAAACGAGGAGAGCTGGAGGTGCTGTGAAAGATGGAAATTCTTTCATAGGACTCTTCTCTGACCCAGCATGAAGGGTACACACTGGAGTGAGATTGCTCGGGCCACTTACAGACGTTTCCAAGCACTGATAAAGGAAACTGCAATACGTACTGCCCATGACACGACGTAAAGTAACGTCATATAACAACATAAATGTAACATAACGTAACACAGCACGACATAACTAGGGTTGCAAAGGAGCGGAAAATTGCCGGTAAATTTCCATCGGAAGTTAAGCTGGGGAATATACAAACATAAATATAAACATTTTGTTTTAACCACGATTATGCTGCAAGATGTTTTTTTTTTTCAGCTACATTGATGTTCCCTATTATAGGCTAACCTGAAATTTAGCAAACTTCCAGTTTATTCCCGTTAATTCCCGGAGGTAGTCTTACCATTCGGAACGTCCAGGATGCGCATAGCCATTTGAAAACGAATACATACGTGCTTCTGTAGTCCTTGCTTTCTTGGACGGCTTGCTTGGCTCTCCTGTCCCGATTGCGTTGCCTGCCAGAACTCTGAATTCGTATTCAACCCATGGGCTCAGGTCTGTTACAGTAGCTGTCAGACGCTGGCCTCCAACCAGCCCGGGAACTGGCACAGAGTGAGGAGACGCGTAAAGGCACACATGTAAATAGAGTGTCGCTCTGCCTACCAGGATGGAGACCTCCACGAAACAGCTTACCAGCAATCTGGCCACTTGCCAGACCAATCTACAGGTACAGCTTTCTTAATTTAGATGTAATGACAGCACTCCAGTTCCTCATCTACCCCAAATTGACTATTATCTGTCTCTATGTTATTACAGTAGATAATGTAGCCAAATGTTCAGGTGGTATAGCCTTTCAGACTAGTCCAGTATCACAGTCGGACAAAAGAACTTCACGCTTACATGACATAAAATCATTAAAATATCATTCGCAAAAATCACAGCTGAAAGGTCAATCAGAGTACGTTTCAAAACATGGATTCAAGCGGAACAAAACTGACACTAAGTAACATCTACATTCAGAAAAAGGTCAGCCCCGATATCACCTTTGGTAAAATTTCTACGCATGATCTCGTCTTGTCAAGCGCGTTAGACGCCAGGCTAAATTTAGCGCGCACCTGTGGTGACGGACTGCCAGCCGAGGGAGAATGGGGTTCTTGCCTGGATGGTGTACGTGGTAATTGGGCTGTGGTTGTCGGGGCCAGGCCTCCAGGAGAGAGTGGCTGTGGTATCGGCGATCTCTTCTACATGGATGCTCACGGGGGGCCCGGGGGGACCTGGAAGAGGGCAGCCCAGAAGCGAGGTGAGAGAGGTGGCCTCCTTATCTGCTACTGCCTGAAACACTCTGGCTACAGCTGATGAAACGTCCTCCATGGCGTGGCTAATCGGGAATGTTACGAGCCAGGCCTCTGAAAGCAATCGTCTTAAGCTAATCAGTCGGTCCACTTTGATTATCCACGGTGAACACGAAAACAAGTAAATAATAAATAAATAAACAGCTCTACTGGGCTCTTTGCTTCTTCTAATTTAAAAAAAAATGTATGAATCAGGTGATGAGAAATTGCTGATTCCTTCCGTAATATTTATGCGGCGCTGGAGATCGATACCCCTGACGACCAAGTCGGTCGCGATGGAGACACTGTCCACCTTGGTCTGCACGGCGCAGGTGTATTTCCCAGCATGCCGGAGCTGGATGCTGCGGATCATGATGTCCCCGGACGAATGCTGCCAGCAGAAGATAGGGATGTCAGTGGTGCTGGGCTGCGGTGTCTCAGATGGAGTTAAAGAGCGAGTGGAAGGGGGCACTGGAGAGGAATTCGGCTTTCAGGCGTGATCACGTTCACTTTACGTTTTGTCACTGTGAGCCGTGTTCGGCGTTCGTGTTTTATAATAACAATTCCGGGTGTCTAAACAGCTTCGTTCGGTTCACACATGGCAGCCACACCAAATGGAAACACAAGATAAGTAAATACTGAACTTTGCTTTCAGCAGGAAGATAATTATAGTCGACATATAATGGTATTAAAGGTTTTAAAGCATCAATTAAAGACGCATTTTGATGAATTTAGGGAGGCAAATGCTGTCATACAATGAACTCATTATGACAGTAAAATGAAACATTTTTTAATAGGACAATTGTGATGCAGCACGGCGATTTATTGAATCGGCTAAAAGGTGAACTGTGAGATGACTGGCTGAACAGACACAAAAAGAATGAAATCACAGATGAGTCTGGAGATTTTAGTTGCAAATCCCTGAACAACGAAAGGTAATCGAGTTAAAATGCACAGAAGTACTCAACACATTTACATTTATTTACTTGGCAAACACCTTTGTGCAAAACATTATACGGTGAGGGAAATATTGCAGAAAAATCACAGAGGAATTAATAGAATCACTGAAGCCACACAGGTAATCCTGCTTTAAGTTAAAAAACAAAACGCAGGAGTCCCTAATCTGTTTTTATTTTAGCTTTAGCTATCTGACATCTCTGAATTGTGTGTGCCCATCTATCCGGTGTTTCCATGCTCCGTGTCCCGACGTGACCCTACACTCGCTAAGCAGACAGATAAAAGGATGGATTCGGGACCAAAGCCGTTATCACGATGCAGCTCTTCAAGTAAGAAGAACAAAAGGGCAGCTAACTGACGAACGTCCGTCACACAACTTGTGTAGTCCCTTGAAATCTGGCGCTGATTTCCCTTTTCCGTAATCGTACCACTGAGGTGCATCACGCTCCCCTTTCTAGCAGGAGTTTCACGAACCAGAAATATGTTTTTGCCTGGAAAGGTCAGTGGGACCGCAAGCAGTTACTGATATTTTCAATTACATAATTCGCAGTCTGTGTGTGTGACTCGCTGTGATATCATTAAACCGGAGACAAGTCGTAAATAAACTAGGGGACATCTACGGCTCGACAAGGCTACTCTCTGTTCCTCCCTTTGCATCACCGGCTGTTCGCTGACACCTGCAGAGACAACAAATTCACAAAACTTATTAAAAATCCTGGAAGACATTTCTCGGCTGACAGATGAGGCCGGTGACACCGGTCACAACTTGTTTACTTACACCGCCAACTTTTTCAAAGTATCCACCGTGGCTGCCAAAGTGGATGAGCTGTTCGTTGAAGAACCAGGTGAACTTCAGATCCAGCGAGGGATCGTGTGACACCTGGCATGGGAGGACGATGCTTTCTCCCAGCGTCACGTCCAAAGTGGACGGCGGGGTTGTGATAATTGTCGGTTCTGAAAACAAGTTAGAACAGTGAAAAGGCCATTGAAAATACTACAGTCAGCCATTCCCTTTCACTTGAGAAAACATTACACAGTCTAACAAGAAATATAGATACGTTGCACAAATCTCTTCTGGGTCACACATCTGGAAGCCTGAAAATGACATTGTATGGCTCTGCAGTGTTTGGTCCTAACACTTTGAGTCACTTGTCCTTGTCACCTGCCATTCTGCTAACAGGCGCCATCTGTATCCATTACGAAGGACGCCCCTGAAACAGCAGCAACGTCAGTCTTCACAAATTACCTTCCCGGTCTCCTGTAGCCTACATATGCTAAAGCCTGTTTTCATACAACAGCAGTACATCCTTTGCACGAGACTCATTTCTAGTGCTGCTTTTTCAGTGTTCGGGTTCGCCTGTGCGTTCCTCATATGCCCTCTTGGTGGTGCTGTGAGCATTTTACGCGAAGGGTCCATCATAAATGCAGATTAAAATTAACCAGAGAAGGCAACCCATGAACAAACACGTCTTTCTGAGAGAGCCGCAGACCCGAGTGTTCTAATACCAGCAATGAACGCTACGTACGATACGTACGGAAAAGGATGACGTTTATTTTGTTCACCTAATATCCACTGGCCTTTTCAAGATTCTGCTCTTCAGGGCTATCGTTCAGTTTGAAATATGATCACCGAATGGTATCGTAAATACTTCTGCAATGAGGAGGAAAATCAGTAAACCCACTTTCGAGTGATTCGAATTTGAATTCGACCATAAACGTATCTGTTTAGTCTGCAGTCGTACATGCTCCTCCTTATTATTGTCACTGACAGGTCTAGTTAGGCACGCGATGAGCAATGATGCACCTCAGTTCCTGTCCCCTCTGAAAAGATAAAGGACCACACTGGCAAGCTGTCAAGTATGAAAAACAGATAGCCGTGCAGGATGCGAGCGTCAGCTGGAGATGAGGCCCACGTGCGTGGGGTACAGCGATGCAGATAAAAGGGGAGAACTTGAGGAGGAAGTGTGTATTACACCTACTGGTCCTCAAGGGATGAATCACCCCGTGAAGATGGAGGAGAATCGTCTCGGCATTTTTATTTCAGCTGCCGTCCCTTGACAACCTGTCTAATGTCCTCTTTCCCTCTGGCGAGCTCTTTTACCCTAGGGTTCGGTCCCCCACAACCCACCACGCTTGGTTTATCACCACGACAAAGAAAACAGTTTTAAATGAAGACATCCAAATACTACATTTTACGTTAGACTTCCAACACATAGGAATTGTTATCATTTTTAATGAATACATTTTTAACTCTGCATGTAAAGAAAAAAATATTTGAGTAATACGCTACCCTGATTTTTCAGGAATATGGGACACCACTTTGGCAACGAGTCACGTACAAGGAATTTCTTCATTTAAATGGGGGCAGAGCTAATGGTTTCTATAAGGAGGCTGGGAACTTGCCTTAAACTTTTCACATCCTCCCTTGTGTCGGATTAAACTTCAGGTGGTTCAGGAAAATGGTCAGTCACGACTGACAACAAAGGCAGACGTTTAGAAGGAAATTCCATTAAACTTGGGGGGAACAGGATGGAAGCAATCTAGGTAAGTGCTATTAGGCTAATTTGGTGTATTTTTATCTGGTAATATACATTGGTGCCTGCTGTCTTTGTAAAATATGGACATCATTCTTACTCAGTGTGTATGTCGCAAACATAATGCAATGTGGGCTGGCCCTAATTCCATAGCCCTCTGGGGGAATTTGGGAGCTGAGAGAGCATGCTTTGGAGACACCAAAGGAACTGCCTAGCAATTAGATTAGGGTTAAATTGTCAAAAAGCAGATCTGGTGTTTACACCATGGATTGATGCATCTGGAATCTCCTTGAGTTCATTCAAAAACCATCACATATTCGAATGAATGCTCGAAGGGCTTACATGCCTGGACCATCTCCATTTACTTCATTACAAATGACTTGCTATGGGGACCAGCTTTTAATTGTTTTTAGATTTCACAGTAGATAATGTGTTTTAGGCAGAATTATATGTTGAAATATTCTCCTGGTAAAATATTACATTACTCCACCACAGAAAAAATATACATTCAGTCTCCTTCTTTGATTTAACACTAAAGGATTACGTACACAACAGAAACGGTTTCTCTGAAACGGCTTTAGTGGAGGAATTTTCCACCTCTGCATACGTCTTTGGCTAATCCAATACAGGATTTCATGATCTGCTGACTGCCCCATGTCCTGCATAGTTCAATAGCCTGTTTAATAACACTTCTACAAGCATCGGACCAGGCTTTCTATTGACAGCTACTTGGCCAAAGAAGGTTTACGCAATTTAAACCCTTTTAATCCGGCTACAGTATAACCGCACGCAAACACGCATAAAAAATGTGTGAACTGGGAGAGAAAGGGAAAAATTTAATATTCAAATGCCACTTCCAAATTATCAAGAGTCTGTATACCTTTTGATAAGCATGCAATAGATCAGACAGCACTGACTTACAATTATATTGTTACAAACTGAAAAGGAAGCACTGATTAAGCTCTACAGAATCACAATAAAGTGTTTTATTATTTATATTTAAATACAAGAGGCTAGATGCCTTTCACTAATACATAAGGCATCAAAGAGGCATGTCGTCCCTGGACTGCGGAATGAAAATAATCAGTGCAAAGCAAGTCGTAACGAACAGGTCCTTGGAACCAACAGTAGATGCTCTGAAGGACCTTCCCCAACATCTAGTCACGAGTGTTCTACAAGAAAGATGAACTTTGGGTCAGCTTGAGATGTGTGAGACACTGCATATAGCAGGAAATGTCAGAACACTTGTATCAGTGCTATGTCGCAGTGCCCGGCTCGAACCATTTGCTTGTTACCTCATTGACTCTGATTGATGTGCTCCAGAAACGGACGGCTACAGCTAGTGATGGGACAAACGAGGCTTCAAAACCTCATGGGTGGAAGCATGTCACTGCGGCGTTTGAAGCCTCATTTAGTACCAGCTTTGATTGGGTTTTGAAGCCTCATTTGTCCCATTGCTAGCTACCGCACGTCAAGAACGTGGGCAGATTAAAAAAAAAAAAACAAAACAATCAGATCAGTCAATTACAAAGGAATCAAGTCATCTGAAGTATCGATATCTTCAGATAGTCAATTCTGAGCTGTTTGCCTCCACCAAACAGAGCACAGCCCACATCAGACTTATAGATCACACAGGGGCTTTGCAAGGGATTTCACCATTAATGCTGTGTCATATTCTCAGTATACCAAGAGTGCTCGTCACACCAAGGGCGTATTTACAAAGCTTTGTAACATCGTGCATTTCGTAGGCAAACCCGCACGATCACATAACACATTGGCTTTATTTTACTTGTATGGTCTCACCTTCATCTTTAACCGCTGGCTGGTGAGCGCTGATACATTTAACCTCCAGCCTCTGTGTTTTGTTTACAGAGACTTCCATGTTGTGCTAACAGCCTGCTGTGAAAATTTCAATTCTTGGGTTTCAAAGCCAGTTGTACCAGCTGGTAGTTTGTTTGTTTTGTTATTAATTATTCTTAAAAATAATAATTAAAAAATTAAAGGGAATTTATTAATCCCGTTGACAGGGATCCAAAGACACCACCCTGTGATACTGACTTAGAGATTATAAGTAGTTGCATCACTTGTCAGCACCTCTCTGCATGGATGAGCTTTCCCTCCATACCCATAAAGAGTGGGAGTTTCATACCTATCACACCGCATCTCATAGTGGGAGGCCTTTGATGTGTCATTAGAACTGGAGGGTTGCATCATTTGGCTGCATATATGATGGTACATTGTACAGAGTAGCATTGTGTACATTAATGTTGCATCCATCCATCCATCCATCCATCCATCCTCTAAACACCTGGTTGCATGGTGTGCTGGTGCGGTATACATTCGGAATCTTTGTGTGTGTTATTCTGCTTAGAGCACAGCGAGAGCTATGCGATGAAGTTGGTTTGAATGCTGTTTAGCTATGTGATTTAAACTTTGCACTTTCCCATTTGTGGAAACTTGTGCAAACTTTCACTAGAGAAACTGTGAGAACGGACTGTGCAAGCAAGTGTACTCATAACACTGGAAGCTTTGAACCTCACTCACATACCTCTGCCCACACAGAGATAAGATGATATTAGAGCTCTCACTAAGTGAGCCTTTAGCCCGTATCAAAAAAGACACAATCATGTCATTCTTCTTACACAAATCCGCAACCAATTCGTATTACAGCGGTATTTTACTGATCAAAAGGCAGGCAGCTTCAGCTGGCTTCGAGACCAAAGCAATCAATTACCGATGACTGTATGACTAGCTCAGGGAAGGACTAATAATATGTTATTGTGGCTACGTATTCGAAAACGAGGAAGTGTTAGCTAAGATCAGGTCAGATGGAGACGGGGTGCAGTTAAAAATGAAATAAATGTGCCGTGGAAGGGGAATGGTTTCAGGTGATGAGATAACAGGTCTTGTTAATGATGTCAGGGTGTTTCCAGGTTACACGGGTGAAGCAAAACAGAACACAATTATGGAGCATGAGAGGAGGGAAACTAAGTCATGTGAAAAATCCCTGGACCACCCCCTTGTTAAAGTTCCTTATGGTAAGATCAAAGTAATGTCTGTTTTGCATCCGTGTCTTTCAGAGCTGTACAAATAATGGCCGAAGATAATGTTTTTAAGTGGAGCTGTACACCAGCTGTGTATGTGTATATTTTGCAATGAATACAATCTGACAGGCATTTTTCAGTGTTAATCCCAGAAGAGTCGAATTAAATGAGTCACTGTCATTTCTCATGAGTTCAACTCTCCGTCTGTAAATTTACCAACCTGGAGAGTTGCCGTGTCTCAGTAAAACTGTATATGTAAATTACTCAATCCCATTCTCACAACATCATCAACTCTGACAGCAGAGCCCTCTATGAGGGCATCTGTATATTGACTGGAGAATTTCCTCAAATAAAAGTCTTCTCAAATGAAATGACAGGGAATGTAATACGCACAAATTGTCATTCGTTCATCACAATATGAGTAGCGTGACGACTCAAGAGAAAGGATTCAGACACAGAAGTGTACTCCAAGTATACAGAAGGGAATAAAACACATGTAATTTCTGTGATTTTTCAAACGTCAGTGAAGCTCTTAGCGTATTATATGAAATCTTAGAGGGGTATAAGCCTTCAGGACAATTCTGCACAAATATTGTGTTTCATTATAGTTTCAACGCAGGCTATGACGTCACACTGCCTTAATCATTGTCATCGATATAAGCGATTAAGTACACATACTGCTGTTGTGTATGTACAATCTTCCATTTTATGTTCTGTTTTTTTCAGTCACACATTACTTGCTTTACTGCCTCGCTACACGTCCACAATAACCTGTACATGCTACGTGTGGTCGATATTAAAGTAACGACCGAATTACACCAAGCGCCTCGAGGCCGCCACGGGCCCCCGACAGCCAAGGGAGCGACAGCCTCGAGACCCGAAAAGTGGGCCGTTTCGCTCGTGACGCTACCGCAGCGGGCTAACGTCACGTCACGTGACGTCACTGTGCGGCAGTGCGTAACGGCATCCTCTCTGCATGCTGAGCCCCGATAAACAGACCGCGGCGGCCGTCCCGTTTCTGCACCGATCCGTCTTACAAATGTAAAACGTCTACACTTCCAGACTGCCTCCCGCCAACACATTACAAGCACCCTTACTCAAGATGCTAGATTATGAGATATATATTTATATATACGTAGATGTAAGATATAAATGCGGAGGAACAGAAAATATAATGACCTAGATTTCTTAAGGAGAAACCAGCGATGATCTTTTTAAAGTAGAAGCTTCACTAAGACTCCTCTTAACATCCATGAGATGAGTGAATGCTGATCCAGCTTCTAACCGCTTTTTCAGGTCACAGTTACAGGGGGACTGAAGCCCAACCCAGGTGGCATAGGACAGAAGCCTGGGCTACATCCCAGGCGTAATGCCAGTCTATTACAGGACACATATGCAATCGTACACTACAGGGAATTACGAGATGCCTGGAAGCTTAACCGTGTGTCATGGGGTTTCAAGAGAAAACCTATGTGAGATGGGGAAAACAGGCAAAATTCATGCTCTCACAGCAGGCGGGACTCGAACCCCTAACCCTGGAGGTATAAGGCAGTAGTGCTGCCTTGGGGATGTATTATAAAAGGGGATGTATTATTAAACACACATACACACAAGCAAATTGCTTTTTCTCCCTCGGTGACATCATAACTACCTTTCTTAAATCAATGTGTCTACCATCATCCTCAGAAACTTCCTAAATTTCTCATTTCTAAATCTCCTAGGATAACATCATGCACTCTCCTTTGCACTGCAAAGTGGGCATTTCTGGTCACATTTGAAATGCCACTGTAATTATGGCTCCATTTAAAATAGAGCAGAGGCGCATTTCTTAATGACAAATTATTTTGGAAATTAATGAAAAATGAATAGACTAGAATGGAGTAGAAATGGCTGTGGAGATTCAGCATGTGGGAGAAAATCCTTGCAACCTTGAATACTGACCTAAGAGCATTTATTATATATGAAGCTGGATTCTCAATTATTAATTAGGAAGAGGAAAACATTGCTTGATGGTGATTTACCGGAAATATTCCCAGTGTGAAAATGAACTTCATGGCTGTCATATAGGAAAAGATTTGCAACTGTGGCTCCAGACGAGGTAAAGAGTGCCCACCCACCCTTAAACACTGCCTGCTGTCTTTTATTACGATAATACAAACGGTAGGAAAACATTACAAAAAAACATCCAAATATTAAAAATGCAATATTTCTAAGAACAAATGGCACAGGAAAAGCAAACTAAACGGTTACCATAGCAGCCAGTTTGCTATACAGAAGCAGGAGGAAACTCTAAATGTGTTTTGTTGTAATACTGATATCATTCAGTGCTGCTTTTCAAAAAACTAAAGAACTTAGTGAATTAAAGTGGAATCAGCTACATTTTTTTGAAGCTCCCAAAACATAGATGACAACATTTCATTTCTCTGACAGACAATGCAGAAAAGTGCAAAGATTTTACTGCAAAATGAAAATTATTAATATTTGATGAAATCTAAAAGTATATGCAGATTTTGCCCCTTCCCTTGTGGTGTTTCCCAGGAATTTGGAGGATAGTAACAATAATAATAATCAAACAGAACTAAACAGAACGTCATAAAGAACCACTGCAGTGCTTTTGAGCTTCAAACGGAATATATGAAGAATATTTTTAATCTGAAATTATCAAGAAGTTTTTTTTTTTTTACTCAGAACTTGTACTGATGCATATCATGTTGCCGAAGAAGATGAAGACTAAATTACACACAATATAGAGATCAGCTATTTTCTTATTTGAAGCAGCCAAATGATGAGGGAATGGAATGAAATTTATTGGTCATTTGCGTGAACACAGACAGGTAGTTTTTACTTCTTGCATTTCCTGTCCTGCTCTTTAAGAGACACAAATACACGCACAGGAAAGGTGGGGTCAGCCTTACATTCAGTGGCAGTGGAGCCATTTTCCGGGGTTAAGGCCCTTACTCAAAGGCCCAGTGGTAACATGACCAGTCAACTGATCACGGGATTCAAACCAACAGCCTTCTGGAGACAAACATCGACTTCCAACCTGTACAGCCACACAACACCACTGATGCAACTTAACATGCTTTATGGCCACCTGTCATGTAGCTGTTTTCTCACAGAAATTATTACATTTAAGAAAGGTGTTGATCTATTAGAAACAGCAATTCCACTGCATTGGAGTTTTGTCTGCATGTTCTGTTTTGTGCTTTGGGAGATACGCTAATGCTGCGCTGTTCCTGCTGCGGTGGCCATGATCAAGAGGGAAGATTAGTCAAAATCTTTCACGTTCAATAGCAGGAAATACATCAGCTTGGCTGAATTTGTTATGGCATTAGAGTTGCTTTTATTACAGATTTTTATGGCTATGCGCTCCAGCAATAACTCGTAAAAACTGTGCCTTTTGGCATCTCTTCATTACTCCATGCTGATCTCAACACGCTCAGCTTTTTTCTAACTGTACATATGTTTACATACGAAATGGATGGATGGATGATGGATGGATAGGTTATTATTTTAATTGTCCCAAGCACAGCACATTTACGTGAGGTGAAGACGGAAGTCGTGTTGATACTTCACCCTCTAAAAAATTCTGCCACTTTAATTTTCTACACCTGACCTTACGGTTATCTGCTTTGCATTAGCGCTGGCCTGAATGAAAGGCAATGCTTCACATTTTTATATAACAGTATCAGTAATCAAATCTAGAATCTACCTGGCATTCACCACAAGCTGACAATACGTGTTTATCTTTCGAATTCCCTGATTCACTCTTGATCAGGAATTTCTGACAGGCTTGAGGTTACGCTCTACATCCTCTTGACCGTGACCTTCAACATATAATAAACATTTTAACAATGACACGGACAATAGTAACGCCTTTCTGCTCAGGTGGGTGGTCAGAGAGCAGTAGTAACAGAGGAAAGCCGAACAGTCACAGCACCTTACAGCACCCCCATTTATTTTTAATGGAATATTATAAGCAACGGCTAGAGGAAGAGAGCAGGTAGCGAAAGCGAGCTTGGAGCACCGCCTCCTGCTGAGGCTTTCCGTATCATTTACAAAAGCCTCATTATCTGCTGAAGATCCGCCTCATTTGAAGTCACCAGTTAACATTTCCAGGCATATAACACCCTACGCTCCCAAAGCTGAGCGCTCTGTTCATTAAAATTTATTCAAGAGGCAATGCGTGGAATCATGCGTTTAGAGAGACAGGTGACCTAATTCACAATCACTATAAATACGCATAACTCCAGTGATGCTTATTTGGCAGTAATTATCGCTGTGACTTGACCATCAATCACAAATCAAGCCATGGCTTCAACAGAAGATGGCAAGACTTAGACTGCAGTCGTGTTTTTGGGTTCACAGAAGATGCTGGGCATCGGGGATGGGGCAGGCATATCAAACAGAAAATATAACGTCTACGGCCGCAAGATGAAACGAGTGGCTGCTGTGGACAGGCTCAAACATGGCCCTGAAAGAAAGACAATGACAGACACATACCTTTGACCACTAGGCTCCCAGTACTGCTTGCCACACCAAACTGGTTACTGGCAACACAGGTATAGATGCCGGCGTCCGATTTAGACACGTTTGTTATCCGCAGACTTCCACTGTCCATGACAGAAATCCTGGAGAGGGAACAAAAACAAAATGCAGCTGAGATGTGCAATTAATATTAGAATGAACAAATTAGACAGTACAAGATGAAAATAGTGCATTTTGCCAGAGAAGATGCTCAATCATCCCCAGATATTTAGCTCAAGTCGGCATGTGATGTGTGACACTCAGCGAGGTTCCATTTTTTACATGTGTAATAACAGTTCTGGCAGGACAGGCGATGAGTTGCAATCTAAAACAAACAAAAGACAATCTTTTCTGTGATGCTGAATGGTGGCCAGATTTCATTAAAATAGACAATCCTTTGAGTTGCTGTAATTCTGCTATAGCCATAGACTTAAATGACCCTTAAATATACCTATTCGGTACAACCCTGAACTACTGGTGAAAAGGTAAATATACTGATAGTAGGGATAGGAGAAGACAAAAATCCACAAGTAAAAAAGTTATAATGATTATGCTGTTCTGGAGGATGCTGTTCTAGCATGCTCAGAGCATCTTCAGTTTTACATGTGTCTTCAATTCTCTTATATTTTTGGCACAATCATCAGTTGCTTTAGCCCTGGATAGGGTGCCAACCCGTCACGTGGCACAGTCACGCACTACGGACTATTTAGCCATGCCAGTTAGCTTACAATGCATGTCTTTGGACCGTGGAAGGAAACCAGAGTACCTGGAGGAAACCCATGAAATATGGGGAGAACATGCAAACTCCAGGTACACAGAGCAAAGGTGGGATTTGAACCCCCAACCCTGGAGGGTCAAATGCTAACCACTGAGCCACCGCATGCCCCATTATACCTTCAAGGACTGGAAAATAACAGACACACAGGACTCGAATGTTATTGCTTGGCTATTTTTACAACAATTCTCAGCAGGGTCTGCAAGTCAGTCATTGTAATGGGACAGTGAAACGTTACATACTTTACAAAGAAACCAAGAATTCCTTTACAAGTACTGTATCTATTTATTTTCCTGTATAAATCTCTCTGACACAGGGACTGCACTTAATTTCGTTGTACCCGTTACAATGACAATA
>JAACJT020000105.1:12112718-12127643 GCA_009936485.2 Gymnarchus niloticus | reverse complement strand
CCCCCCAAAGGCCCCCGCAAAGCACTAATGCAATTAATGCAATTAATCTTGAGCAAGACGACTGTGGAGACTCACCTTTGATTATTCGCTGGCTTTGAAAAAAATATATACCGCTATACTCTTTCACTTCAGCGTGTACAAAATAATGATGTCATTCTTGTTTTTTTTGTCTTCATGGCCAATTGCAATAATACCTGCAGCGATTAACAATGGTACAGTAATTTTTCCATACCAATTAGCGGCTAAACGACCTCTCTGTGCAGTGCAGTGGAGCAGCCTGTGATGGGTAGGACATTCAGTCAGTCCCTGTTGGCCATACCCATTCTATCATTCTGTTCCTGTCAGAGTAGACTTAAAAGAGGATCTTCTGGATCTTCTCTCAACCTATCCAAACAATATTGCGACTAATACAAACAAAATTGTTGTGGGGCAGTTTCACGCAATAAACTCAACTCGGTAAATATTTTTCCAGACACGTTAGAAATCCTCAATTAACAGTAAAGTGAAAGGGAGAACAATTTAAATGCATCAATTATTTTTGCAAAGTTAATTTCTTCTTGCAGAGCTTCCATAATACATGCAATGTCAACAATGTGGAGTAAATGAGAGAGAAGGGAATTAAGAAACGAAACAGCAACAGCAAAATTTTTGACTAGCAAAAAAAATTCAGTTATCGTTAGCATGATGCAACAAGATGTGTCGTTTTTCGGAAGCCCTAAAAAAAGGCAGTCATCACGGATAATTTTAAAACATCTGCTCAAAGGGCAGATGTGTTGAACTGATTTCCAGGTCATGCTGTTGTTCTGTGATTAAGTTTCCAAATTATTGTGTGGCATTTTAATCTGCCCTTTTGTGAATATCAGCGATGCTAAAAGGCTCACCATTTAGGTGGCCAATTAAGCAGTTCTGTTTGGTTAATTTAGTCATACATCAGGTTAAATAAAAACCGTCCGTTTTCTACAGCCACTTGACGAGCCACACCGCATCGCGGGAAGCATGGAGAGTTATGCCTATTGGTCTTTTCTGGGGTCTCATACTCCCATTATAAATTTTAATAAACAAAAAGATTTTTTTAAATGTGGCAGCTGAAACATCAAAAATTCTCCTATCGTGTGCACAAACGTTTGTTGAAGCATAATCAGGAAAAACAATCTGAATTGTCCGCACATCTCTAGAATAGATTTCAAAAAGACGCAACAGGATTCAGTGTTTATAATGGCCAGCTAATTAACATATGGGTTCGTTTTAATTAGAAAAACAAAAAATAAAAAAGCAAAACAAGAATGTCTGTCTTAAATGCTGTCTTTTGCTAATTATATAAAACAAATGTAAAAAGTCCTATTGCCATACCCTGAGAATAAGGCTCCTCTCCAGAAAGACCGGATGACAAAGGATACCAGGAGCGTAACCTTTATGCAAATTACCCCAGCACTTGCCAAAAATCCAGAGTTCTTTTGTATGAAAATGACTCTCTGGTTCTCAGATTCACTGAGCTCTGCAGTCTCAGGTGTTCGGACGCCATGGAAGATTGTGAGTGACCTCTCCCGGGGTCGGTGCCACACGGTGTCAGATTAGATGCCGACGGCCTTCGTCGAAGGGCCCGTCCGCTAAAGGGGGAGGCCCACGCACTTCTGACACTTTTTCTCTCAAAAGCAAAATAGTATAAACATATGCCTCCAGGCAGGGCACAAGGCAACAGTCTCAAGACCCCCAGAGAGGCTGCAAAGTGCTTGATTAACACTCAGACTGTGCCAACAGGGGGTGCCACTTCTTACACCAAGGCGTGAGGCAGAACCTCATTTCCACCCTGCCAACCCACAGGATGTCACACGCAGTCCGACCTGGCGGTGTCGAGAATGCCCAACGTAAGTGTAGAGAATACGCAACGGAAAAAAAAGAAAACCGCTGTTGATGGTGTAGAGTGATAAATGTGGACAGTCCTTTCTAAGTGGGTGGAAAAAAACAATACGACAAAGATTTAGTACTTGCCACATATTCTGGACACAAAAACATTATCATAATTCTTAAAGTAGAGAGTCTCTGTCACCCCCATTTTATCACCTTTCTGATGGAGAATGGCCCAATGAGCATTGATAGTAATCCTGCCACCAGACCAACAGAAGGATAAATATTACACCCACTGTAGACTGATTTATTTGGCTCAAGACGGTGTACCTTTTGCTCTCTCGAATAGCTTCGCCTCCTTTCCGCCACGATATCATTCCCCGGGGAGACATCTTTGGTCTGCACTCGATCGACACGTCCCCAGTCTCCCTCACCAGGGTGTGTGTCTTAAGCAGGTTTTGGGAGAAATCTGGGGCGACAGCTGAGAGGGAAAACAGGTACATTAGACACGTGTGGGAATCATCCCGCCAACCTGATGCCGCCCCTTCCCGATCTTCCACACCACTGCGGTTCACCCAGCGCAGACGTAGACTACATCTGGGCAGTGACCTGACAATGGAGCCAAATCACTAAAACAAGACAGAGCTGCAAACAAGTCATTCTGAGAATGCTGTGGACTCAGAGACATCAGCTGAGCAGTTTGGCAAGTGAGTTACAACAAATCACATTTGCAAATGCGATGCTCCGGTGTGAAATTCCCGGACGGTTTATATAGTTCACAGATGTTAATGCCTGTGATGACTGTCTCCACACTCAGCAGTGTGAACTTTAAAGTGAGACATCTGTGATATTCTGTAAAACATCAGCACTGTGGAGAACACGCTTCTAATTAAAAGCCATTCATTTGATCTGAAAAAGTTTTCCTGCCCCTTACTTAACTCCTGCCCAAATTAGCTTTTAACGCTAACAGTTCCAGGACAGCAGTTTAAAGAGTAGCTAGAATGCTAACACTAGGCAGAATGAAGAGATTTCCATCACACTAGAGGCAACTATGGATGTCTTTGGAAGGTAACTGCCCCTGCAGTCCCGGTCAGACGTGTTCAGAATGAACACGCTTGTCTGGCAGGGTCGCAGGAAGACCGCAGAGGGACGACTATTGGTGTCACTGGCCGGAAGCGTCATTTGGAGCGGAGGGCAAGGCTCCTCAGGGGGGAGCTCTCTTATTAGTCTGCGAGCATGGGTCCAGGAATTCAGGTGGCGTTTGAGGAGCGTGGTGTCGCTGTGCCTTACCGATAACCCTCAGCTCCGCATTGCTATACACCTCGCCGTGCTTATTGCCAGCAGCACACTGATACATCCCGGCATCAGCCAACGTCAATCTGCTGATCGACAGTGCTCCGTTGATGACTTGAACTCGGTCCTTCGAAAGAGAAATGACAATTTTTACTACATACCATAGACCGCATCATAGACATGTAGCTAATTTCCATTGTAATTGCATTTAAGTCTGCTGTTGAGCCTTCATTTTTCCCCCCAATACTGTGTTTGTCACCATGACTCAGCGTTTTTGAGGTGACGTCGGTGCTCCTTTCTCAAGAAGCTCACAAATGCGCTACATCATTTTCCCACGGAAAACAAAAGATACAGGGTGCCCACGGGCCTTTTTCAGGCATTGACGATCTCTGTCACGGTTCATTTCATGATTATTCCTCTTATACGTGTGAGATGATTCCTGCTTTATGGAGTGACAGACAATGGCCATATTGTTTTTGCATGCAGCAGTAACATTTAAAAAGGTATTCCCAAATGAATTCCATCCATCCATCTTCTAACTGCTTATCCATGCAAGAGTTCCCCCAAGCAGCACAGAGCACATGGCTGGGGTACACTCTGGATGTGATGCCAGTCCTTTGAAGAGGACATACAAGCTTACACTTACACACGTGCAGTCTTACACTATGGTTGATTTAGAGACGCCTGTTAGCCCGATGGCATGTCTTTGGATTGCGGGAGGAATCCAGAGTACCGGGAGGTAACCCATGCAATCTCCACACTACATAAATTCCCCTAGCCCACAATGTAAATTTCATTATGAATACCTAGGAATTAATATAAAGTAGACAAACCATGTCATTGTCCAGGGAACCCATGATTTCTCAGTTATTAATCTTAAATGCGAACTCCGAAGCATGTCGGTTTAAACGACCAACGCCATAACCAGAGCATTTAAGAGGATATATAAGATGCATCAAACTGAAAATTGCGGTGAACCTCCAAATAAGAAGAGGAAGTTATGAATCTAGATACTCATCGCTAAACTGGAAAGGAAGCGGGGAGGCTAAGAAGGAATCGGAATTAATCCCCCATGTGCTTATAAGACAGACTTTGTCTTTAAACGGTGTCCGTATAGTGAGGGCCAGGAATTAGGAATATACTAAAGAAAATTAGTTTTACCTGAGGCAGATGAAATTTCTAAGCTATTCAACTAAAAGATCAGTTTAATACAAACTTTGAACATGATCGAGATTTAACCACGCTCTTACTGTAGTGCATATATGAATGAGACCGTAGCCGTAGTCAACTCAGTGCGAATTCTTGAAAGTTCCCGTCAGTGTATATTAAACTTGTATTATATATTTAAGTGAGCCTTGACAATTCATGATTTCATCCTGGTTGTGTGCAAAATGGGCCGACATGACCTACATTACTTTGTGCAGTGCGGTACTGGATTTGTCATAAATTACGATGTCATTCTGAATGGTACGTCTGTCAAAGTGAAAATTTCTATAATAAGCCACCCAAAAGGCTATGGTACTCCACTCTTTTATTCACGGTGTTACAGGAGAGAGAATCTGCAATTCACGGCAGTCTTGAGACATCGCTTTGCACGCGAATCTGAAGTTTGAGCAACAGCCAATACACATCCAGTAACTTCATGTTACAGAAACTGGACACCACTAGTCAAGGATCTGCAGTGATCTTTAAGAAGTTACACAAGAGGCTACAACCCATAAAACACTCTAAATGGTAAGCACTGAAATATGTTTGACTGCCCCTAAATGTTCTGATCCTTCACTGATGATAACTTTGAAGTTTTCGAGTATATTTCGTAGAGGATTTCCTTCCTGCTCACTGTTGATGTTTTCTCTTCAGCGGCGCTCACCCTTAACGTCATTAGGATGTAGCTCCTGAGGGATTTTGAATGGGTATGTCTCGAGTCAAAAAGGATTAAGGTACTGTCACATGAAAAGAGGGGCTGTCCTCATTGAAACATCAGTCAGTAATCCTGTGTTTGAACAGGCTCTGTCTGGGCCCCACTGCTCGCGAGGACATGGACGCACAGGGCTAGCGGAGACGAATGGTGGCACACATCAGTCCTTGTACGGACAGGCTGTTAATGAAGCGCGTCGTTCTCCCGAAATCAGCGCTCTCTCACCTGCGGCGGCCGTCCACACTCCTTACTTTGAACTGAAATGATTGGCGGTGCCAGCGCTGCACGGTAAAACAAAAGCAAAATTCAGCCAGCAGTTTGCAGCGGGCAGCTGAGACTTTGACTCTGCAGGGACACCACAGTTAATTGCTCCTTCTGTTTGAATGGCATTAATTGCGTATGAGTATTAAGCCATCTTTATTATCACATTTGCAGCCAGGCTGTTTAAATATTCAAAACGGCTCTTGCTTTTTATGTTTCATGTTTATGAAGCTTTCATTCCATTTATCACATTTAATGCAGGCACCTATATTTAACTTCCTAAGAGCGAGAGGGAAGGTCTGCAAGACGCTAGTGAGGCCAGCTGTGTTATATGGGCTGGAGACGGTGGCACCGATGAAAAGACAGGAGGCAGAGCTGGAGGTGGCAGAGTTAAAACATCTTAAGATTTGCATTGGGTGTGATGAGGATGGACAGGATTAGGAATGAGTGTATTAGAGGGTCAGCTCAGGTTGGACGGCTTGGAGACAAAGCCAGAGAGGCGAGATTGCGTTGGTTTGGACATGTGCAGAGGAGAGATGCTGGGTATGTTGGGAGAAGGATGCTGAGGATGGAGCTGCCAGGCAAGAGTAAAAGAGGAAGGCCGAAGAGGAGGTTTATGTATGTGGTGAGAGAGGACATGCAGGTGGTTTGTGTGACAGAGTGAGATGTGGAGGACAGGAGGAGATGGAGAAGGTTGATCCACTGTGGCGCCCCCTAATGGGAGCAGCAGAAATTGAATGATGATGATGACCTGTATTTAGCTTCTACTTTTTGTACACAAAATGTCTCGCACTAATATGGTATATTATTTTACTTAAATGGGTTATACTTTAATTAGAGAGATTTGTCAAACTGTTCCACAACATCTCACACAAGACAAAATCAACAATGTAGTAACCTCACAAAGCAGACCGGCTTAATCCTAAGACAAAACCCCTCATTGAGTGACTCCGACGGGTGAATGAAGTTGCTGTCTGCTCATCAACAATCAGAAAGCATACATTTTGACATACATTCAAAAAGCAGAGGAATACACAGGGACCTCAGTTGATTCATCGCCTGAACAGTAACAAATGGCATTTTCCCCATTCCTGCTTCCACTACATCAGTGACCTTTTGGTATCAAACTGATTAAAAGCCGCGGCAGTTTATGTTGACATTTGGAAAATCAGGGCGCCTCTGCTGATTAATTTATCAAACCACACAAAAAGTTCTGGAGCCGATCTTTTTCACAGCGATGCAGTTACGCGTCGCCTAAGCAATTTTGGGTTAGCAGCAATTTTGGCTTGTTAGAAAGTTTATATCCAGTTTTCTGGATGTTCCAGGAACATTTTTGAAAAAATGTTATTTTAAAAACGTTTCTACAGACTGACTTCTGATTTTTCTAGAGAGAAATCAGCCCTTGACATTCCATGGACAAAGATGATGGCTTTTTATGCAGAGTTTGGATGAGAGTTTGCGGGGAGCAGATGGTTTATGGTTTACTAAAGAGAACACATCTTGCAAAGTTAATTTTGTTTTTCTATCGCAACACAAAGGCCAGACAGATTGTTATTTATCATCTGTAAAAACCCTTTCTAATCTCCTTTTATGAGCGAAATGAAGCACCCTGTTTAGCAGGCTGCCCGAAATTAAAATTTTCATTTTTTCCACATATATCATGTTTGTGCATTGATTGATACGCCCTGTCTGTCTCGTCTGTGACCATTTCATATAATGAAGAAAATTAAAATAAAAGTCTATTTATTTCCTCCAAGCTGTGCCTGAAACACGGTATCAAGCTCAAAGATTCCGACCTTATACGGCACCAGACTAACCAGAACCCCGCTTTCCAAATTCAGCACAGCCATTAGAAATCAACTGGAAAAATAAAGCAAGTGGCACATATTTGTAGATAACCAATCACTCTGCACAGTAAAAAAAAAAAATCGGCAAAGAGGCGAGATTTTCTCCCTAAAGGGGAAGCAGGATTGATGGGTGCAGTCTGAGAGGAGAGATTTAACAGAAGATTACTTTGGGTCTTGCATCACCCTGTTTTACGACGACCATAAAATTCTTTACTTGTTTGCAATTTGGTTTTTAAAACTATTCCGAATCAAAAGTGCCAACTAGGTGTTTTAGCTAACTCTAAATCCTTGTAAATGCTGTTCAGGAAAACTGAATAAAATAGAGCTTTATTTATTTATTTTTTTTATTTTTAAATGAAGTTTAGGTGTCCTAAATACTGTCTCAATACTCAATACTGTGTGTCCTCCAGTAACGAACATAATGGGAAAGGAGTCTCGTAGTGATTTCTTCGTAAAGTGACATTATATTTTAAAAGGTGCATTCACTTTATTGCCTCATACACCTACATATCAGGTCAGGTGGGACGGTTTGAAGACAAAGCCAGAGAGGCGAGATTGCGTTGGTTTGGACATGTGCAGAGGAGAGATGCTGGGTATACTGGGAGAAGGATGCTGAGGATGGAGCTGCCAGGCCAGAGGAAAAGAGGAATGCCAAAGAGGAGCTTTATGGATGTAGTGAGAGAGGACATGCGGGTGGTTGGTGTGACAGAGCGGGATGCGGAGGACAGGAGGAGATGGAGAAGGTTGATCCGCTGTGGCGCCCAGAGATGGGAGCAGCCGAAAGAATTGATGACACCTACATATACACACGAGCTAAAGCTAGCCACCGTCTCCTTAGTAATCTGGCGAGACGATCCCATAATCAACATGACCTCCTACAGGGCGGCACCTTGGTGACAGCTGGTTTGCTGAAGCCATTTTTCATTTCGTAATGTTAGAGACATTCTCAACGTGACGTTAATTGCTTTCACAACACAGAGACTCAATTGTGTTTGAACCTGTACCTGAGATGGGACTCAGCCTTAGCAAAGTGTGGTTTGATTAAGAGAAAAACTTCTTTTTTTTGATTACCATTATTATGGTTCAGAGTGGAAATCCATAACTGGTAAATAATTTTGTATTTTGACAGCGGTCTTGCTAAGCAGATCACTGAGGTATTGGAAAGATGAAAATTAAATTTGCTAACTATTTTAAGACTTTCACATCACAAGATTTTTATTGCGTTACTTGAGGCAGTGTCTGAAATCTGTTAAGACCAAATGAGTTCTCTTTATAGGATTAATTGCATCTATGAGTACACGAGTCTGTGGTAGAGCTTTGTGGAATCCTGCCTGTTTGGCATGTTTACATTCAGACCAGCCTACAATACATATTAGCTAACATTTGCGTAAACACTGCAATGATACACTGACATATAGCTGGCTGTCTAGCAGCACTCTAAGAGATTTTTCACTTCAGCTTACTTCAAATCGTGACATTAGCATCCATTCAAAACATAGATGATCACTATGATTGAAATGACTATGCAATTAAAAAACTGTCACTGCTTATCACGCACAACTTTTGAGCAAAGTTTCGGTTATTGCGTCCAGTGAGCACACCTCAAAGTTGGGCGTCTATAAAGATGAAAGTGTGCAATGATGTGATGGATTCCTGTTAATGAGGCAAAGCGGCAGATTCAGATTTGTCCTTTACCATGCGGCACTGAGATAAACTTGACCATTCTTGAATCGAATCGAATCGAATCGATAGCTTTTCCAGCAGCAGAAGTGAAACTTCCAGTAGATTTAAATGGTTCCAAACCAAACCGTACACAGTGAGCACTGACTACCTTCTGTCACTATTACCCAATTCATGATGTATCGACAGCAGCTGCATGGAACAGGGTTCAAAGTGGCGGGAATTTTCCACAGTGGAGCTGCTGACCTCAAGAGGCTCCAGAGGATCGCTATTCTTCAGCCACCTGTAGGATGGTCTGGGTTTGCCGCTAGCTTTACACTCCCACAGCAGGGTGTCGTCAATGGTCTTCTGCACATCTTCAGGCCTCTCCGTCAGGTGCGGAGGAGCTTGAATCGAACAACAAGGGGATGGCAGAGTTACAAGAGGCCATCCGACCTTACGGCTTAGAGATCACCATGTTCCCAGCAAAGAAAATCTGTTGACTGTGGAAGTCGCTCGATTAGACTTGACGGGTACAAGCCTGCACTGCAGCTCACAAAAATATGGCATTTGAAAAACATAAAACATAAACATGTTTTCCTGTTCCAGCATGTAATAGGTGCTTTAACATGTTATATTCCAAACACTTGCCTGATCTGGGAGAAATCATCACAAAGTTATATTCCCAGTCTCAATCCACACATGTTCCTGATTTCTGCAAGGGGACGTTACTTACTGCACTCTGGACATTGGGTGAGGAAAAAATAATAGCAAACAGTTACCCCTGACAGATGACGGACTGACTCATAGGTTGCAAGAGTGTGAGCCAATTGAGCAGAACGTGGTTTAGGAAGGAGAAAATCGAGATATAACTCATAGAAATAAATGCTGCTTGAACTGAATATGAATATCATGTAACGTATCCACCTGGTACTGGAAACCCTGCCAGCCTTCTTAACCTGTCTAGCTGCTGGCATTGTCTTTTTTCTGGTCTTGAGTTTCTTTGATTTATTTTTCTTTTGCCACTCATTTTTTTTTTCAGTTTCATCTTTAAAACAGAGAGTTTTAAATCCACGGAGCTCCATTTGGAGCTACCACAAAATGATTAATTACCTTGTCTTCAGGGCCACAGTATGTGAAACAGGAGAGACAGCCAGTTGAGAAAGGCTCATATATGGCAAGACAGCTGTGTGCGAGCTACGGAACTACAGAATTACGGCAACAGGTGACGAAGGATGCATTATCACGTTTCGGAACGATGTTAACCACAGCGCCAAATTTCACTCAACAATAAAATGTATGTCAAAGTATAGAGTGATATCTTCATTACTATTTATAATTTGACATGATTTATAAACAAATGGCCCTTGGAATGGTATGTCCTTCGCTGCTATTTAGTAAGAAATGGATTAAGAACAGATATGAGTACTTCCATTTGATCCAACACGTAAAATAACATGATTCTGAAAATAAATCCCAGAAATTCAATTTGCGTTCACAGTAAGAAAAATTAGATGCCCTGTGAGGTTGGCCACTTAATATTTTCCTGACATATTTCCTGGCGGAAAGCAATACTGCACTAAAACTTTATATGAGACTGTCCAACATCTTTAATAAATACAACAGCTTATAATAAAGGAAGGAAGGAAGGAAGGAAGGATGGATCACAGAAAGATGCTATGGCGTGTTTAACCACTGTGGGATCAAGTAATGCGGAACAGAGACTATTTTGACATCTGGGAGTACTAAAACTACTCTTAACATTTTTTCTAAGGTCATTTCCTTGTCTGTGTGACTTTTTCACGACAGACCAAAATAACAATAACATTCACAAGCCTGATCACTGATCACCCAGATACACGCCCGCTTTAGCCGATGGCTTCTCTGTTCGAGGAAATCGGACACGTTTACTTCCCAGCCCTCGAATGTTCATGCTGTCCAAGCTTACTTACCGTAGAAAGTTAGCTTCCCCTTCACTGTGTTCTTCCCCCTCGAGTTCTCTGCTAGGCACTCATAAGACCCGGCATCTTCTTGTTGGAAGTAGGGGATTTCCAGAACACCTGAGAGGGCTTTTTTCATCTCCACCTTCCTTGAGAAGGGAATCCCGTCCGCGCGTCGCCAGCTAATCTTGGGAACCGGGCTATTGAAGCAGTACACGGAGTTACAGTGTGGATTTTGTTAGCGAGTCTATAAGTTACTAATATCATTTGCTACATCAAAGTAAACAGCACGACGTACACCATTGAACAAGTATCTACTGCGGTACACGTGAAGTTGGTATAACTGTAGCACAATCCATCCATCCATCCATCCATCCATCCATCCATCCATCCATCCATCCATCCATCCATCCATCCACCGCAGGGCAGGCGAACACCCTGGGAGGGATGCCACCCCACTGCAAGGCCCATACGTTCGCACGCATGCTGACTCACACACACACTCACGTTGGGCAGTTCATCCCAGCTGTACATCTTCAGACCATGGGAGGTAACCGGTGCAACACAGGCAGTACGAGTAAACCGTGTTAACATGTAGCAGAGGTGAGGCTCGATACCCCCAACCCCATACCACCCCAAACAGTATAATAAATCCATCTATACATCCATTTAAAGTAATCACTCATCCTGTCAGGTTCATGTCTACCTGGAAGCTATGCTGGGAATAACAGCCTACAAAGCTGAGCTGGGCCAGGAGGACCCAAGAGCACACAGCAGAACTTACTTCCCCAGTGCAAAACACTCCAGTTTCACAGTTGATCCTTTGGCTACGGGGACAATCTCTGGGAAATGAACTTCAATCTTGGGCTCATATTCCCCCATCACGCCTGAGGAGTAAGAAAAATCCCAGCACTGGAACGACACATCATGCACAAGTCATAGAAGCTCACTGTTCTTCATGTCTGACTGTGCCAAAGGTCGTTTTGGGACTCTCTGTACAGGTTGTTTATTGACAAGTGTCTTTATGTTTTTTTTTTTTTTCCTTCCACATTCGTGTCCTGAAACCAGATGCACTTTGAGATAGAAGACGAAAAACACTTTCCTTGTGTCAGATGTGAATTTTGTGAGCCGTGCATTATCTAGATAGCCGTTTGGCAGTGCAGAGCTAACAGATCCTTATCTCCATCACGCAGTGCAATCAGGACGGCAAAATCCACCTCACAGGCAGAAATAAGGCAGGTGGAGTGGCACGTAGGTCTGTTGAACTATGACCATCTGGCAGGAGCCAATTCAACTATGGCCTGCATGCTGGTCAGTTTAATTAGGTTTCCACTTCACAATGAAACAGCTACATGTATCAGCAAGGGAATGCTCGAGTTTTTAATTACAGCACATGTCAAAGGGGAAATAAATATATAAGGAGATGCAGTCCGACAGAACCAGTAAAGCAACTGATGTTGCTAAAATTCACGCAGAAAAGAAACACACACATAAATGCACACAAGGACGCATTTAACCCCCTGTCACCGTTTCAGCAGTACATCTCTCGCATTTGGACCTAAAAGCAAGCATACAAACCATTCGATAGCCGGCTGTGGAAACTTTGATTTTGCACAAATCCTGGCTGTCATCATGGAGAAATGATTTTCTTCATAATCACAGTCTCTGAGATGTGAGGGTGATTCACTCAGACTTATTTTATGTGTGGAATCCAACTAGTCTACCTTTGAAAAAATAAAAACAAAAATCTGCCACACGTAAGCCCCGGTGGTTTTGATTGCATTGTGCTTAATTCAGATAAAAAATAATTGCACTGAATTCAAGCACAGTGATTAAGGGGCATATTAATTTGTAATATAATGATGTCACAAACATCACATCTACCATATGTTTACAATAGACACACAATTGTTTACTGATTTTCATTGTTGTCCAAAAAATGCAATATATAATAGAATAAACTCTTCAAATGCTATAAAGCAGTGCTGCTCGGAAGAAACATTATGCAATCCTTCATTTAGGCATTAATTAAAGTTTTGTCCAGCAAAGTGTGGTCCACTATCTCCAAACACATTGTAATTTGTGCTCCAGTTGATGTCATGTATATTTAGCACTTTGATTCAAAATCATAAATCACACTGAATTGTACATTTCTCTTCCTCTTTTAAAGAGCCCACTGTAAAAATGCGGAGACAATTAAATGATGACAAGTGGCATTTTTCACGACTGCGGAAGCTTTTCAGCTGTTCCTGCGTTCGGTTTCTATATATACGTTCGACGGCTATGCAAACGGTTGAAGTCTGCTAAAAAGCAGATCGTTTTTGGATAGATGACCTTTACAGTCAAAGGCCATCGATTCGGTCCGTCCACAGACTAACTACACATGTGACTACGTTATCTTTGTTTTGTGTCACTCGGAAACCACAGCTAATTAACCTTTGGATAGAATTTGTCTTCTTCAAAATCCAACGGCCTACTTCGGGGCGTTTTTGTGAAGACCGACTTTTCTGGGTTACCGTTTCGCTAGTGAAACTTCGCAGACAGTTAAGGTTTTCCAGCACTTTCCACTGGGATCTCTCGTCAATTTTTCAGATTTTTTTTTTGTTCCCGCTTTCCTTCTCAGGCTGTAGACACCGAAAACAACTGAATCTCCAGACAAATAGCGACAAAATGCAAAGCTGGAAGGGGAATCACGGTCGTAGGCACGGGGGTCCTTACCGTCAGTGCGAAGCACCAGAGGGGTGGGGGGGCCCTGCACACGGCCCTTAGTGACTGTGTTGGTCACCACGCAGGTGTAGTTTCCCACATCTGAGGGTTCTACCTTGGCAATATACAGGTTTCCGGTTTCCTGTGACACGAATCGACGAGAATCCTGTTGCACGAAGGAAGGATATTCATTGAAGATCCAGGAGTACGTAAGTTCTAGAAGGAGGAAGAAAGAACAGAACTAGATGTGAATCTGCAAATATTCATAAATATTCCGACACAGGTGTCCTTTAACATCTCCGAAGAATGAAATTTCAAGAATTTATGGGCAGCAAATGCGATGCCTTTTCGGTGTTCTCAGCCTCTTTCATCATCGTAGTGTGAAAACGTCTGATCTTCAGACTCATTAGCAGCTTAAATCCGTGTGATTATCCGGCTCTCATTGAAACAGGAAAGAGAAATATCTCACTAAGACGTAATATTGTCAGATCCCCCTTGCCAAGCCAAACAGTATTGAATATTGAACTGGTGACATGCAATTTCTTTTGTGTTTTGTTGGTTTAATTTTCCAATTGTCAATCACTCTTCATCTCTGGCCGTTATTATTCAAAGTCAGATAAATACATCAGCGGTACTTTTCTTACATAACACTCGGCAAACACCTGTCTTAAGTTCAGAGTCGAGTACTAATGACTTAAAATGTTTACGTGAATTTCTTCTGGATGTTCAGCCAAGAACACGTCTGTGAAAAAGCAGAAATCTATGTGTTCACTGGTCACTTTTTGTCACAGACTTCCTCACTTTTTCTAGGTTTAGCTCAGGTTTTACCATCTCTGTTTGCTCACGGCTCTTCCTTCATGCAAAGAAACATCTAGATCGTTTTTACAGCATATAAATAGCAAAGAATTTGGCTGAACTTACAAAAGTTTCAAAGGTTTGCAGAGCAGAGTGGCAGGACAATAGGGTGTGAGACGCTGGTGAGTCAGCGGTAAACTCAGAGAGGGGAGGAAAACCTGGACTCAAATGCTTAATAAAGTCAAGCAGGGAAATGCAGGTAAGACAGCTAAAAAAAAAAAACCCAGCAATTCATATCACCGAGCCGTGTTTTGCCGTGACAAACGGTAAGCATTTGTGTAAGCCAAAAACTACACTAATACCGCAAGTTCCACAACCATCGGCAACAAATGCATTACATTCTTTGGTCATTAACTTGTGTTGTAAGCTAATTGGGGTCTCTAGATTGACAGTAGTGTGTGAGACTGTGACCTGCAAAGGGTTGGCACCCCATCTACTGTGTCCCCCTCTTTGTGCCTTGGGGCTGCCTGGGATAAGCTTCAGGCTCCCCCATTGACCCTGAACAGGATGAAGCAGTTTGAAAGATTCAATTCAATTCAATTCAATTCAATTTTATTTATATAGCGCTTTTAACACGGAGCGCGGTCACAAAGCGCTTTAC
>JAACJT020000105.1:12053586-12075990 GCA_009936485.2 Gymnarchus niloticus | reverse complement strand
TCCATCCATCCATCCATCCATCCATATTCTCCCACTTTAGTCAGGTCAGGGTCGCCGGGGGCCTGAAGCCTATCCCAGGCAGCACTGAGTACAACGTCGAGGTACACCCAGGATGGGATGGCGAAAGACACCAAGATGCTAAATGTATTTCACAGCATTTCTGCTACTTTAAAAACGGCTGTGTAAAATGATATTTGTTCCCTAACTAAATTGGAGAGATATGGTTCTGAACATTAGAAAATTAAAAATGGAGACGTTTGAAGCCCTTTTTCAAAGAGGATCCAAAAATCATACAGGTGTTTAAAAACTTTGAAAACTGAATGAAGTTCATTTTAAACTGCAGGGATGAGAATTCATCCTTTATTAAGAAAGTAAGCCTCCATCTCCTATAGTTTTAGCTTCTGATTCAACACGATTTGGCCGCAGAGGATGAAAGCAGAGTCTACTGACTGAAGGTACGATCTTCGAAACGGCGGCCTTTGATTGGATTGATTCATTCGTGCACCATTGCAGCTCGAAATTTCCGAAGAGTTACAGATGATTCAAATTAAAGGCCAGATTCAATAGCGAGTTGAAAGGGATGTGAACTGCATCCAAATTTAATATAATAAACTGCAGTTTTTGGTGCCAAAACAGGATCTATTTGGAAAGATTAACAGTGCCTTTGTAAGGGGAGCCAATTCAACTATTCAATACATGAGATATAAAGCGAGCAGCGGGTTAAGATAATTATAGATGTACGTGCTGAGTGCATTTAACGTTTTCAAATTTCATATGTCAGGCTTATCCCGTAGAAATAGAGAATTCTAAGTACACCTTTAACCCAGACAGGTTGGCGTTATCTTCACGTTTCTATAACCGTGCCTACAAAATGGTGTCCGCTCGATTGAAGGTCGTCGAATGATAAAGAAAAACATAATTTTCTTCCTGTTTTTGCAAATTACGTCCCTCACAAAACTAATGAACTTTCGAAATGAACAAACAGGTGGCACAATCTTCACATTGTTTGTACAAATGTATAAAAAAGATCTTTGACCAGTTGGGAGCGATGTGTCGACACACCAGGGGAATTATGGGAAGGAAGAGCAGAAAAGGAGAACAAATTGTTACTGTGACAATAACTGAAGACATACGTTCAGAAAAAAAAAAAAAATGACCAGAGGTAAGATGACCGAAATATGGCTGAACATTAATGGACCAGTGAGAGAACACAAAAGCAGACGATACATTTATGCTCCACTCAAAGATTATTATTTTTCCCCCAGGTTCTGTTTTTGGGTGCTGTCCCAAGCACGTTTTCAAATTGAGTTTGATAAATAAAATAGGGTTCCCGTGTAAATGATGTGAACTAGCCTATAAGATCATGCAAACTCACGCATATTCTGGAGTGTAGCCCGCCACCCACTGACTGTGTGACACACTTACCAAGCAGACAATCCCGCAGCTGGCAGACGGCAACATGAACCCCTGCAACATCCTCATTCATAACTGTGTATGGAAACATTACATTCTGCATATGGATATCCATATGGGGCGGGACAACAACACACAGAAAGGCAAATGAGTGCGTGTTGCGGGAAAAAAGAAATGGGTAACTCCAGCTGTGGGCAGTGTTTACTGGGATTTCCATGGGCACTGTGGGAAAAACAGTGCGTAACTCTACATAGGCCAGCTGTGGGCAGTGTTTACTGGGATTTCCATCAAACCTCTTTCACTTGCTTATTAGCTGGATACTGCTGGTCCTCCTCATGTTGTTCAATGTAAAAATATTACTCCATGCGACATGCCTCCATAGTCACAAATACCTGAACCATGGGACTTTAATTAAAGAAGACTTGCTGGGTTATACGTAATAAAACTATAACATTACCATAGAGTAACATTCTTCTTTCTCAGCAGTTACAATGACAAAGGCTGTCCTACAAATTATACAGCCAGAGACTTAAAAGTAATATCCTGGATAATAATAAATCATCCAGCATATTATTGACGACATCTTCTGTCCTGTTCCCATAAAGTTCACTCGACACGCCAAGTCTAAAGTTCTTAGGTGAGAATCCTCAGAAACCTCACGGAAACTGAGACGAAAATGCATGCTTATCCAGTCAGCTAATTATAAACCACGAGTGGATTTTAAGGACGTGAAGTTCACCCAATTCGGCCAGAAAACATGTCAAAGAACAGCAGATTAAACTGCTCGTAACTGTGCCCTTGAATTAAAGGTCACGATGAAGCAGCCTCTATTGTTTTGAGAAAGAGGAGTTAGGGTTAGGGTAAATTCCATTCAGAATCAAGAGGCATCATTTAAAAAGTCCTCGTACAAAATGCTTAATACCCAAACCATAAATTGTTGCTCCACAACTTGTTAACGCCTGTTGCAAATTTACATGGATAATCCTGGGATTTCTAAGAACATCACACTAGTGTCACGAAAAGGCTTAACAAAAGACTCAAAACACAAAATCTACCAGCATGGAGGCCAGTTAATGGATGGCTCTTCAGGAACGGTAAGCAGTCATTAGCCACCTCCAGTAGTTGTACTTTACAGCATGACAGTCTGTGTAATACCCTCACATCCCGGCCTGCCTGACTGCCCCCTTGACTTGGGTGCCACGCTGCCCCCAATAGCTGTCAGCCCCCACCACGAGCTAAACTGCCTCACTGAATCAGGCGTTGTAAGACGGACAGACACTGAGGACCCTGACTCATATTAACACCCCTCTTCCCCACATCAGCCACCGATGACCTGCATGAGATGCTCCCGTAAACATGTCCAATGTCTTCATTTATCGGATAAACTTGGGGAAAAGGAATTTGGCGGGGAAGACCAGACCTTCATTAAGAGGTCTTTCAGATTACTACTGCTTCTCTAGATTAACGTGACCTGTAAATAACATAAATATACGCAGGACTTTCATAACCCTGTGCCTATACCCAGTCTGGTCGTCACCAGAGGCCATCAACTGAGCGCGAGCGCTGAAGCCACGATTCTGTATTCAGCAGAGCGTCGTAAGCCAGCAGAAGGCCCATGTGTGAGAGCCAGCATTCTGAATTGGACTCTTGGAATAATATGAAATGAAATCATCATCTTAAAACCAAACATCTGCTAAATCTGTACAAGTAGGTAATTTCATTTAATTCTGTGATCTAGAACTGCAGGATAGTGTAGCTGTATTTTATTTGACATTTTATATTTTCTGTACTTTAATGCAGTGATTTATGGCTCTGACAGCATAAAAAAAATGTTAACTTAATTTTTATGAGGTCGATGTAGCAAATAATACCGTAATACTACCGACTGTCTATCAGCTAACAAGCAATGACTGAATCCTTGCCTCCTATATATTGCATAATTTATTAAAAAATGGCAGCATGATAAATGAGAGTACAAGTACCATAAAAGGAATGGCATTACAAGGAGACCATGCATGGGTTCCCTCTGAAGTGGAGCTGTGTGTAACACACTCAAGAGCCAATTGCTTGGAAGTCTTTCGGGTCAACAAGATGGATAACATGTGGGCAGGCAATGCACGGTAAATGATCTCTGGACATGATTTACTCTGCCATTGCAGCACAGCGGTTTCCTGGCTCCCACAAGGCCGTGCCAACTCTGACAGCGCTCCACGCCATCTCTGACAGGTGATTCGGTCATCCTTTAAGCTGGCCTGGATCCCAAGTATTAAACACAACCAATCCTTCTAAATCTCACTTTTAGAAATTTCTGCCAGGAAAAAATGATTGATCTGAACCTCGCTCTCAGAGACGTGACATTCAAAGCTATTGATAGAGTTAAGAAGTATCCTGGCAAGAAGAGAGAGGAATTGTGGTTTCAACATCTTTAATCCACTTTTTGGTGCTACAGCAAGTCGCCCTGAATAGCTTCCACAGGCACACTGATGACGTGGCGTCTGCTGTGGAGAAAAACACGCAGCACGAAACAGTACCAAGGAAGTCCAATCACTAACGGACGAATGCTTAATTTAATTAATCTCTCTGTCAATGAAATGTCACGATAATTATTCTGCTTATTGCTGAGTGTTCTGGATGTTCAGAAGCATGCATCATCAAGACGTGTGGATCCTCATGTAGATAACTGATAGCAGTTCAGCTGTGTCCGTCCGTCCGTCCATCCGTCACAGGGTTGCAAGGTAAAGGAGTGCCATATGCATGCATACATCTGCCAGCAAACTGCTGGCTACAAAGGAAACAACATAGGCTCGAGATGCTTATTAAAAATGAAAAACAAAACATCGTTATTGAGTTCTGAAATTAGTTAACTAAACTAAAATCATGTAATAAAATCCTCACAAACCTGAGCTGCACAAGACTTAAAAGATGGATGGATGCTGGGTAATAAAATGCCAAACACAGACAAAACCTGACCTGCTACTTGAATGAAGGATGGAGGTTCTCCTGTAGAAGGGCGGGGTTTCCCCTGGCCTCTAAAGAATGGAGGCTCACCTGTAGAAGGGCAGGGGGTGGGGGGGGGCTGGCTTCTAGAGAACGGTGGCTCACCTGTAGAAGGGCGGGGGGTTTCCCCTGGCCTCGCAGCTAAACATCACCTCCCTGTTCTTCTCCCCAGAGTCAACAGGAAAGACAATGCTGCCAGGCTGCTTCGTGAAAGCCAGGATCTGCAGGGCATTGGTCTCTGCAAAGGAGAGGGTAGTGATTGGACCAATGAGCCTTCAAAACCTGTGGTGGGCGGGAGCATTCTAAACTAACCAATCAATGCCATCGCCAGCGTTGATTAGTACTTCGGGATTCTCCCACCCACCATGGGTTTTGAAGCCTACTCACACTGTAGGAATACTGCACTTACAAAACAGACAATTAATCAGTTGGGCATCGAGTGGGCCAGAACTGGCACTTTCACTGATTGGAGGGGTACACTAAAAACAGAAAAAACATATCAATTGATTCGGACTGCCCCGGTTCCAAGGCATTAGAGCTGAATTGAGCTATAGCTCTCACTATTGTTTAAGGGCACAACTGAACATTCAATTTACCTTGTGTCTAATTCCCCATTTATTTGGTTTTTTTTTACTATTGTGTGCCACAGCTAACGTTGTCTAAACAGCCGGTAATTAACAGTGCACCACCCCAGCTGTGGGCTGGCTTTTAAAGAATTTATTTGAAGAAATACACAGGCTAACATCAGTGGCTTCACTGATCCACCATTCTCCTGTGATGCAGGTGGGCCAGCCTTAGCTCAGGGGACCCTCTCCAGAACCTTCTGAGCCTAGAAGCTGAGGGATTCAGGTTAGCCCACAGCTTTGTAACCATTTTACCCTTAGCCTGAGACCAGATTAAATTTGATCAAAGGTCTATCTTACACATTACCCAACCAATTTCAGTCACTGAATAAGTCCTCTACTCGATACAAACCAGATCTGTCAAACAGTGTGGTCGTTTTTAGACTTCACGGGTAATGCGTGCAGTTTTTGCTTGAATTTCTGCTGTTGCCTCTGACTTAAAGTCAAGTACTGACCCGCAGTTTCACTCTGCAGGCCTTGGCAATCACATAAAAATCAACACGGTTGCTCTTGTACTGAAGTATGTAAATACAGAGATATGCTCTTATTGTCAAGCCTGTTATGCTTGCAAACTCTAAAAGCAAAACCTTCTTCGATATAATTTATTTAGCACCGATTCAATAAGCCAAAGCATAAAGGACAGGTGACGGCTTTTGTAATCGTTTTGCTATTAGGCTGAGACCAGATTAAATTTGATGGAAGGTCTATCGTGCACATTACCCAACCAATTTCTGTCAGAGAATCAGCCCAGTGCTCAATTCAAACCAGATCCATCATACAATATTGTGTTTTCAGGCCCCCGATGAAATGAAGCTCCATTTACACTGGTGGCTCCTGAATTTTACAGGGACACCAAGCACTAAGAACTACTGACCTTCACAGCCATGCCCCACAGACCTGAGAAAAGTCCTCAGTTACTCAGGTATAGGTGCTATTCACCTGGACAATATGGAAAAAAAAAACAAACTGCATGTAAACAAGTAATCTATACAGATTTAGGGTCATACCAAATAACAGTTTGAGATTAAACAGCACTACAACTCAAACCACCAGGCATTTTGTAAAGGCTGACTTTGCAAGATGCCTGGTAGTGTGTCTTGTTGTTTAGGCTGTTTGTTTTATATGGATTTATTAAAATCATCTGCATGTACTTAACTCCAGGTACCAAAATTTTCAAAATAGCTATTATTTCACGGTATGAAAATATTAGCGCTCGCTAAGCTAGCTCTGGGCGTCGGTCTAATCAGGACTTTCATCTTCCTGCCCTGCAAAGCTTTAGAGAGCCCGCATAAAGCATTAGAACACGGGCGCGGAGAGTAGAGAAGCACTGATGAACTGATTTTTAGAATATTTATTATTACAATGAAATGAGCTAATAATGTTCATCTTCAAATTGCATATGCTTTAAAAAAGCATTTACATTAATTTGTAACCTGCCCTCAGCATATAAAATGAAATGCTAAGCATCTAAATAAATATTTATCTCTAAAAAAGACTGAAGGCTGAAGGACACGGCTCCCTTTAATCTTTTATTTTATATTTGCAAATATGAAAATATCAACACAGTTTGAGGGTAGTTTTGTAACAGTCACAGCTCCTAGGCACGATGACTGCCTTCTCGAAGCTTTTCAGTAGAGATGGTCAGCTGTCTGCATCACTGACAGCAGGCCTGCACGTGTCCAATAAAAGTGAGATACGGCCCACTTACATCTTCGCAGTACATAACAGCAAAGCTTGTTCACCAGCGGGGGGGTTTCGATCCACCCCAGTGCTTTAAATAACATAACTGTACATCACTCAGTACATCGGTCAATTTTGACCTGGAAGAAAATGGAGAAATATGTAAAATATGCAAAATTAATAAATGAATGGGGCACAAATCAGAATCATTTTCTTGTTTTGAGCATCTTTTGTATCGTGTTGATAAACCAAATGAACAGTGTCCGAAATCGTAAGCTTCTATTATGCGCTGTACACAAAGCCGTTCATATTTTACTGATGTATTTTATCTTGTAATAAAAAAAAACAAAAGGACCTTATTTAAGGAAACAATGTCTGAGTACGTGACTGCCAAATGAAATCTGTTGAGACACCGTGATTTTCTCTTTGAAAATGTATGAATAATTATGTGATTTAATGTAATACGGCAGGTTTTACATCTGCTCTAAAGTTTTATTTTGATCCATCAGTGTAACTGTCATAGTGGTAAAAAAAAATCAAAAAAAAAATCATGGTTTCGACACAGGCGATGGTGACGGTGGTAAACACCCCCAGACTGTCACTTGGTTGGGGGCTGTTCCTTCACACACACGAAGGTCGGCACTGAAAGGAATAGCATGAACTCATTATGTCTAAAAGTCCTCTGAAGTATGTGACACTTCACAGTTTTAAAGCTGAATTTCACTTCAGCGGTTCCATTGTTTGAAAGGTTTGATTTAAGAAACCAACTGCCAGCACTTATGCAAAGCTCAAACGTGCCCTGGGACCTTCTGCATCAGTGCTTCAAGAGTACTCGAGGTGTACCTTGTTTGTACACATGGGCAGGAGACTGACTGCTGTTCCATTAAACTGAGCCATCCAGTTTCCAGCTGCTTATCCAATACAAGGTCACAGACTGTTAAAGTAATGCTTTATTCAATCAGTATGGAAATAAGGCACGTCATCCATTGTCTGTTTTTATTTCAGTGTGTCAATCTAGCTACATATTATCCGTTCCCTTTTCAGGTCACTGACATACGGCCTGGTCACCTGTTGAAGAAGTAGACTGCCAGATGAACGAGATTTTAGGCTTAGCTGCTATGGATTAGCTGAGGCGGATAATTAATAAGAAACTGAAAACACTCCTATGGAAGCCCGCATGGCACATTATACTTTAATTGGTGATTTGACCCTTTCTACAGAATAATAGTTGGAGTCCCCCTGTACGGCCATCCATGTTCGTGTTTGTGCTTTTTACTCTCACAAGGAGAAAACTGTGCTGTGATTTGGGTCCATCTGGTTGGAGAACGTCCTCGCCAGTGCTGGTCTGCACCGAGTTTAACCTGGTTATGCTGTGAGCTGCTTCCTGGTGTTTACTCATTCATCGTCGATGGAGGTGCTGACAGGATTAAACTGCGGGGTGAATCCTCCGACTGTATCTCAAAAACAAAATGACATTTCTGAGGAACGCTAAGGAATGGTGCAAACATCGGAAGGAGGTTCCTGGGATGTTTTATACTCTAAGATTCGATATAAAGGGGAAAAAAAACATTACGTTTTCACCTTAACAGTTCCCACCATTATAAATGCCACAGTGAACAATGGAACAGTCTAAGGCCCACAAATCAACGCCATTCAAACAGCGGCTTAATCAGAGCTAACTGACAAAGACCTCAAGCAGAGCAAAAGCAAGTATGAACAGTTTGTTGCTAGGGCTGCTGGTGAAAGCCCCCACTCTGAGTGGGTTGGCTAACAGGCTCTCTCAGGGAGGCTGCTAGAGGCCACGAGTGTCACACAGCCTTTTCACCCCACAAAGGAAGGAAAGAGCTCTCCTTCCAGCCAAAGGGAGCGTAATTATTTAAGTCATCTGTAGGTGCACTCTGGGATGGAGGGTAAGTGAGCGTGAGTCTCAAAACAAAGGCGTGGCCACTGTGACTCATGAGTGATACATGACAATGCTGTCCCGCATCTTAGCGCACGGCGCCAGAGCGGCAAGAGTCTCAGCAGGCCGACGTGCCACCTGGGCATCAAAAGTGACCGCCCTCTCGTCGAGGAAAATACTGCTTTTGGGAGATCGCATGGCAGGAGCCGGATTTACTCTCAGAGGAACTGAGCTGTGAAAAGACGGAGAGGAGCCGTGTTAAGGCTTAGCCAGGAGATTCTCAAGGATGGCTATCTATACCATGAGTGACTTACCAGATCGGCAGAGGTAAATGGAAGACATCGCCTAGTGATCTGGGAGGCAGACATTCAGCGTGGTGGACGCTCTGCAGACGAGCACGCAAATTCCTCATCAAATGCGAACAGAAACCACCAGATCTCACATACATTTGACGAGTTCAAAAATAATACCAAACTCGATACATATTTAATAGACTTTTACTGTTATGTGTACACTGCTTCTTCATCAAAATATCTGCAACTTAGGCCAACGCGGTGACGTGTCACAAAATTAGTCCAGACACTTTCTAAAACTTTTCAAATTATAGACTGCAAAGCCTACCAGATGCAGACCCCCTGCATTCTATACCCAAGATGACCCATTTGCTCAAGAAGATCTGACAGTAGCTGTAGCATTAAAAAAAGGTCCCTACTTCTGCTTTAATTGGTTTATTTGTCTATGCATCGTCACTAAGTCTGACAGATGTGTGGAAGTACGGGGAGGTACACACACAGGAGACCGGGGTAGGTGTACCAAATTCTCTCGCAGAGAAAACCTCCAAAGTCCAGAACTCGGTATCACATTTATCATCGTGTCATTTGCATGCCTTTCCTTACACACTCGTCGAATTCGTATTCCTGTCTTTGCCACGTTCGTTTTGCTTTCCTCCAGAGTAACTATGACGGGCTGTCACATGTCAGTCAGGCTCCTGCAATTAAAAGCCAAGACACGACAACGGAACCTAAAATCGGGTGACTTCGGCTTTAGAAAACAAGGCTGAAGAAAAAAATATAGGGGCATATAAATGATCTGGAGAAGGTCAAAAGGTATGGTTTAAGTCTAGAAAGGGGAAAGATGATAAAGCCATAGTTTTCCTTTTGTTGCATTAATGTCAGTCACCAAATCCAGTTCATTTTAGCCTGTGATTACGTCTTTTTGATTGGATTCACAGAATTTTATAAAATTGAGTTTTCCCCTGTGGACCCGACAAATGTCACCACAAGGCAAAAATATCTTTTTTTTTGTTACCTTTTTGGGACATTTTATCCCCACAATGTAATATAAAAACTTCAAGAATTTCCATAAATTAATTAAACATTTTACACAAAATAATAATAAAAAAAAAACAATCAGAAATAAAGCCAGTGAAATGAGACCCTTTTTGGTTGTACTGTGTCATCAGAGTTACCCAGTGTGTCCCACCCAATCCACCTGAATGGGCCACCTTCAGTAAAGTTCATCATGGTTCTTAACGTGGTTTTGTTGCCATGATAATAAAAATACTTTTGTGTTTAGTCAGAGCTATAAATATCCTTATTTTTCCCCAATATAAGAGGAATAAATTAATACAAAGGACATTTGCACACTACTTAACCGCGGGTAATTGCTAAACAGCCTCCTTCTTCCATCCTCTTTCTCTCCGGACGCTACCGTGCTAGCATCTTTACCGATGTTGTTTTGTTTCCATCCATGCAGACACATCATCCAAGTCTCTACTGGTTGAGTAATTCCCCTTGTGATGAGAACGGCCCTTGTTTCCGCATCTTAGGTATAGGAGGCCCTCCCTCTCCACGACGGGCTGTACCCAGAGACACCAAATGCTGATTAAATCGTACCGCTTCGCCCCGGGGAAATCAGGTGCTGTTGTGATCGGTCTCCACAACGCAGGGAGACAAAACCTGTTTACAGTACTCCCAAGCAGGTATTCATTAGATGAGTGGTTTAACTGCATTTTTTAATGCTGATAACAAGTAAGACACACACACACACGCTTGATCTTTAGAAGAATTGTGTCAGGAACCAGAGAGGGCATGACTGAAGTGCATAATGTAATTAAAAATTATTGTTCTGCTTAATGAATTGAAATTACACGTTTCCTCTTGTTTATTCAATTTTTGATTAATTTTTGCAGATTGAGATCTTAATTAAACTAAGCATGATGGGAAACCATTCGGTTCTTTAGAAAAGGGATTCAGGAAGTCTGGATCTAGCTTCGTCTAGTACCGTCTCTGCTCCACAGTCACATGCTGACTAAGCAATAAATTGCAACGATAAGAGAAATTCGTCTTGAGATTTGCCTTCCTTTTCATGAGTGACTAAATACATTCTCAATTGTTCCTCCCAGCTGGCAATTAGGGTCAACGTTCAGAAAACAAACAAACCAAAAAAAAAAACCCATTAAACAAACCACAAAACTTAGCAGCCTGATACATTTTTTAGACGAAGGCTCTTGCATTTGGCCAGAATTGCTGACATCATCAATTAGTAGGAACTGCCCTGTGTTATCATCTGAGGACAGAGAATCCTCTAGAAGAGCCTATGCATGGAATAATTGCTTCTCCTGAGGAGGACCCAGTGAGTATGGAGAGGCAGCCATGTAGTTACACAGGTGGTGCAGGGTAAAGGTTGGGGTTAGTTACAGAGACACAGTGTTGGCTTAGGGTTTCAGGTTAGACAGGGATACAGGGTAATTTTCTGTGAAAAAATCCCGACTTCCAGTAAAATATCCTTAATAATGTTTAGGTTAACAAAACTGTGAATAAAGAAATGAGTTCAATCGACCAAATGACAGTAAATTGTTAAAAAAAAAAAAAAAAAATTAAACAGTCTACACATTTATACAAATACATTTTGTATTTGATTCATATTTTTAAAATTAATCTTAATTTCATAATGGTTTATGTATGTATTTGTGTTTTTATGTTTAAATGGACTGCAAAAGGCAGTTTTGAACGCATAAGAACAATGAGCTTATAGTTAAGCTTTGTTCATTATTAGACACATTAAGCAAACTCCACATTCCTGTCATCCCATTACAGTGAAAAAACATTACTCAGGCACGCGCCAGAGTATCACGCTGAAAAACCGTCACTCGGGCACGCGCCGGAGTATCACGCTGAAAAACCGTCACTCGGGCACGCGCCGGAGTATCACGTTGAAAAACCGTCACTCGGGCACGCACCAGGGAGCCTCGGAGATAACCCGGGGCTGGCTTTTACAAAACACCCTTCACCCTTCATCCTGATGACCTATAAGAGTCCATTACCGAGAGACCAGGTATCAACATCATTCTAAATCACAAATATACAAACTAAAAGACAACGTAGAGCTGGGAGGAGACAGGAAGAAAACCTGCCACCAGGGTAGTAGAAAAATAGCGGGAAAGAGGTGCCCACCAGTTCCACAAGGAGATAATCAGTACTTACAAGAAAGCTCTGAATAGCTGAGTATTACCACACAGTGCTGTGCAAAAGACCATCCAAGAAAATGTTTAAGGTCACTTATCTGGGCAATAACTGCATATTTGCGCCGAAGAAACCGAACGTAACAGTAGGAAATAGACAAATAAACAGTTATACAATAAGAAGGTTAATAATTTCTTCTGCTCTCCAATGTATGGCTCGAACGACATAACTTTGGTTCCCAAACCTGTCCTCCAATGCACCCCAGCCATTTCATGATTTTTTTTTCATTTTCCCTACCGGCTCACTTGTGACCTTGACGAGTTAATTCATCTTTTGAGGTACTGATTAGCCAAATAAGGTGCACATCTAGTTGAGCTGGACAAATACAGTGTACTGCATTTTAATAAATATTCAAAGATATATAGCATAGAGATGTCAATATGAAGACTCTGAGGAGATCCTACATGACTGTCATGGGCCACATATTGCAATATCTGGCTCCTCACCACATAAACCAGGAATTTCCCAATATACTCTGAAGTTTGTGTATAAATTTGTATGTAAAAATGATCTATTTGTGGCTCTCAATTTTCCTTCATATGATTTCAGTTACAGACACTGTACCATAGTACATTAAATCTGTATACAGTGCCACTGTACTGCATAGTGTATTACACGAACTCCAGTGAGGTTCTGCGTACTTAGGAAAAGTCTGTCATATTTGTTGGCCAGAAACACTGTGCTAATGTACACAGTTTACACAGCTGCTTCAGATTTACTTTTAGGCTTTGCCTTATCTACCCACGATAGGCGTCTGTCTTAAAGTTCATCTGCGCCCCAGACTTTCAAGCCCAGCAGCCGTCAAGTCCTGTTCTCATTAAATTTCCATAAGTGTAGGTTAAAGAATCAGCAATGGATTAATTTCCCGGCTGACAAGAATATCGTCGAGCTGTAACAGGTTTTGACCAACGTGGAAAATTTCCATTGTTGAAATTTTTAGACTTCTAAATCTGCAGGACACCTAGTTAAACTAAATGACAGAAATGGTTCCTTATTTAAATTTAATTTCAACAATCGGGATTTACCTGGGAAAGCACCATACAGCTTTATTAGTCGTGTTTTTTGATCATTGGTACATGTTCATTGCATCGGAGTGTCAGTCTTGTCACCTGATTATTAGTACTGCAGATACAAAGTCGAGTAACCCCTAGACACTCAGGCATTATTTATACATTAATGTTTAATTTTGCAGAGGTTCCTATGAACGGCCCATTAGTCCTTCTTTAATGTTCGTGTTAAATCTAAGGCTCTTCCTTTAACACGTGTCCTCCTGACCAGTAAGCTAAACATTAGCTCTTAGTTGCTCGGCTTTTTGGGGTATTAAGTCGACATGGAATCCCTGAGGCTCAAGCCTTGGGGGTGTCAGTCAGGCGTGATAACAAAATACTCCCATAGTCACATAAACATATAGGTTCACATCGGGAGTCTAAATCTCAACCGTTTGAGGAGAAAGCAGCTCATTAATATGATTTTTGTCTCTGTTCAGCTGTAGCTACGTATAATAATAACTACAGAGGGATGCGAGTTATAAATCATACACATGATCCCGTATTGCTATTACATGGTTTCATATAGTGGTTATATTACAGGTGGATGAATTTTGCCCAGAACTATTGAAGAGTGCGTACATCTTCAATTGCTGTAAGCAGTACTCAATGAGCCTGAAGTGTGCAAATTTCAAAAATGTTCCCTAACCCAGACAATTATGTTTGCTTAATCGGTTTCATTAAAATACTGAAGAGGCCGACTGGACTGTCATCATTAAAGGAAGATGGCAATGCTGGAGAAGGATAAAACCTGCCACGATACATTTTTAACAGCGATTTGTTTGACATTTAAATGCCTAAAACAGCATGTGCCGTAATGCAGGGAAGGCTCGTCATTTTTATGGTGACTTCTAGAAACATTGTCTTTCGTAACTTCCCCTACTGGGTAGTTATTCATGGCACTAAAGTCTAGCTAAATCCAGCCACAAAAGTAAACACCTCTTTAGAGCCAAAAAAAACCCAAAACTCAACATTAAGTGAGATCAACTAAATCTGCTATGCCTACATCATCATAAATACAAAAAAAAATAAACCGCCAGGAAGGGTCAAACACGAAGGAGCTACTTTTGGAGTTCCAGTATTCCTTCAATTGACATTCACAGTGCATTTTTGGACTCTCTTAACACTGCCTGCCCACTTCTCACAGATAAGGAACATCCAGGAGAGGTCTTAGTCTTTCGAGTGTGTTGGCCTCCTGGTCTCCTGAGGTTACACGGAGAAATCTTTCTGAGATATTGTGTCTTTCTGTAAAAGAAAAAAAATAAAAAAAAACAACAAAAAAATCCCGGGCAGGACATTTTCAGGCGCAGTGCACTTCACAGACTGCACTAGTGAACTTAAGGAAACGTGTTTGTTGTGCTGAGAAGGCGCAGCGGTGGGGCGTGTGTTCATCGCCGGACACAACGAAATATTACAGAAGCCACTTCAAGGTCCACGTGGGGCAGAAGAATGACATTACAACGTAACTGGCTGTAACCGCAGTCTATTACAACGGCTAAAAGTCAGCAGGGTCAATCATTAAATAATAATTCTGCTTAAACAGATATATTCACTTTAAAATGCTGCATTTCACATGAGCCGCAGTTAACATCTGCGTTGAGGGTGACGTAGCAGTCTGTTAGAAGCCTGAGACTTGACTGAAAACTCAATAGAAACGGACAGCTCGGCGACTCAGGGGTGGAAAGTTAAACATGAATATTGAGCAGCGGCAGAACTATTTGTTAAATGTCAGCGAGAAAGCAACATTCCTTTAATGATTTATTGGGATTCATATCTCCAAGACAGAAGACACTGGCAGCACGGACTGAGTTATTGTAAATCAAGACGCTATATCATGCCGTCGGGTACTTATATGAGAATGACAATGACAGGGAAGAGTCACGTCGGTGTTTCTTTTCTTTTCTTTCTTTTGTAATGTTTATGTCTTGGGTGGTGTAATGGCTCAGTCATCTTCGCTGAGGTCTCACCCCTCCAGGGCTGTCAGTTCCGCCCCTGCTCTGACTGTGTTTATACTGGTTTTCTCCGAGTACTCCCACAACACCAAAATACATGGTGTAGACCTACTGGTTTGTCCAAAATGCCTGGAGCATGCTCCTTCCCGAACATGTGCTCTGCGATGGACCCACATCCCGTCCAGGGTGTCTCCTGCCTCCCTGTGATACGCTTCAGGCTCCCCACGGCCATGTACTGCACGAGTGATTATGGAAGATCAATAAATGCGTACTCCTCCTCCTTAGATGTCACGCGAAGACCAACACGTCATGTGAAAGTACCCTTTGGCCTCAGGACACGTTGAGTCAGCGTAAAGCCTAATTCTCCATTTCTGTTAATACAAAACAGGAACGATACAATAAAGTCAGTTTCACACACAGCCTGCATCCTGAAAACTGCTGGTTATTTTTATAATTCTGCAGGTGACATGACCATTTCGGCAGAAATGTTACCAGAATGTCGTCTTCAACAATCAAACATGTACTATTGATATTTAGTGTCATTACCTTCTTCTAATACGTCTGTCAAACGTTAAAAATCTTATTTTCGACTGTCATCGCTATGTACATTCTTTTTCTTTCACACTGAATCGGGCTTCACCTGTACATAGAAGGTCAGATTTTACTAATCAGTGCTAAATTTACTTACTCTTTACTATTAGTACGGTAATCAGTATTCCAGGTCACAGTCTACTGTTCCCGTTGTTCTATTTTATCAAGATCCCGAATCTTCACTTCAGTACTGGATCATCTCTCACACGTATCAAACATGCCAGAAGTGAATCGTTCAGACAGCCCTCCCAGGATGGCAGGAACGTTCCAAAGCCACGTGTTCCAACACCAGTCTTCCATTTGTCCCTGCTCTCCAAAGCTGAAACTCTCCCTTCCAAAATAAACTCCTGAACGCTCTACCTAAACGGTCCTCCACGCTCTCTCACAGACGTCAAGTTCAGCTGGAGCTGAAGTTCATCCTGGGCTCACGTCTGTAGAGCAGTCACTGTTTGCTCTGGCCTGCATCTCTGTAGCTGCTCCTGTAAGGTGACCTTGGACCTTACCTATAGGCATTCCACAAGACTTGGTTGTTCTTCCCTCTACATATCATGTTGGTTGTGTTACTTATCTCACAGCTTCTCATGGGCACTTTTAAGCAGATAAAATTTAGTTCAACTCCCCCCCGCCCGACATGAACACCCAAGTCTTCCCTGACAGTGATACCACCATCTAGAATCTACGTCCACCGGAGACTGAAATATACCTGCTCATGTATCAGGCATCCCATCTCAATGTGCTCCTCACCTATGGCATCAAACGAACCCTTTTTTGACCTCCAAAACGTTAAAGCCTTTATAAATTTCATAACGTGACTTCATCTAATGAATCCCACTCTGTGGAATAAAAATCTATTCCATACAAACATACAAAGCACATATTATGTTGCTATAGAGCGACGGAAATCTGCTAGACTTGAAATTTGCACTCTCGTGCGGTGGGAGAAGTTCTCACTCAGTGATTGCTTAATTTAACATTCAAATAATAAACTGAAATTAAGCACAGCCAGTGGTTTATGCGACTGCTGTTATATTAGTGGTTTAAAATAACTGCCTTTCCTACCCCCCACCTCTATTTAATTTTAAAGTGAGTGCTGCATCTCCCGGCCTTAGTGTTTATGCCTTTCATCTATTCACTCTCAAGAGCGTGTCACTGTTCTCTGAACACAAAAGGAATACGTTGACTTCCTTCTGAAACTGAGCAACTGTGACCAGGAGACCATCATCCATTTGTCAGGGTAATAGAGTTAACCGCACTTAAAGAGACATTAAACGTGGGACACGTCTTAAATGGAATCATTATTTTCTATTGATCACGGGAAATACAGAAGTTCTTCGTTTTAAATTATGAACATTTGTTGGAATACGTGGTGAAACCATGGCTCAGAGCATAGCTGTACAGCATCATAGCTCCTGAACCGCAGGTCGTGGGTAATTCCAAGCTCTTTGCCTGCCTTAACCCTACACTTCCCATGCCAATGTGAGTGTGTTTGAACTGCGTGCCCTAAAGGTTGTTCAAGTCACTGATCGCGTGTGTCTTCGTGTCATGGCGTGATGCTGTCGTCCACGCTTTACTCTGCCTTATCTGGATTGACTTTGGACCGCAGCAGCCAGGGTAAACTATTATTGAAAAGCAATGGAAGAGCTTCATGCGTTTTGCCTGCTTTGAATCCAGCTGCGATCAGTGATCACCGCTCTGCTGGATTCCCGTCTGTCAGAAAATGCTTCTCCAAGGGCATGGTTGAGAAACACCACTGTGACACTCGGTCAACGGGAGCTTTCTATGGGCACATACAGATGCACTGACATTTCTACCCATCTCTCACTCAACAGGCAGAACATCTCTGCCGGTCGGCCGGTCTCAAATTGATAACGTTCGTGAGGAAGACAGTCGGGCTTGGTGGAGGGGATAGGGGTGGCACCTGCCATGACGACCAGTAGCATTGCGGGGGCGAAATGATAATTCTGATAATTCTGCATGTAAGTCCAGTGGAGTGAGTGGCTCTTTGGTGGTCAGATGGGAGTGGGGAGGGTGTGAGTGAGGCAAGGGGGAACAGGAGGCGGACCCGTCAGGGCTCGTCGGAGAACAAAGGAAGACGCTTAGCGGGAGGCACTGGCATCGCAGAAGTCTCCCCTCCACATCAAGCGGGGTCTCCCTGTGAATCCTAGCGTTTCAGGCCACCCCTTATGCTGACTGGCTATCCTCGGCTAGCGTGACCTTTAAAAGTCGGTTCCACCCTGTGTACTTGGCCCGCAAGGCTACACTCCACAAAGCGCTCGACTCTTCAGCAGGTTCTGCTGTGGAAATCTCTGCAATCACTCGGTCATATGACAGAAAAAAGCTGTAATTCTGGGTTCATGCCTTACTGCAATACTGTCTTTTTAGTCGTCACTGGAGCTGTTTTTCCACAAAATAACCTCAGAGAGCAAATATAAGGTACAAGTAAACAGGCATTAGTCTACCAGTGACTTAACGTTCTGCGTATCAATTCCGCCTCAAGGGGGGCTGAACTCCACCATTGACGCCTTGCTGTATCGCAGTGCACATAACGTCTCTTCATTGAATCTTAGGGCTGTTAAAGGCTGTAAGTAAGAAAAACTATGCCATTTCATAAGATTAGATCAATAAGAGGAAGCCCTTGGCAAGAAAATGCATGGCATCAATGTAGCGATCACACAGGCCTACATTCTGGGAATAACCGCCATGCCAAACGAAAAGCACGCCAGGCATATTTGGCTCAGCCCCTCTCATGTAGCGTGTATTAATCATCTGATGTATTTTGCTAAAAGACTAATTTGAATTTTCTTTCTTTAAAGCTCTTAAAGGAGAATGATGCGCAATATTCCCGTCTTTCAGCCCCAATTTATGGGCTTGGGTAGCTGGTGTTACTGCGAATGCTCGTAAAGGCATATAGAGATGGTCATCTGGTTTGGCAGTGTACTTGTTTTAAAATAGATGCTGTAAGACTGACAGCCCTTAAATCCTTTTAAGCGGCAGTACTCCCTTCCTGAGTATTAATACTGGAGAACTCTAATGGACAAATGACATTTTGTGCTGTAACATCTGCAAGGAGAATTACTTGAGTCATTGAAGCAGGGCTTCATTTTCTATTAAATGAAAGACCATGCATTTTAATCTCAGACTGTCCATCGATTCGATTATGGAACGTGCATTTAGGACACCAGTATACCATTAGGGGATCGCTAAACACGAGATCACGTCGCACTGCTCACAAATTGGGAGTAGGATCAATTACCAAGCAATTCCTCTGATTGGATTATTAGGACTTCACTATAGATCTTCATGTCGGCGTGATTGGATCGTTACGTTTCACATGACTCTGCCAGCCGGCGACGTCTTCGCTCCACACCGCAATGAAATGATTACAATAATGGTCTGTGTATGAGTGACCACAAATATCTGTCCCAGAACGATTTTTTTTTTTTTTTTTGTCTTTTTGGATTAAATCCTGCACAGTTTCCAAATCAATGTATTGGATTTAATACTTTCACCTGCCCAGGTGTATGCCATCCACATTAATCTGCTGATTTATACTCAAGAAGGCTGTGAGAGAGACGGCCACCTTTCCTGAGTGCAATGGCACTGCAGCAATTATTCATTTAAAAATGCCCTCTGTATTAAATAGAACAATCTGGCCATTTGGATCTTAATGAAAAAAAGATGAAGGTTTTCCTATATTTGGGTATTAGAAGTACTTACATTCTAAATTATGCTTTCCATGCACGGCCTGCCCCAAATACATATGAATAAGCATAAGAACTTTTAAAAAAAATAAAATAAAAAAAGCTCTGGCATGCACACATCACAAGTTCTTAATAAGACTCTTTACCTGCAAGGCACCCCATGAAGAACGACAGCACCAGCAGTTTCCATAGCAACCTCATCTTGGATTTCTGGGGTCAAAATAGGCTCACGTCCAATAACAAGTGTATGATATCCTTTTTGTCCTTTCCCGGGTTTTTATTCTGAATGAAAGGGGAAGAAACAAAGAAAAAGGAGATTACATACAAAGCTTCACATTCATAACAGAGGTAATATACAGTGTACCATTATTGGAGTGTAAAATACCGAATTTCTGTTAGAACTTTCTTACATGCATGTTATACCCGATTAGTAACAATATTAAACATTACATTGATAAAAATGAAATAATAACATGAAGAGTCGTGTGAAATAAAAATACGTTTTATGTTACACGCTAATATCTGCTAACAAAATTTGATTTTGTATAAGCAATGTGCAGCATGCTCATGAACATAAATGCATGAAAATATCCATCCATCTTGGAACTGTTTATCTTGTAAAAGGTTTCCAGATTGGCCTGGGCCTCAGGAGGCGGGAGGCACAGGGACACCCTGGATGGAGAGGCCAGTCTCTCGCAGGGCACGTACACGCAGACCGTCACACGCGATGGGCAATTTCAGAGACACCTGTTCACCTAACCGCCTGCGTTCAGATCGCAAGACGAAACTGGTGCACGGGGAGAAGACCCAATCAGCACAAGGAGAGTTTGCGAACATGGAAGTACGATTCTAACGTGAACCTCTAGGCTACTATTCTCTGACCTTAACGACCACGCCACCTGCTGTTAAAGGCACCGCTCACACCAAAGAGCAGTTCTGTCTTCACAAATTGTTTGCGAAAATTCTTCATGCAGTGCTCAGACTCAGCTTTTGATTTAAGCTTTAATAGGATAAAGTGTGAGACTGGTTCAGGATCAGATCGGAGCAGTCTGAAAGTGATGTATACATATTATTATATAAAATGACTCAAGGAGCAGGTAAAATCACTTGTTCATACACCAAGTTATAAAAAGGTGATTTTAATATCCTTGCATGGTTGCCAAGGCCAATAACTTCCCAAAAATCACAAAAAAGGCTTGCATCTGAATTGTAATTTATAATGAAATGGTAATGAAACATATTTTTAAAAAGTTCTTTGCTCTCCAACATAGGGGGTCTTATTATAGAATTGTACTTATTTTAGTTTGAGTTCATTCATCCATCTTCCAGCCGGTTTTCCAGTACGGGGTCACGGTGACTCTGGTGATTACTCAGGCACCAGGCAGGGGACACCGCTCCGATATTTTACGGCATGTTGTGTGTGTGCGTGTCTTGAGGGCAGGGGGGGTTACACACATCTTCTTCCAAGGCGTATGTTTGGTAATCATTAACTGCACATGGCATAAATGAGCATTCCATATTCCGAGACATGTTTTGGCAGTGCCGTGACCCAGCTTTCCGCGGCTCGCCGGCGATAACAACAGAGCCTCCACTGTGTCAGGGCCTCATGTGTGCTATTTCTCAGCGGAAGTCCCGGGGGGAGTCGGCTCGCCCCCACCCCCCCACGCTCAAATGCCGCCTTTGTGTCGGAGGGACAGACACGCTCTGTGTGCTCAGGGCCCGGGCTGAAGGAAGCAGTGAAGAAGGATGGAGGGAAAAATCAATGGCATCTTGAGATGCCGGGTCCATCCTCAGCATGCCAACGGCATCCAAACGCGGACAATGGGCATTAGCGCAGGATCCGTGCCGGTCAAAAAACTCAGTGGTAGTGGACTTTCCACCGATTGTTTTATTACATGATTGTACCGATACAACAAACTGGTTACGTATATTTGGCATGTACTGTAATATAATAAGCATTTTTGTATCAAAGAAAATACAGTTTACATAGCTAATTCTAATAGTTTTAGATACCTCTCTGCCATATATTTTGACCATTGCAATTGGCAAGTATAACCAACATTATTTTATATATTTAGCATGTCCCAGAATAATGTAAAATGTTGGTGTAAGTTAACCCGCGTACAGTAACCTGAAATAGCTACTGTAAGCCTGATGATATGTCTGTCAGAAAAAAACAAAAAAAATCCGAGTCTTTCCTGGCATAACGAGGAAGAGAAGTATTTTAACAATCAGCTTTGTTTCTTGAGCATTAAGACTTCTAATGTCTACAGCCTAGGAATATCTCTATTCTCTTGACTCCACCTGCAGGTTTTGCCACTCTGCATATCTTTTGTTTGTTTGTGCTGACACAATCTTATCCAGAAAAACACCAAGTATACTGTGCTCTTCATGTTTAAATTCTGTCCTGATTTCCCCTGCACTATTCCTCGTTAAAATGCGCATACTGACACTATGATTCAGCACGATACAGGGATTCACTGAGTATGGTTACTGCACTCTGTGGGTCAGACGTTCCACCTGAATTTTGTACCCATCAAATGAAAAAGCGTTTTGGTTTCCGAATCGTCTGAAATGCAAGATTATACTCTTTAAAGTGCAAACTAGGACGGCACTGATGCTGAGAGGCTATGTCAATTAAATTCCTATTCATTTCACATTTGGAAAAACTTTTTTTAAAGTTCTCTATATTCTAGACATTTTTGTATGAGCAATTAGTAGCAAATTATGTTTTTAAAAGGCAACACGACTTGGTATTTATAATAACGGATTGCCATTGAACTTTATAAAAGGTATTCATTGTTTGACTCAATCAATGTCTCATTATACAGTAAATCATTCGGAATACCTGAACTGAATCTTTCATGACTAGAGAGAGTCACAGGATTACTAAGATGTGTGCCATTCTTTTGCCTACTGGCTAAAATTCAAAACATCCATCCATCCATCCATCCATCCATCCATCCATCCATCCATC
>JAACJT020000105.1:12039406-12053486 GCA_009936485.2 Gymnarchus niloticus | reverse complement strand
GCCATTCTTTTGCCTACTGGCTAAAATTCAAAACATCCATCCATCCATCCATCCATCCATCCATCCATCCATCCATCAAAAATGGTCAAATAACCCGAGAAGACATATTATTTCTGCTGTGTTCATAGGTGGCGCTGTGGTCCCACACCGTCAGCCCAAGCTCCATGCACCTGTGGTTTATATGTTCCTCCCGTGTTTTCGCCAGTTTCCTTCACATACTCCCGTCACGTCTGATGAGCTGATGTTTGTAAATCACCTTAGAGGGTGGCTGCGCCATGCAGAATAAAGTCTATTTATCAAGATTAACCAAGAATTTGCCAAGATGCACATACTGTACGTCCTCTACATTCAGAGAAAATTTTATATAAGTAACAGTATGTGGCACCATGAATCAATGTATTATCCGTCATATAAATAGGTCAAACATTTTCCGTTTTGGAATTAATAAACATTAGGGAAACATCCACAAGTAAATCACCACTAATGAAACCCAGAGAGCATGCATATTACAGAAGCATTAAGCTCAATGTGAACTCTATATGACCTATTAATTTAACCAGCAATATTGCTGGTGTGAGTAAACTGGAACAGGCTTCCTAAGACGGAATACACAAGAACAGCCATGCTGTGGATACATGAGCAGATAGTCTCCTTTCAACCTGAAACAATTTGTACTTATTCCTGGCTTACACAATTCACCACCTGCTGTCCAGGTGTCAGCTGTGATGAACTGCTCGAGCTCCCTGTCCTGCTGGACAAATATCAGAGTAATTAATCATTAGCAGTTATTCATTAACTATTTAAAAACTCGAATGTTGAAAGTACGGTACATGTTCACATAAGCGTGAAGCAAACTACAAATACGGGAGCCGAAGCTGGTATGAATTGTTTGACACTTGAAAGCTGATGTGGCCTTAATGTTTGAAACGCTGAGGTGCCTGTACACTCAAACCACGTGCAGCGAGGGAATCTGCAATAGAACGACTACTGTCTCCTAGGCCGTGACCTGTTTTTAACCATTATTTATCATCCCTGTCTGTTACGTGCAGTTTTTTCTCAGAATTTTCAACAAAGAAAAATGCCTCAGTGGACAGTAAAAACCCTAATGCTTTATGAATACAGAATAAAACCACACTAAAACACAAAATATATAAACTCCTACATAGCCAATCCATGATATTCTGCTGATCACTCTGCTGCGTGATTAATTTATACCAACAATAGAATGTCTAGTTTCACACGCGATGGTCAGTGCTCAAATCACAATGCAATTGCCCGAGACAAAGGGAAACCATTGTCCTAGACATGACACCAAGAACTGTTTCTGGAAAGCCGAAATGTGTGAAAACATGTATCATGAACCCCTGCCTGCCACCAAAGTCCTCCTGAGGGTCCGCCAAGTCGAATGTTGTCTCCGCAATCCAGGAGGCAAATCACGGCAGCCTGTCGCATAGCGGGGAAAAGTCTGGGGAATTTAAAGACGGCACTTCAAGGCTTTAAGTTCATCGCTTGTCTCCGGTTTGTGCAGACATCTCTTTGCTTTCTCGCGTCCTTGGAAAAGGGGAGTTTGGAGGCTCTTTGGTGAGGATTTCAAATCAAAGGCTGCAAACTGACCTCGTTGAAGGAAGGTACTAAAATAGGACTCGTGCGTATTTGACCATGTTACATATAGCTGTCCAAACCCTACAATAATATTTAATGCTAAACAAGGAAATACAGCAGAGCATCCTAGCTAATAAGGAAGTGTCTAGGGAGATGGATTCCAATCCTATGTCTGCCAAAAAAGTCATCTTATTTCTGTTGGAACCTTAAGCAAGCCACTCAACCCCAGCTGCACCTGGGGTGCTGGATGCTGGTTGAGCCTGTTCTCTGACCCCTAGATTTCCTCAGTTGTGCATTGCGTCGGATAAACAAACATTGAAAGCTAGTATATCTTGACCGAAAAAAACAACATAGCAAGGCTGTCTTATGATAGATCCCACGGAAGAAAGACTCAGGCAATCAGAGTAACAGAGGAGGCCCAGAATTTATTGTGACATTAAAAAATCGGAGAATAATAGTCACCCATGCAGAATATCATCAGATTTGTACACTGAATAATGTAGTGTTAGCTTGGCTGCGACCTAGTTTAACACACCAAGCGTGTTGATTCGCTTCAGATCACACCGTGTCACGTGTATTTCAAGCCTGCATGTGAGTTGGGTGGTTGCTTGTAGGAAGATAGACCGTCTTCTTTTTCTGCTCTCTTTTTGTTGACTAAGGGGCCAGAGGGCAGAGGTGCTAAGACTTACGGGAGATGAATCCCCGACAGTCATAAGCTGAGCATAAAGCATACGGCATTAAAAGCATTCAGAGCCGTGTTCAACAGCCACTTTAAAAGTGTCCTTTTTTGCCTGATTTGTTGACTGAATGTGTAAGGTAACACTCCTCAGAAATCAAAATCTTCTCTTCCAAGGTCCCACCCTTTGTATTTCAAACAACCTTCACGGGTAAAGCGGCTCCGTTGCTGTGCGAATCCCATTACTATGTTATGGCTAAGGGTCTGTCTTCAGCTTGCTTCATTATACATCGCAATCTCAGCGTGAGACAGGCCAGTTTTCAAGCTTAAATATAAAACAAAATTACGGTCTGTGCTTGACAAAAAGACGGTGTTTATGCTGAAGCTCTGACAGAATAATTGCGAAGCTTCTCCTAAATCCATTAGCTAGAACAATGGTGCTGACATCACGGGCACAGCTGCAAAGGCTCCTCTAAGTCTGTTTTTCCTTCCTCAGCCGAGAGCAGAGGCTGCGACGGCCTCGAACGTCACCTCTGCCGCATGCTAATATCTGCAGATTAAAATCACACAGCGGCTGGGTAATTGGGTTAATCTGCGTCGCCATTACGCCAATCCCCGGAATATTACATGGGTCACGGTTATTAACGGTATGCATTTCTCTGATTCTTATCCAGTAGGAAAGGTCAGATTTAAGTGTGGTATGACACGGTTCTCTCCAAGACTGCAATACGTTTTACAGCAGTTAACAGCTTTCGAGATGTTGCTGTATCATTAAATTATCAAAAGTCTAACAATTTATAACGATGACAGTAGATACCAAGGCCATTCATGAATTTTGATTCATTAATGCTTGGCTAATAGTAATAATAATAAATACTAATAATAATAATATGAGAACGGGGGAGGATTCGTTTTCATTTCACACCTCCAAAACTTTAACCAGAGTATTGTTTCTGGGCGAAGAACGGTGAATCTAAAACGATAATTTTCACCTTATTTTACCTAACGAGAAGGCAATGGGATAATTATTTTATTTTCACACCAGAAGAACAATATTACGTCAAATGATTTCTTTTATAACATGGTTAGGGGTTAAAACCGAATTTCTGATACTAATTTGGCCGTCTCTTATCCACAGCACCTACAAAGTCACTGTGGCAGAACGCCATACGACACCAGGTGACGAGCATGTCAGCACAATAACAAGCCATGTAGCTTCCACGTTAATCAATTTAAATAATGACGCGTGTTAAGTCACTTCTTAATTAACGCGGGAATGGGGCCCAGAGAGACACCACCTCCAGAAGACATGATTTGTCAAACGCTGGCTTTTTTGTCAGTCCTGATATACGAATTAATCCGAAAGCATCTCTCTGCAAAACTGTGGAATATCGATCAAAGCAGGTGTCGTTAGGGTCTTTGTTCTTGAGCGCCCATATTTCAACGAGAAGTCGCTGGTCTCCCAGCATAAAAATTCAAAATAGCACACATTAGTATACCAGAAGTAGGACATTTTTTTAAACAGCTAAGCAGCAGTTTTTGCTCAGATGCACTTCCTACATTTCCCCACAAATCTGACCAGCGTTCCCAGTCAGTATTCCCATCCCCAGCCCCAGTGTTCCCAGGCACCTGACACATGGGACCTCGTAGGATAGCTAACCCGTCGTGTTGCTTTTCCACAGAGAGCTGCTGGAACGGGCAACTCAGCTCTACGCACAGACCTCCTGTGAGAATGGCCTCTCACGGACCTGCAACAGCAGGTTTCTGGAGCTCCACGGGTCACGGACCCGCATCACCAGGGTTCTAGAGCTCCGCGGGAATTAGGTCAAAGTACGGCATCAGCATCAAAAAACATTACAGGGGGCTTAAGATCAGCTAAATTACAAGTGATTCATTCACTCCGCAAAACCATTTTTCATTCCGTATAAAATGCAATGCGTATTAAAAAGATAACAAAAATATGACCTTCTTCTAATCTATGATACGAGACCACCTCCAAGTGGGAGTAACACGGACCAGCAAATCACTGGGAAATGACGATGATAGAGGCCGATCTCCGTCACAATGACAGTGCTACTTTGAAGGACAGAGGAGAGGGGATCCGTTGTTATAATGCTTTTCAAGCAGAGTGGACCTGGTCAAGTTGCTCAGGGATGCACTCCGAATGTGAAGAAGTGTACACATTTGTTCTGAAAGTATCTACGTACACACAGATTCCTGAATATTGCAGTATTGTTACTGGCACTTTAAATGCATAATTGCTTCAGGCTGTCTTATGTCTTTTGGCTGATACACACAGGATTGCTGGTTGTTTAATGAATAGCAACTACGTCACATGATGCGTTATTTTGACAATATTATTGCTCCCAATCTGTTTGGATGCCGAATCCAGCATGTCAGCCATTAACCCTAGGAAGATCCAGGACAGAACTATGGAAATTAATGCTCATCCGAAACAAATCTTAGATGAAACAAAAGTCAATTAAAATTGTCATGTTTGATTGCTGGCTAAATATGCATAGTAAATGTGCATTAAATGTAAATTTTACTGTCAGACCTTGAAGAGGGCTACAGTTAACTTTCTGCTTGAAGCCAAAAATACTCTGACTATTGACATAATGTCAAAAAGCCATGTAGAGAAGGCTGTTTTAGAAGCAGCATCTGCCATCATTAAAACCGAATGACAGAACCTTTCTGCAATACACAAACCTCCTTTATAGTCTAAATCAAATTTCTGGCTTCAGGGTGACACAGCCCGCACGCCATGAACATCTCTCACAATCCTAACAAGGGGAATCGGGAGAAGGCTCTTTCGAGTCGGATTCCCTCAGTGAGGCTGGGAGGAGAGATTTACACCATGTGAGATGTACCAAAGCAAACCGCGAGCCATCTCTCCTGGCAAAAAGGGTCTTGGGTCTTCCTGACCAAGAGAACTTCCAGAATTGTCTAGAACTTCTGTACAGTGCTGCAGCGTTCTCCATTTCAGATCAGATATAATCTGTCTGCTCATCATTTTCGTACATTGCACAGATGTCCATCCATCCATCCATCCATCCATCCATCCATCCATCCATCCATCCATCCATCCATCGTTTAATTGCTTATTCTGGTCATTTTCAGGGAGATTGCGTATATGTGTTATTATCTGTCTTATTTGATGTGGACAAGATATGCAGGCACAGAGATACACATGCATATATAGATAAACATCAAATTACTGTTCTACTTGTTCTTTGTATTACTTCCCAAAAGTCTAAGCAGACTGAAGGACATCCATCCACCTTCCAACAGCATACATCACGGGGCCCGTCCATGCCCCACCCAAACCCGCCCTTTCCCACCGGGTACACGGCGGAGGACGTCATGGAGTGCCAGCCCATCACACGGATTCACAAAAGCACTTGTTGTTGGAGTGGCTGAGGAAACCAGAGAACCCAGGGGAAGCCCAGAATGCATAGGGAGAGTGTGCAGACCAAACAGAGAGCTGGGCCACACTGATACGCATGTACTCCCAAAACTGTAATTAGACGGTTTTTTTGCAATACATTATGGATACAAGATAAAAAAAAAAAAAAAAACTTACTACTTAAAATGTCTTTTAGAAAATACATTCACAAAGAAATAAAACCAATAAAACAACTTTTGCTCAGTGTTATTATTTTAGTAAATCAAGCTGAGATCCTGGCTGTTCACAACTGTTTATCAAGCCGTACAGAAAACGTTGTAAATAATTCAGTGGTCCCCATTCTCAGAGACCTCCAGAAATGCGCTGCAGTCTTGAGTCACTCTTATTAAGTCCTTCAATTACGTGCCCTTGGAAGAGTGGGCCCCCTGGCAGCCACGCTGGGTTCGAACCGTCGACTTACAGCAAGCAACACGTGGCAAGCCGGCATGAGCCGCGTACCACTATTCCACCCAGAAAGTGCACACAAAATAAACGATCACCGTCTCCCCCGCGTCATATACAATTAAAGTACAAGTCCTATAAAGAAGTCCTGCAGCACAGGCAGAGGACAAATGAAGGTTACACTTTTCCTTGTTAAACTGCATTGCAACACACCTAAAATTTAATGGAAAAAGCCAGACATCAGCAAAAAGCAGCCAGAGAAAGTAGGTGTTGAAATCCACATAATAAGCCATGTAATGGCATTGTGATGCATCCATCCATCTTCGAATGTCTAATGCTGGTCAGAGAGGCCTGCAGCCTCTCCCTGGAAGCACAGACCTCAAGGCAGGTGTACACCCATGAGAGCAGGGTAAATGTAAACACACACACACGGTCACACACCACAGGTCATTCTGAGACACCCATCACCTCAGCTGCAAGCCTTTGGACTGTGGGACCAAAGGTCACATGACCATATGCAAACTCCACACACGCAGGGCAGAGGGAGGAATTCGAACCCCTAACCCAGAGATGCAAAGCAACAGTGCTGTCCGCTAGGCCAGCGGGGTGATGAAGCCGAACCCCCTCGGGCATTCTGTTAAGAAAACATGCTAGTATGGAGCTACAGGGGATTATTTTAAACAGCAAAATTCGGTCAAGTTAAAGACTGAAGTACTGGCTGGTGACACAACACAAAACACGCACACACACGCACACACACACACACACACACAAATAACGTGACAGCTATGATCTGTCTTAAAATGGACGATTTTTTTCAACAGTACTAATCAATTACGTGTTGTGATTTTTCAGTGGTGCCCATTAATAGGATTATTATACGTTTTCACAAGGGGAGTCAAGGTTAAGTGTATATCTCGAAAGGTACAAGAGGGTCAGTTCTGGCATTTTAATCACTGTGCAGTTCAGTGCACCGTTCATCAAGATAAATAACTACTGCAGTACAGTTTTGTAATAACGTTTGCCATATCAGACTGGGGTTAGACCTGTTTCGCCACTCTGGTGCCAGGGCTGGCCTACACCGAAAAGACCACGAGACGGTGGGCCGAGGAGCTGAGAAGCTCCCCAAGGCTCTTTAAGTGAACAAAACCCTGTTAAACCTAATTAAACGCTTCCGTTTTTAGCCTTTCTGATGGGAAAAGAAGTGGAAAGTTAAATGGGGCTCATAAGACTTCATAGCTGGGGAAAAGAATCACATCTCATATTTTAGTTCTGCATTTATCTCAATTAAGAGCTCACCAACTTTTAACCAGCTGACAGGCTTTTGTAATGAAATAACGAAGGATCTAATTAAAATATTCTTGTCCTGGGTCGCACACTGTTTTTGTAAAGTTTTATCCATTAAAGCAGGGTTAAATTTTTTTTTTTTTTAATGTGCAAAAACCTCATTTCGCATTTTTTTTTAAACGTAGTTACAAATCCTTTTAGAAGGATTTGCTCGGTACACATTCATAACATTAAGGAAGAAGGACAGGTCTCTTCGAAACAATTCTTCAGAAAGACTAAATTCATATTTTCATACATTTTAAGCTGGCATCCGAGGTTTCAAAATGAACAAGGTACAGCAGACATGAAAATCCACTCATTTAACAAAGCCGCATTTTGAATGTGTTCTCAGAAGACTTGAAACAAAGATTACAAAAACACAGATTAGAGTATCACTGAAATGCTCATCAGCTGATGATCTGAATTAATTGCAATTCTCTTGCAGAAAATCAGTAGTCCGTCTCAGTGGAAATTAGCCTTCCCATCTGATAAGTGGACTTTGTATTTTTGTGTCAAAACATCTGGGGATCCGGTAAGCGGTGTATTACCATTTCAGTGTGGGTTCACCGAGCATTAGAGGCCTTGCTAAAACCTCAGCCATACTATAAGCCAGGCTGAAGTCCCTGAATTTAGGGTGATGGTGGTAGCCATAGAAGAAATGAGGCTTTGAAATCCAGGCCAGGCGGTGTTAGTGTGATCTTCCAATCATCACATGGTTTAACCTCATGAGAACTGGGTTAAACAAGCCAGTGATTGACAGCATACCACAATCCCACACAACCTGAAAGCCTCATTTTATATAGAGGATTTCAAAGTTTTGTATTGTCTAGTAATCGCTCATCACAAGACAGAATTCCATAACTACATCTGTACTTATCTCATTAAATAAGTATTAAGAATGACTTGATTCAGTTTTTAATCCAGAACAATATTTCACAAAATATTCATAATATTACGAAAATAGGTTTAAATACGAGGATTCAGCACAATTTCTTTTTTATAAAATGTAAAAATGACTACACAGACACATTCATTGCATAAGGTTTTTTCCCCATACATACATAATTTACATAATACACATTACAAGCCAGCCTGGTTCTAAAATGAGCAGGTAGATTAAACAGCATGGGCGATTACAGTCGTCTCCTGTAAAAATTCTCAAAACCAAAATGCACATGACTCCACGCGCATGATAATGGAGTATAAATTAAGATTCATCCAGGGTTAGAGTTTTGGTGTACTTTCCTTAATTGAAGCTGTACATTTACTCTCGGGGCTAAAGGCAATGTTTTATCTCTCTCACATTCTTCCACATTTCCGCCAGCTAAGATGCCCGAGTGACGATTCCCTGACCATTTAAAATCCCTTTAAACAAAAGTTGTGCGGTACAGAAATAACACTGGAATATTATCTACAGTTGTCAGCGCTTTCCTGCTTGGGAAACAGCGAGAATATGATACACCGTTTCCACAAGCAATTTGGGGGAAAAAAACACATTTTCCTCAATTTGCTCTCATCCAACCACAGGATGAGAAAATGAGTGTGACTCCATTGGAACGACTCCTGACGCCTTAAAGACTTACACACTCTTGACTCTACACTGAAGCAAAAGTACACTGGATCCTGAGCATCTCCTGACCCACAATAATGTGTTGAAAAATCACACGGCACCGTTTACTGTTACAAAGCAGCAGAGCAGAGCCGACTCGCAGGCCTATCCCGGCAGCACTGAAAACACTGACGCTGGGCATTTATCTTTATTTGCCGCCTCCGTGGCGGTGATAGCCTCTGTGCGGAGTGCCTCGAAGCCTTCACAGCTCTATAGAGGTAACCTTCCAGACACGGCGTGCCCTGGCAGAGGGTGCATGTTCAGCAGCGTATCGGTTCCCAGGGTCCCCGTCCCTGCACGCGTGTCAGCTACACGTTTACATCATGTCGGCGTGCCTGGGGATCATGTCGTAACGTCAGGCCAGACTGAGCCCTCAACGCATCGCACACGCAGAATCATTAACACACAATGCAGCTTCACAAATAGAGGAAAAACCACAAACTGAAAAATGAAATAAACTCCTCCTTGATATTCAAGACCGCTAAAACAATTACTTGCCTTTTCAATGAGTTTTGGACACCATTGTTGATTAATGCTATACACACTGGCCGAATGTCAAGTATAATTAGTAGCTTATTTATATAAATACATATTTTCATGTGTTGTATATAAAATATACAACATATTGTAAAATTGTGACTACCAGTGTCATTACCAGTAAGTCTGAGGCGGTGAAAACGACATTTCTCACGTTTGTATTGAATGCACTGTGTGACACGTGCTGTCATCATATAAAATTTACCAATGTGTGCAACAATACCAAAGAAGCCAGAAAGAATATTATATAGACCGGATTTGAGGGAGAAGTTAGAGGACGAAATCTATTCAAAATGTTCCAGCGTGAAAGCACACGACACCCAGCATTCTCCACAAAGAACATATTCCATCAAAACACTCAAGTATCACACGGAAAGTACTTGCGATCTGTTACTATGTCATCCCACCTGAAAACAATCAGCACCGTGAGTTTCGCTGCATTCAGAGCAACTGCTGCTAACCGTCCCTTCTAGACCCAAGCAGACGCAGAAGGGCCTTCACTGTGTGACACGCAGGACGAGTGGCATGTGAGTGCCTGGCTTCATTTGATACAATCTCATTAAACCCAGACTACAAGTTTAGATCGTCTGACGAGCCACCGTTCGTGGAGCCATACTGACTGACTGACAATCGCAAAGCATCAATTCTCCATCTCCGCATTTGGCTGGGAGACCACTCAGGTGGCTCCAGTTGTCGTTTTTCCGGCAACAATTAAGGTAATAATCCAGTCCAATCAGAAGTACAGTATGTCCAAGGCTTTGCAGATTTAATCATGGCAGGTGTGGCTCTGCAAATGAAGCGAGAGCTCGTGTTAAATACCTCGCAGTTGAGCTTACAAAGGCAATCCTACTTCTTAGCGACACTGTAAGCTATTTATTTTCTTACTGTCGTCTGTAATTTACTAATAAGGCTTCTTATAACAGACGTTTAGCCACTTCAGTAGCTGTCTGATTTATAATAAAACAATTTCCTCTCGAGTCCCTCAAACAATGGCCTTAGAAGTCAATGAGCCATGCTGGATTTTGACCTGTCATCCTCCATAAGTTGAGCTCCAGGTGTATTAAGGAGACGCTGAATTAGCAGAATGACCTTGCATTTATTTACATATTTCTGCGCCTCCATATGGAAACTTCACAGCCACGATGTGGCTCCCTCCAACACGTAGTCCCATTGAGTTTGGGACCATCTACTGACATCCTGACAGGATTCCTAGAAAGACAGTAAAAATAACATACGACACCAGTAGAAAGCACCCTCATGAAAATTTCACGACTCGTCTCAGACCACAGCCACCCAGGAAAACATGTGATGTCACTTTTAAGTTCTACGGCTTTTGACAGACTGTCGGGGTGTGGCATCCGCACCGGAGAAGGGGTTCCCCCGCGGTTTTTCAAGCGGCGTGTGTCAGAGAAGTCCCCCTCGCTCACCACAGCATCTAAACAACACCGACGATCGCAGTGCTCGGCAACTAGCCTGTGAAGCTGTCTAACTCGTCATGTCAAAACACTGTGCACGACTGAAACATGGAAGCTGAGTACCGATAGTTCACCCTATTGACAGATGCTACTATAAAATTTTCAACTTTGAGGATGTTGCATCGATTGTGGATCAAAATTAAACCCATCCTAAATCCATATGGTAAAAGGAAACTAAATGAATCAGCCACCTCACATTCTCATATTCATACGAGACTTAATAAACACATTAAGTAGCTGGAATCACAGTGGCTCAGTGATTAGCACGGTCACCCCAGACCCCGGGGAGTTCTGGGATTCGGACCTCGGCTCTGTGTGGGTGGAGTATGGATGTTCTCCACATGCTTTGAGGGTTTCCTCCAGGTACCCTGGTTTCCTCCGGCAGTCCAAAGACATGCATTGTAGGCTAATTGGCATGGCTAAAATGTCCATAAGTGTGAGACAGGGTGTGTGAGTGTGTGCGTGACTGTGGTGTGTGATAGGTTGGTACCCCGTCCAGGGTGTCCCCCACCTTGTGCACTAAGGCTGCCTGGGATAGGCTCCAGCCCCCCCCGTGAACCTGAATGCGATTAAGTAACATGAAATATACTGACAGAACCCTCTCAGATATGTATACAATCGTACCATCGGTAAAAGTGAAGTATTTGCAATATGATTTGATTTTGTATACCTTGTATCGCACAGGTATCAGCGTTCAGTACAATTACGTGACATTTTTCAAATGCTTAGCTAGTGAAAAAGGCAGACAATTTGTGAGATAAAACATGCAGAGTGAATATTAATGATCCCCACATTAGGATGTCTGCACTGGATCCACTTTTCTGTGTTAAACAGCTGAAGAGTAAACTACACTTAGCTCTAGAGTAAAACAAGGCAAAATCGCCGACTGTGGTCTTGAGTAGTAAAACAGACATGATAATAAATACTGGAAAGAGTAACATTGACTGCATCCCAAATTCATGGACGCCAAAGAACCGCTTAAGATGATGAATAAACCCGAGTGTCAATGTAGAGTATAAAAGAAGAGCTCGGATTAAATTCGAGATTAGATGAGGTGGAATGACAGATGTTCGGATTAAAGCCCCCCACCTCTTTACTCCTTACTGATATCAGCCCAAAATTAATAAATGCTATTTATAACTGACGGCTTAATAAATTCACCATCATTCAGAGCAGTTAAAAAAAATGCGTACAAAATGATGTCGTTTTATGGTTAATTCGGGCATTAAAAACAGGCAGCAGCTCCTCTCTGTCACCGTATTAACAAAGTCAGGGATTATTCGATAGAGACCGTGAGAGTACAGGATTATCAGACATCACCCCGGTAGAGAGTCGCGGAGATTACAAGAACTCAGCCAGGTCAGGTAATCTCTCTGACCACAACACGACCACACGGTTTATTAACGTGAAGCTGCACACACGACCACACACGACGTTTCTCCTCAAAAAAAAAATAAAAAAAATAAAAATACTGAACACATGCGCTATAAGGAATAAACTTGGCAGCAACTACAGCAACTACAGCAACTACAGCAAGTACACACAGAGCCGGGCGAGATACGCAGCAGACACGCGAGACCCCAATTCGAATTCCAATTCGGATTCCACGCGCAGGGTCTCGCGCACAGCTGTATTCGAATCGCATTCCCAGCGGACTTACAGGGTACTCGAAAAAGGGCGACTCTCCAACGACAGTGCAAATAACAGCAGGGCATTCACGGTGCGCTCAAATACGACCCGTCACTGACAGCCCCGACGGTATCAGGAGTAAAGCGCAGTATAAGACGACCCCACAGCGCCCACGCTCTGACCTGTAAGGCGCTATATACCAGCCGAGGGTCCCGCGGTCACATCCGATCACAGAGCATGAAATCAGTGATGCCCGGACAGGCATGCAGTCAGAAGGCGAAGGCACGTAAGGGGGCAGCTGCCTGCCAGCGTGCATGCTCTTATCAATAAGAACGACATAAAAAAGGGTGAAAATCCGTGCATCAGATCGCTGGCCAGCAGCGCGCATGCAGCCCTCTTACCCACTCAGGCACAGCAGCCGTGTTAAGGAGCCGCGTCCCTGCGCGCACACATCGCTTTGGGTGCCCGATCCGGAGTGAGACCCCCTGGCAGGCAGCTCAGCCGAGCCGGACTGGCGTCCCCGCAGACTCGATGGCGCTGAGCAGCCGCGTCGTCGCCCACATCAGGCAGGATGCTGGATGGCTCTCCTCCACGCCACCAAGCGCATCTTCAGCCCGAGGCTGCTGCTGCTGCCGCTGCGCCGACTGCGCTGGGGACCGGGCGGCTACACCTGCTGGCACACCTTCATCATCGCGGCTCTCTTTTTTTAGCCGCATGCCATCTGATCGGGGACGCGCGGCTTATGAACTGCTCGAAGTGTGTATATAAAGCGGGACAGACGGACTCGGACTCAGACTCGGACTCAGACTCGGACTCGGACTCGGACTCGGGGAGGTCCGTCTGGCCGGCGGAGGAAAGAAACGTTTGAGTAACAATGAGACGGCGGATGCGATACAATGTAACAGCCGCTGAGATAAAAGACACGTCAGGACACACAGAGCGCCACGCGTCCCGCCTCGTTCCTTCACATTAACACTGGAACGTTCAGGTCATCGCCCTGCCAGCTGACGACTCCATGTCAGTGGTCGTGTTCATACCGGATGCACGCACTAACCAGCTTTTGCAGCTCAGGGGCATCTGATTTATTTTGACGTCGATTTTATAATAGCGGTCGGACCACGTTGTTGATACGTTGCCGTGCTCCAGTTGTCCACAGCATGGTGAGAGTACGCTGAGGGAACGGGATGCTGTTTAACGAACGAGTCGGCTTGGTCTCGTTCGGGGTCCGTTATTGTGATCGTCCGGTACTTTGACCGTTATAGTGAACGAAGATCCCTTTCATCCTTCTGTATTTTGACCGTTATAGTGAACGAAGATCCCTTTCATCCTTCTGTATTTTGACCGTTATAGTGAACGAAGATCCCTTTCATCCTTCTGTA
>JAACJT020000105.1:12013020-12030897 GCA_009936485.2 Gymnarchus niloticus | reverse complement strand
GGCTTCGAGAGGTGGTGGAGGACAGGGCGGCCTGGCGTGCTGTGGTCCATGGAGTCGCGAAGAGTCGGACACGACTGAGTGACTAAACAACAACATGATGGTTATCAAACATAAGTCATTCAACGCTTCATTTTCATAGACACACATTTGGTTCATTTATACAGTGAAACAACTTTTAAATAATAAAAATTAATGGATGTTAAGCTGAGATTTTTTGAGATGAAAATCTTGGAATAATATTCTACTGTTACATACAAAATGGGCCTCTCCAGGCCTCTTGGATAATTTATTTTATTTGTATTGTTCTTTTTCTAGTTGTGCCACATACGGTAGTTGGAAACCAGGAAGGACTACGTCAGAGCGTAACGGATGGTGCTGATGCAGGTAGGCCGTATATTGATTAGCGGTGACTGGCAGATGGGGACGTCCAAACAAGCCGTATGCTTCCTGGGGTTGTCGTGAGCAGAAGATGGTCTTCAAAGAACTTCAGAGCTGTCTGATTCATGCGTTATCTGAACAGCCCTCCGCAAATCACAAGCCAGGCAAGTCAGGCATTCAAGTTCAAAACAGAGGTTAAATTCCTAATGTGTTCAGATTGAAATCGTCTGACGGAGAAGCGATACCTCCCCTGGGTCGGCTCCACACAGCCATGTGTGAAGGAGAGCTGGACGTAGTTCTGGTTACAGGACCAAGCTAAAATATGCACCCTCAGCAAATCGCTTGTGAAGTTGATGAAGCTGACACATTACCTCTCACGCTGGGTGTAAAGGTGATAAGAGCACTGGATAAAGATCGATCGTCCAAAGCATGATGTGCTCTTAAACACACAGGAGATATGTAGAAACCCACCGACTACAGGCTAAAGACACCCATCCTCTCAATATTAAAATCCACCTCTGTGCCAGGTCTTTTGAACTTTCCTCAAGCCTCCCTCAATGCTAGCTTGACGGCTTTGGCACCTTTTAAACATTCCATTCAGGGTTCAGTGAACTGTGTGCTGTCAGCTTTATTTATAAAACCTCCCCCCCCCGTCTTTCATCTGGTTGGGCACTCTCCTGCGTCTGGCCAAGGGCTGCAGCGGAGGGGAGATGCCACCCTGGAGGAGTTAGACAAACACGCCTCGTGATAAAACACAAAGGCAATCACCACACGAGAAACCGTGTGGCGTGACAGCGATTTTTCAAAGATGCTAAAAATAGCTCATGTAACAGAGCCATTTGAATGCAATGCAAACATGCACAGTAGAAATCAAAGTTATATATAAACTACATTAGGTTTACTAGCAATAAAGTCAAATGAAATCTCCCAAAGTATGGCTGTCGAGAAGGAATATTGATAAACCTAATAAAATAATATGAGAAAATGTCAGAGAAGTCATCACACACACACCTATGGTGTAATTCATGTCATGTCCATTGCATGCATGGACTGTACTGTAATGGCACACGATTTTATTTTATAACGTCAGGGAGCATGTTCATATTTTGTTATCTGTGTGGTAATATTACTTCATATACAAAGCAGACTTCATTAGCAAAAGAGACTCATTTTACTTGCTTAGCTAGATAGTAAGTGAAGAATGACTAAATTAGCCAGCTTCACCCAGACACGTCCATGGAAAGGTGAAACATTCACTCAAATGCTTCAGGTTACATCAGTTACTCAGGTGAATTGTCACCATTATAAAATCTCATTCCTCAACTGTGCATAGCTAAATTCACAACTATTTCCTGTGGGAAAAATAAAGTCACAATAAAGCCTTTGGGGATTTTCTTGTTTTATTCTGTTATGGATGAAAATGTGCATGTATTTGTTTATTCTTCTTGTGATGTTTACTTTATTGTGCAGTGGCTGAGTGATTAGCATTGTTACCTCACACCTCCGGGGAGGGGGGGTCAATTCCCACCTCCAGCTTGGCAAATGGATGGATGGTGTTAGTGAAAATGTATTAATGAGGCAGTACTCACCACTTTGGGTCAATATATAGAGTAAACAACCTCTGCAGTGGCCACTTTGCTGACTTTAAATCATATTGGTTTTCCTTTGGCTGTGTGATTTGAACCACTGTCCTACTTAAGGCTGAATCATTAGCCCAGTCTTACATCTTTTTGCAGACTGAAGCAGGTTTTGCTTGACTGTTTGTTCTCCATTAGCTTACATGATTTTACCTTTTAACCGGTTAAGCTCTCAGTTCCCTAAGATCTTACTCTGCTGTTGTGCTGTGTTGAGTTTACGACAGATGTAAGGCACTGTATTAAGATTAATATAAAAACAAAAACAAGCAAAACTTTTATCATCTTTTTTTTTACTTGTCTGCTGAGACTTTTCTCATGATAATTCTATTTCCAGGATATCTTTTCAGGCAGATGCATTTTTTCGTCCAGTAATGTTTTATTTTATTTGCTCAGACATGCAGAATCCTAATTTTAAAACGGTTACTATTTTCTAACCCTGGACAGTTTCATTTCTACAGAGGGATGCATGATTAACACGGCCCTTGGTGGATTTTTTGACTAATGCTTGTTCTAGCAGGATGCTGGGTTTGTCAAGACATCCTGTTCCAAACAAGAATACTCCAATATTAAGTGTGCCCTTAACACTTGTCCGTGATTAAAAGTGAATTGTACTTTCGCACCTACTGAAAACCGCAAGGTCATTGTATTACCTATTTTCAGGCAGCCACCATTGTTCTTACTGTTTAATATTTGTTTTCTTCGTGACTGTCTCTTTCCTTTGAATGCACTGCGGAACCGTAAGACCTTGATGGGCTGTCTTAAACTTTAATGTTAAACTTAATTTGAAGAGAGTCTTTTGAAAGACACACAAACTTCCTTTCTAAATTCTGCAGACATCTGGCTGCACTTGATTTCATGTTTCTGTACGACTTTAAATGCAGATGCTGTACACCCAGCTTCGTTTGTTAAAAGCTCATGTCTTTAGGAGAAACACATTTAGAACCATACATATAAAACTAACCATTTTTAACCATTCTTGGGAATTGAAATATGGAAGAAACTTCCTGTCACAAGGTCCAAAATGCAGCTAGCCTGCCAAACGTGTAGGCCTTGTCAGTGATCTCCAGTAGGCATTCAGATTCAATCACTCCAACTTCTGACACTCCGTTCCCTATGAAAAAGTATACACTGATCCACTCAGCAGTAGCCCACATAGAAATGAAAACCCAATTAGAGCAAGTCGAAACCCGAGTGTGGAAAGGGTGCTCTCGGGAAACGAATGTGAAAATAACTCTGTTCCCTGCCAGGAATTCACAGCCCAGTCTTGTTTTCTTCCCTCGGTGTCAGCAAGTATACTTTTAACGACGTCCTTTAGACAAGCAAACATTGGCCACCAAGGTTCGCAGCAGGTTGAGGCGTTAAGGTCTCTGGCACCATACTCATCTCTTACGTCTTATAACTTGAGGTTTACTTACACATTTTTTTAATATAGGTGGTATAGTGTAGTAAGTGTTTATAAAGTGGATCCCTTAGTAAAGTTTTTTGGAAGTTTTGTTGCCAACGTCGCCAGTGTGAGACAATGAACAGAACTGGGAGATACAGTACAGCAGGACCTGGAATCAGTGATATGGAAAAAAAGCCCATATTTTCTTCAGATATAACTGCTATCCTAACCGTAAGATAAGGCGAGGATAATCACGTCGTATGCTCGTGTAATATTAGAAATAAACATAACAAATGAATCGGTCTGTTATTTGGACTAATGCCAATATTGCATTATTAGATTATATTTGATTATGGAAGGTGTAAAATGGTGATATTCACATGGGATTTTGATTTAGAATTTGCAGTTTATGTGAGTCGCACAAGTAGAGGTGTTCCCAGTTACAATTTTGACTAGTAAGAAGCTGGTCTTTCAAGGCTGTTTTTGCAAGAGAATTAAACAGCAGGTGAGGTGATAGCAAATACAAATGCTGCTGCGCGCTTTCCTTTATTTCCGGACGCATCCAGCGGCTGTGCTTTTTAAAAAAATGTATTCCCCAACATGGAAAGACATTAACATGTAATTGCCCACCTCGAGACACAGCAAAAGCAACCAGCTGAATGTGATTATGGATAAACTCTTAAAATTCCAGGGAGGATTCCTCGCTTCTGAACGCAGCTATCTCTCAGCCACTTGAAAGTTATGTCCGCGACGAGACAGTGTACTAAATCCGATGTGAAGAAAGTGCCTTGATGAATCTGAGGGTACTCTTCATCTAGCTGCGAGTCCAGTCTGGCCATCTTGCCTCGTCTTGTGGGTTTGTATAAAGCGGACCCATGGGATGGAGACAGCACCCTCGGGAGGGAGGCTACTTGGTGTAGGGCTCAGGTTTGAGTAGAAAAAGCTGGGCCTCCAAAGTATACATTCGTCTGACAGAGTCTGGCGGTCTCCGTCGTTGACTTCCCCACATCCAGCCTGCTCCAGCGGGACATCCTGCACGGACCCAAAGTCATCTCTCTCTCTCCTTTTATACCACAAAGTGGTTGATTACCAATGGTCTCCAGCCTGTTGTGCTGAGGATCACGCCCAGATCGCCACACGATATTGATAATAATGCATATTAGGCACACATAACAACTGAGCACAGTAGCCTGTCTACTTACAGGTAAATGATAACATTGCAAGTAAGCTTGTGTGCCTCACTATTCGCTGCCTTAGCTCGTGTCTGAGTTTATGGAAGTCGTTTGTTATAATAGGTTCATGTATGCTGGCCTGTGAGGCATGCTATTCTGTATGTTATCTTATGTTATATGTATGCTGCCCTATAGAGTCAGTCTGGTGCCGTCCCCCTTGTTTATGAAACGATTGCACCAGGAGGTGCCGTTGAGATTTGGAGTTAATACGCTTTCATCTTTTATCTGCCTCAGTAATAACTCCAGCAAAATATTCTCTTAGTGCTGTATGGGAGTACAGTCATATCTTTGAATTACAGACCTTCGTGTGGGGAGGCTGCTCTCTTTTTCTTTTGCGCATTCAAAAACAGAACAACAGGAAGATGCAGTTTGTGGTTAGAAAAAAATGTTTTTTGGAAGATTAACATCTACTGTATCGGCGACGCCTGCGAATGGTCCTCATGAGAAGGTGCACTAGGCATTTCTGCTGCTGAATGAGATGAGTTTTTTTTATTTTAAGAAGAGGCGACTAAAGATAAAATTAAATATTAGTCTAGAGGGAATAGAGGGAATAGGGGATAGAGTGCACTCTGGGAAGACTCTGGCTGTTTTGGAAAAGCCCTCTGGGTGTCCATGTTCTTCTATTGTTTAACAGGAGGATTTCGCTCAGCTGTAGGGAGCAGACCTGCTGGAGTCTTCATGCCTGGCTGCCTCTAGCATATGAAGTAATGAAGACCATTAGCCAGCCTTCTTCGAGACTAGTTTATGGAGCAGGAGGGAATTAACCAGGACGGGTATGGTTTACTGGATGTTCCTGTAGAGGCTGTTAGGCGGGAATGGCAAGGAATGTCACTGAAGCACGACAGCAGGAATTATTTTATTCCTCTTCTACAGTATGTGAAGTGTGAGATCTAAAACTGTGGAGAAATATTTTGGTCTGCTGATATGGAGCAACAGATGGGAGACAGTGATGAGTCAGTGGGACCAGCTTAATCTGGGTTTTCACAGTCTTTTGCTTTCACCAAATAAGGACAGATCGCTTCAGCCTAATTACAACGGTTCTATCATTTGCAGATGGTGTCAAAAGCCAGGATATTTCATTAGGAACTCTGACAAAGAATGGGTCATTTCCCAGATTACGCGGCCTCCTTCACAATCTGCTGCAAATCAGACTTACTTTAGTCTGATGATTTGGCAAATTACGATTTGTATTGTCACACTTCAGAAGGGAACAGTTCATAACTCACCTGAGTCTGGAAAGCACAAGATTTCAACATTTTTGGAGTGAGTGCCATCATGGAACTCGCCACAGGATGGTTTAGGGTATGGGTGGGGTTTTGGTAGTGTCATAACTTCTGCAAACAGAATAATCTTTTCTGCTGTCATGCCAGCAAAGTTGCACTTTCTCATCGGCACGTCTTTGTCTAGCAAACGGGGAGGATGCTATTTGCAGTGGTTACCTGGAGAGGGAGGTAAATAAAATAGTAAAATAATTTCTTTGGCTCGAATCTCGGTTGTGGTCAAAGCAGGAAGCCTGTGTCGTAATGCTGTGAGATGCTATCTGGGAATCTTATAAGGAGCTTTTAGGACAGCAGAGTGCAGATTTCCTTTAAAGCCCTCGGCTTAAACATACCTCTCAATCCCAGCGACAGTGTTCAGTGGAGAAGAACTCAAGGTAAAAACAGAAAGAGTGGCACCTATAACAGGGTACCTCGAAAGCTAATGGCCGTCACATGATCTCGCCTGAGTTGTCGTAAAGTATGGCAAACTGACACAGGAGTGGGGATGGACTGCGTTAGGTAGATTGTTATATGGGTAAGTGTCAGACCTGCTATCCCGATGTATACAATTTGAACAGACCATATATAAGATAACAACAAGATGGACAGGATGCTTACCTGTCTTCCTGTTTTTGCTTTTACTAAGTAGTTAGTTTTTTTTTTTTTTTGCTTTCACTGAGGTGGCATATTATTACACACATTTAGCAAATGTTCGGTGTCAAATTTACGGACGTCATTTGCTGCAAGACGTATCCGGAGCTGACCTGGTGGTGAAGGGTCCTCGCTGATTTTACAAAAGTAGGGGAGGGCCGTGAACGAATTAGGAGGACGTAGAAGCCTTCATTGAGGAAGATTTTGTTTTTCAAAGACATTGTGCTGACAGAGTTGTTCAATAAAACAATGTTAATTCTAGTCATGATGTCTAAGGAGTCATTTATGACATGGTGCTGATAATCGAGGCTCCAACAGTCAACAGTACAGATCCCCCGAGTAACGTTCACATTAATCTATCTAGAAGACACTGCTGTCCAAAGCCATGTGTTAATGAGGCCCATGGCAGGCCCACATAATTCAGCTGTAAGAACACAGCAAGCAGAACTAAGGTTGTGGCATTTCGCTGAACAGAAATCCACAGTTTAGACTATGAATGTGGAAACTTCAAGAATCGTGACTGCGCTTAAACCGCAGCGCGATGTATACAAAAAAAAAAAAACATTTAAGAAAAACGTTCGTATGACATGTGTGAGAGGTGGCCGTGACATTAAAATACGGAGTCCTGAGTAATCAGACGAACCTTGTTTCTAAATAATTGATCTTGCTGTTGAGGAGTGTAGGTGAGGCTGGAAGCTAGGCTCCTTATCAATGGATAACACCGTGAATTAATCGCTCTCTCTTTTCTCTTGTGTGGCCAATGCAAATGAGAAGCACCTTCCGCATGGAGGGACTCTTCACAGCGTTATTTTGCTACGCTTGGTAAATTAGCATGATGTATTTAACACCATAGGAATTATGTTCAGCTATGCCAGACTGTGTCGTTGCTGTGGCCGTATCATATTACCTCTAGTTAATTGGAAACTAAAAACTAATTTTGGAAAGCTATTAAACGCTAATCTTTGATAACAAAACTATAAATTACAAAACTTCGTATTGTAAGTAAATGCAGTACGAAGCCGTATGTTAATGCGTCGCGTTTGACATGGACACTGCGAGACGGAATGACGCCCGGATGTCGGATGAGGATGGGAAATTGTATTGGGAAAGACAATACAAACGGTGTTGCCAGGCTGGTAGTGCTTTCTGAATAAAACGGCTAGGTGTGATTAGACGTGCATGACAATACAGGTCTTGACGTGGTGCCCGGGGTGCCACGCAGTACTTGGCCAAGCACCAGAGCGTACAGTCATTGAATACCCGTTGTTAAAGCGTTGTGCTGTGCTGTGTTCACATTGTGAGTGTAATCGTTTGTCCACCCTGAGTGTGAGTGCCTGGGGTGACAGTGTAAGCGCTGGGACTGCCGCCATACCGAGTGTGCGTGGTGACGGACTCGCGTAAATGTCGTGCTGTTCTGAGTAAATAGTAAAACCTGATAGGCTCATCTGATGAGGACGAATGGGTTGTTTTAATTAAAGTAAAACATTTTTATTGGAGCTTTACAAGAATATAAGGAAATCGTGAGCAGGATAAGTGGTGATGGACGGACGGACGGACGGACGGACGGACGAATGCAAAATGTATTCCGTGCCTATAAATATTAAAATAAAATCACTGCTAACATTAAAGATGTAAGCATAACCTTAACCATATATATATTTTTTTTTTTACCATAAAGGCACATATTACCTCAATATTTACAGGAAAAAAATTACAGGATCAATGACAATTCATGAAAGTTTGAAAATAGGTAAAACACCCAAACAGCATGCCCATGAGCTGTGATCCCCACAGGACGTGTGTGTACATTGTTGGTTTTGTAAATTTTAAAGCTTATGAATCAAGCTTGAAAGCATGGAATGTTAATTTGCCATCATATTGGCAATCTTAGCTTACTTAAGGACATTCTTTAAAGGCACACATAATCAACTTAAAGGAAACGTCAAGGCACCTTCAGGAGAAGTGAATGAACAGAGGTGGACTTCATTCTGTCATGCTTTGAGTGCTAAGAGTAGTGCTTTAAAAACTGGTTTAAAACTTATTTTCTAATATTCTAAACTGTAGTTTCCTTATTTAAATGTTTCATTTAGTCTGTGAAACTCTTATTCGAATAAAAATTCACACAGGAAAATTACTTCTGATTGACTGTACTGCCAAAAAAGCACCACATTGCCTGAACGTAAGAGTTCCCATCTTCTATCATCTCTACCAAATTTCTCACCCTTTAATCGGGAGAGAGGATGGTGAGACCCCACGTCATTTTCTCCTTGGCATTATCTGTGTACAGTTTTTGACTTTTGGGAACAGGATAAGACATGCAAATGATCAAAATAGCAAATCTGGGACAAGAGCAATGTGAACTGGGAGACAGAAAATGAAATGAAGTCTGCCCTGGATTTAAGGGCATCTTCACTTGCGTAAGCTTACCTTGCACTCATACTACAGGTGCTTAGGAAGGTAAAACTGTGAAATCGACAATATCCTACTACAAACCCCTTTTCTTCAGCTGCTCCTTGTTTCATTTTCTATTAAAGGAATAACGTTGAGGTCATTCCTCAACCTTTTGGTGGTTCCTTGTCCTTTGAATGGTTGGAAACTTCTCCTCCACAAAGATCTACATACCCTAGCAAATCCACACGGCACAGCCACGGTGAGACTAATTCCAGGATCTTTCACCCAGAACACTGGAGGCTGTAAAGATCAGCCAATAGGCCAAAGCTTCTTTGCACACTTAGCCAGATAACTCAGATACGAACGTGTGAAATCACAGTTCCAGAGTATTCCCAATTCGAGATCCCGTTACTCTCTTCACTTCTCCGTCTGACTTGTGTATTAGTATTAGATCCACGAAACTTGACTCCTTCCTAATTTTCTTGCATTCATCACACTGCAGGGAAATGACGTGTGGAAAGTTATTTTTAGCATAGCTAGCCAATGTAATTAAACATTTATTTGCAGGAAAAGTGGGAAAACAAGGCATGGAGTATGAAAAAAAAACAAAAAACGAATTCTGAATGACCGGTACGTGAGTAATGTGTAGGAATTCCGTTATGCTTATTTTCTTGAAACATGAGTACAAACAAATAAATGAAAATTTACCTCAAAACAGCAATGCATTGTTGGGATTCAGTTATGGGAGAGGGGTTACTGGTTTAGAGCAAGTGCTTTAACCACGGAAACATACGTGTACATCACGTGTAGTGATGGCCTTCATGAAAGCAGGTTTACTGGTGTTATGTTCAGGAACTGATCATGCACCAAACATGTAATAGGTTCAGTTTAGAGTGAGGAACCACCACTGTACCCTTGGTAATAGTATTGGTTCGAATCACAAGACCAGACCTGATTGGTTTAATATCCACTCAATTGAACAGAGGAGTATTTCAGTTTTTTCTTCTGCATTATGGTTTCAATTATAATCTCTGGTTAAGATGCACTTTTAAGAGCTGCAGAGAAAGATTTAATTTAAATAAACTGCTACATGGAAAAACATTTTGTTCTTTGATGGAAAAAAAAAACAAAACATTTTTAAGTCACCGCTATGAAGCATGATTTTATTTCAAATTTTAGATCTTGCAGGAAATATTCTGGTTGATGGTTCAGTGGGACTGGCACTCCATCCAAGGTGTTTCACGTCCCTGTGCCCAGAGCTGCCTGGGATTGGTTCCAGACACTCCTCCGCTGAAACCCTCGACTGAAGAAGTCATTGGAAAATGGATGGGTGGCTCAGCGGAGTTCTAGGGAATTAAAAGAAAAAAGCAAAAATGACATGGCAATATAGCGATGACTTTAAATGGGTATACCGTATTGTGTAAGGTACACACATGCTAGGAAATGTGAAATCGGTGTAAACCAAAAAGGAAAAAAACTCTTTGCTCGGCTCAGACGACTGCGTCTGTGAGCAGAGGTGCCTTCACAGCCACAAAGCTAGCAGACCATCGGTGAAAACAGACATCGCACAATTTCTTTGGCCTCCTGCACCTGGAATGCATTTCTGAAATATATTGGACTCCATTAATACAGGGAGGCATTGCGAGCACCATAAATCCAATTTTATCTCTACCTTTGCATGATTTTTCAGTAGGCTGCAGATTGTATTTCCTTGAACAAAATAGTCGTGCCTTGCGTGGATATGTTTGCTCAGCGATGCTTCTACAACATTTACTGGCATCCCAGGTGACCGGTCTGCTGTTTCAGGGAGGAGTGAAGTCAGAATAAGCTGCTCCCAACAGTGACAGAACATCTCCGCGGTTGTTGAATTCGCGTACATCAGAAATCGCAACAGCACATTTCATTTTCCAAGAGCTCTTCTGAAATCTGATGAGAGGCGCATTGAAAATTCTGAATGACACGCCATTGCCAGACAGCTCTGTGAGTGCAATATCCATTTCATAACTCTGCAGTCCAGGGCTAAAATATGGCGGACGCTGTTTTCAGAGTTGAATTTTCCGGTACGCATTTCCAACGGCTAGTTGCCAGGTTCCAGAGGCGTGATATTGGGACCTGCTGGCTCTCCTTTTCTGCCAGTGTGTATTTTGCTGTTGGAGTGCCCTGAGATGGACTGATCCTCTGTTACTGCTGTACCCCGTGCACATCTTGAATTCGGCTGTCGAGGTTTTGAAACGCATCTGAGAGTACAGGCAGATGCAGAGTGTGGAGGCCCAGGTCCTTAATCAATCCACCACCTGGTCCATACCTCCATCTTCACTTATCTAAAAATATACAGGAACACACAGAAGAAACACACTGATATTGGCTGATATTCCCTGCTCATGTAGCCGATCAATCTCTCGACAGGCAAAAGCACACAGTAAATTGTTTTAAAGGATTTTTAGTCGTATCTGTCAGTCTGGTTCCTGGATTTTGTGGCACCTTCTGTGTCTGCCATTGTGCCTTCGTTGTTAAACTAGGACAAACAGCTAAGCTCTGAGTTAGGGTTTCTCGGACAGTTATTTAATGAGCTTTCCTTCTTTTATTTTAACGAGGAGTTTCTGTGTGTGGGTTTTAAAACTCAAAACTAACACTTTCTGACATTGGAGCTATTGAAGAAAAAATAACCTATGACATCAGTTAATCGAACGTACACCTGAGTTTCACCAGGCTTTGTGAATTTGGTGAAACCAGCTAAATTCACACCGATGATTTTTCTGAGGGATTTGCATTATGTAAAGAAATCATCACGTAGAAACAGACAGTAACTCATCTATCTCCTTGTTTCCTGGATCCTTGTGTCTTTCAGAGATCCCAGAGACTAACGATGCCGGGTCATTAGCCAAGGAGAATATTCACTCTGACGTCGAGCTCTTAGAGCTGCGGGTATATTGCGGAAAATGGCAGTAAAATCCACGACATACTGTAGCTGTGTTTTGGGGTCCCTGGTATGAACCCTTCAACAGTCACTGTGTTCCAGGTGGGAGTAAAACCAAGACCTGCCATTAAATCAACAGTACTCCAAGCCTCCGAGAAATTACTCAAAATTATTCATATTTTATTCTCTACCCTATATGCAATGGAATGGCCATTTAATACATCTTTAATTACCATAAATAAGTGGTGTGGGGTACTGATGACATCTATAGTATTTAAGGCCGTTTAAGATGAGTTACCCTAACGACCAGACGTGTTGTTTCATTACACTTCAGTGCATCACGTTCAACTATGTGGTGATTGTGTCTTAATTGGACTTCCCGATTCGCTGTCCAAGCAACGGGCAGAGCAGAGTTCGGAGTCATTCTCCCCGAGGACCTGTGACGAGACATTGAAACGTTTTCTTAGGTAAACAAGACGAATATTAGAAGAGAAGGGATACACAATTATATTTCTTTTGCCAAAAAATTGCATGTATCGACAAGGTCGAAGATCCCATTCCTCGTCGGTCCATCATTCCTTTTCTTCCACTTCGCCCTTTTCTGTGTCTGTGTCCAAGTGTAACGAGGAGCGTCCTTTGGGTGGCGGCTGGGGTGGCTGCTTGGGTCGAAGGGCAGGAGCGATAGAAAATCTATTTAATTTGCCGCGGAAATGTCACAAGCGCACAGTAGCGGAGGACGAAGGCAGACCCGCACCATGAAAGTGACGCATTTCTGTGATTTCGCCAGCTGACAGTAAAAGCAGCCACGTACGGGCTCCCCGACACAAAGCCCCTGAAGTGCTTTGTATCCGTTTCATATCCATAGGGTGTTCGAGCAGGTTGACAGTGTTTTGGATGAAGACTGATGAACAGCACTTTGTACGCCTTGTGCGTTAGCCATTGGAGGAGAATTAGCTGCATTCTATGTCTTATGAAAGCTCTGCAGAGCTGAAGAATCCGTGATGTCCAACAGTGACCCAGACAAAGGTCCTTCCTTTGGTTATCTTATAAGTATCCGCAGACATTATGGCAATACGAGCATAAATCATTTTAACCCTCCTAAATTCGTTATTGACTAACAGAGATGGCCTGTAAAGGAAGTTTTACAGCCTTTGTGGTCATCAAGAAAGCAACAGGAGCCAACCACATGAGTAGCGTTAATTGAGGTCACGCCGCCATGGTGCAAGTTCCACTGAGCACGGCTCCCCTAGTGGGAATGGCTTGGTGCGAGTAAGGGAGCTGACAGGCCTTGGGGAGGACTGGAACAAATGAGTTTCTTTTGCTCTGGAAAGATGTCGTGTGATTTGGGAGAACGAGGAACATTACATTAAACCCCATCCATGTTCACAGACTCCAAATGTCTTATTCCAGTTTGCCAGCAATTGCAAAGACGGGACGCTACGGTGGTGTTACGAATCTCCTGACAGGTTCCACTCAATTAGTTAATTTTCTCAGAAGGTTAGGAGTCACATTGCCAGTCACCATGTGACTAATTCTTTCGTGCTCAGCTTTTCAGGAAACGGTCATGGAGCTTTCAGAACAGTCATCAGTGTTCATACTATTCCATTACTTGTTGATGGGTTAAGACGGGGAAGTTATAAAATGGGATTGGCTGCATATTAGCTGGTACAGTTCCAGTCTGATCAGATTCTTTATATGGGTGCTTCATTATAATGCATTTATGACCAGCAGTCAACTTAAACTGTTGGCTTGCCATGGATAAAACAACAGCCTTACTGGTTTGTAATGGTAGTGCTTAACATTTATTCATTTCAATGATGCTAATTATTTTAAATGATGATTGCTCCAGCATCCCGTTATAAGCAGCGCAAATGTTGTTGTCTGGATTATTAAAATGCTGACGAACTCAGATATCTGAATGGGGGTGAATACTCCCACCCCAAAAGACATTGCACGTGCAGTGTGGACCGTGCAAGCGACTGGGTTTCCTGGAAGTCTTCATATATCAGTCTTTTAAAACATTTTCAATGGTAATTGTGCCCCCAGTCAATGGTTTACAAAAAAACAGTTAATAACTGAAATTATGTATGTATAATAATGAAACTAAAAGAAAATTATTTCTACCAATACTTAAGTTCTTTGTAATATGTGATGTCCTTAATAAAAAGTATTCAAAGTATAATAATGTAATACATCAAGACTTGGTCAACACAATTAATTTTGCAAACAATGAAGACACAATGTAATTTCATTTGGTTTGGATAAAAGGAATTCGATTAAATTTAGCAACATTTTTATTAATGGACTGACTTTTTTCAGGTATGGTAATGCTATGATAAAAGAGGCATCATACGTCAATATTCCCATAATTATGTTTTACACCATAACGTTGAGATTACCTCCTGCATAACATGCATTATTCAGAGTGCCCCATTATACATCATCATTAATAAAATCATTAAAATTGCATCAACACTAGGTCATTAAACATTTTATCATTCATGGGCCAGAGTGACTTTCGGGTTCGTGTTGTTGAAACGGAAGATGAAATGGGTCAGGCAAACTACCACGGTGTTTTAACAATCTGGTTTAAGAAACGGGCGGGATGCAGACCGAGATTCAAACTTTCCGTCTCCGTTTAAAGGGATGATGTCAAGGGTGCTGTCACCGACAGATAAGGGCAGGCCTTTCCGATGACCTTTAAGGCTCGTCTGGTCCAAGGGCAATTGCTCACAAGAACTTCAGGAATTTCTGCTGATTTCTCCTCCACTGCAGTCGTAATGCTTTGATTACGTTATACAAAAAATTTCACCTCAAAGAAAATCAGATGTGTGTTGCAGTCTGTATGCACTTTTCCCCAATTGCTGTTTCCCAACAAATTAACGGAGCTTTTGGCTTTTCATGAAATACAGCGTAATCCGAATCACCGGACGTATTTGTCAGAAAAGTCAGACGAACGTACAATTTGGTAACTGTGCTGCGTGATGTCGTTTCGTGGTCCTACTAAATGGACTTTCAGCGCAGTTTTTCATTAAACTCAGATGTATAGCGGTATATGAATATTCACTGAATTTCACTTTCATAGTTTATTATTACCATATTGTTGCCCAATGATGCAGATAATGCGACAACAGGTGTGGCTGAATTGGCTAAAAAGTGAAAATTAAGCTGAAATTGTTTTATCCGGCTAATAAAATTCAATTTCAGGCCGTAACATTATGAGTGAAATGGGAAGAATGTTATGGATATTAAACATCCGTGTTTTATTTAACCATTAACCGATAAAACACAGGTTTAGTTTTTTATTAATATTAATGCTCATACCTTAAATTTCACGTTTTCAGTTCACGTTTTTAGACGTCCTTGTACAAGGACACAATGTAAACTATGACGACTGAAAGGTTCTGTGCCTTAACACTTTAACTGTCAAAAAAAACCGTTCCTTTAAGGAAATTCACTTCAGGGATTTATCTCACATCTGAGAGGTACTCTGCACGTAATAATTTGAGTGGTCAGTCAACAGCAGCTCACAGGGCAGCCTTCTTTTTCATTATCCACTGACACCTCATCGTAGCTCAGCGTCCACAGAGAAGAGCGTCTGGATGAGAGTCCGTCCACACCCCACAGCGAAGAGGCTGTTTTTCACACAATAAAAGTGACCACTCCTCCATGGGACCAGTCAACTTCAGCTGAGCTGACAATAACAAACAGTAGCTCTCTTTGCTGTGTCCTTCTGGTCCTGCGGTAGTCAGTCTTCGTTCAGCTTTGTGGAGTTCATTTCAAGGTCTTACGAGACCACGAGAGTAAATTTAGACCAATCACACATCAGCATTTTACTGTTGTACATCGTGTGCCCCGTGAATGTTATATGAGGGCCTATTTTGATTTACATTCTTCATGTATTCTGTACATACAGACACTGCATCGCATCTTTTTCAGATGCTTTTGTTAATTTCCCGGTATCCTCCAGTCAGGCTCAGTCATTCCCCAGCATTTGGATATGAATTCAAAATAATTACATTTCTCAAAGCATCAGTGGATACCACTCTAGTAATTGCAGTGTTTTATTTTTGTCCAGTGCCATCACACACATTCGGCGAGAGAAAACTGGGACATGGGCTGTAAATGACATTGTCTTTTATACAAATGCAATCATCCACATAGCATTGAATATGCATGGCTGGAACTGGGGAAGGCTACATAAAAATCTGATTCTGCTTTTTTTTTCATAAGCAGGAAGAAATTACAACGACTGGGCTGAAGAATTTGAATTAGCCCTGGATAACTGGTGCAGTTTACACAGAGGAACTCCAAACAATGGCATGCTGTGTTACCATATGAATCTAGACACATATGCATGCATGCACGTGTGTTTTTGCGTATGTATGCCTCCAGGGCACCATGATGCTCACCGCTGTGACCTGTGGACAAGTGGCTGTGTACAGTGCAGAGCACCGTGAACCGCAGTCATCTGTCAAACATTCAGGACCGGTGTAACGGACAACTGTCTGGCACATGACCACATGGACACCCCGGCTGAGAGGCCATAATTACCCCGACCGCTGCCCTCGCTGTAACTGTACCGCGCACGAGGGAGCTCCTCCATTACACACGGCGTGTGCAATTTAGACGCCTCCGCCTTGACAGGCTGGCTGAGAGCGCAATGGCTATCAGTCCAGGGTTAATAACGTCTGTCTGTGTAATGATACCAGCAGTCGTTTAAGTAACCCCACCATCTTAGTGGCTCGTTCTTTCCCAGTATTCTCCTCCTTCCCGGTGTGGACGTCACTCACCGAACAAGAGGACCTATCACTGAGGCAGCCCGTTCGTGCTGTGCCCCGTTGCTCAATTAAAACCGGCCTGCTTTATGGTCGTGGTTGTATTTTTCAGTTTTTTTTCCTGCGCATCTTTCTTCCCCATCCTACACCCTGGTTTTGCCCCAAATAAAGCCTGCAGGGTTCACACCGGCTTGACTCTGCTTGCCTGTCTGCTCGCTACGACAGGGATGTATGTATATTGCAATACCGTGGGAGCACAAGTGTCTGCTGAACCCCCGTGAGTCACGATCAGCACACACTCCGCTGGCCAATGCCTGTTTTATTCCACTGGGCAAGCGTGGAACCACCCATGAGGAATGGAAATAGGATGCTGAGCACCACAGAGAAGCGGCGGGATCATCTCCGCCAAAGGCGCTAAAAACCCAGAAGAGGGCAGATCACCGCTACGCAGCCGACTGCCCCTTCCCCTCGTGTCACCACAGCCCACCTCCCAGAAGAGACTGCCACCTTCTGCCAGTGCCACTAGTGACCCAGGAGCTGGACCCAGCCTCCTGGGACGGAAGTCGACCGTCCTACTTCAGTTGACCCCAATTCCCCCGTCTCCTGCAAATTTTAAAGGCTTCCCCCATCCTTGTCATAATTAAACACTGCCCCTTCAGGATTTCCCCTGCAACTGCATTCCTCTCCACTCCATGCTCATCACATGACCTTGCAAAGGGCTGAGACCCAAAGTGTCACAAAATGGCTTTTCACTCAGAACCACAGAGTGGTTCTGTATGTCATTGTCACTGCTGGTGTTCTTTTCAGTTTTTATCCAATCAATCAATACTGTTAATTATCATTAATAAAAACACTTTATAATACAATGGTAGATTTTCACTTATCCACACAAACATGCAGTAAGGACAATTTACAGTTTCAAATTCACCTGCACAGAATGCTTTTGGAGTGTGGGAGGATGTTAGACTCCCTAGAACCTATTTAAACATTGAGTCCTTAAAGGGAGAGTCAAGCAGAGGTTAAAGGGAGGTCCTTAAAGGGAGAGACAAGGCAAGTTTAAAGGGAGGTCCTTAAAGGGAGAGACAAGGCAAGGTTAAATTAGGTCCTTAAAGGGAGAGACAAGGCAAGTTTAAAGGGAGGTCCTTAAAGGGAGAGACAAGGCAAGGTTAAATTAGGTCCTTAAAGGGAGAGACAAGGCAAGTTTAAAGGGAGGTCCTTAAAGGGAGAGACAAGGCAAGGTTAAATTAGGT
>JAACJT020000105.1:11966043-12012920 GCA_009936485.2 Gymnarchus niloticus | reverse complement strand
GTGGAGAGGGGATCCCAGTATGTAGAGGGGGGTCCCCATGGTGCAGGGGGGGGATTCCATGGTGTGGAGAGGGGATCCCAGTATGTAGAGGGGGGTCCCCATGGTGCAGGGGGGGATTCCATGGTGCAGACTTGTTAAAAGTTATGAAGTAGGTGAGGGCACGTCCTGAGCTGTAGCTGTCTGAAATAAACAGCCTGTATTTTTCACACAGTAAAATCCCAATGGCACCTGAATAAGCAGTGAAAGATTACTTATTGTGTTTATATGAATTTGGTTATTTCTCCATAGAAACCAAACACTCTGAAGTACAAGACAGCGAGATTTTTCAATATGAAAATTTATTTCACTTCAACGCCATCTCACAGAGATATCATTAAATATTAATACAGTGGTATTAAATCACATGCATGTATGCGATGGAGGTGACAATCATATTAATAAACAATACGCCAGGAATATGAAATCGAGTCTCCTATCACAAGAAGCATTTGAGCTCCTGGAGTGACCAAGGAAGGCACTAAACTGGTAAAGAATTTGGATTAAAAAATATCTCGAGAAGACACGCCCGCTAGGCATGACTCTGAGGCAACTGCATTACTCGTACCATTTATGGCAAAAAAGTACACATTTTTGTCCCTTAAAAAAAAAAAGAGAAAAATAATATTTATTGGGTTGGGGGCATGATGGTTTAGGGGAAACCACTTTTGCCTCGGATCTGCATGGTAGGGGGGTTTGAACCTCACCTCTGCTCTGTGTGTGTGGAATTTGCATATTTACCCAGTGTCTTGCAGGTCCCCTCCAGGTACCTTGCTGCTTCCCTCAGCTTTGTTAATTGCCATCTCTGGACTGTCCAAAGTGTGTGTGTGTGTGTGTGTGTGTGTGCGTGTGTGTGTATCCTGCAATCCTGACATCCCTCAGCCTGGACACTATAATTCTGGCCATGTAATGAAGAACCTGCTTTCAAAATCTTGTATGAGTCACTTATTTATTTAATGTTGAGAATAAAGGATTACGTAACTTTTAATCTTTAAATCTTTTAAATTACCTCTAGCGAAATATGTGACCATGACTGTCATGATGACACAATGGGGTCTTTCTAGACAGGGGTATTGACGTGAAGCCCACCTTGAAAACCGGCCACTCACACATTTGAAGATGCTTTCGCCAAGTAACGCTGTCTTGAAACAAGACCAGCGGGAGGCAGATTGTAAACAGAAAAGGCAGACTTTCGCAGTTGTGGTGGCCCATGTTGAATATTTCCATTAAATGGCACCCCACTTCTAAAGTGCTCCTGCAACTGAGAGCCAGCTGGGTTTAAGTGGAGAGCCGGACAGAGGAGCAACCGTGTGCTCCAGTGACCGGAGACCATCTTTTCCCCGCCAACCAGTAACCTGTCTTTTCCCAGCTTAGGGATACTTGTTTTTTCCAAGTGGTAGTAAATTCTATTCAAAGGCCCCGCAGTTATTAAAATTTCCGTTTTTATTTTTTCAGGAGCTAGGCCTGCAATTCTTCAGGGTAACATCACCGCCACCTCACCCCATAACGAGCGATGTCAGTAATCAGGTTAATCTGACGGCTGTATTTCATTTCAGACGACCTATAAATTGAATAAATATTCTTAGTTATATTACATTTCAGTTTTGTAGGATTTTAATTCTTTAAAATGTGTTAAAATCTTATCCTATTATTCCCGGTCAGGGGCAAATAATATATTTATATAATACGTAGCATAAAACTTTATTTCTCTTAATTATTTTCACATCTACACGCTCATCTGTGTTTCACTGATTAATGTTTGCAAGTTACATCACACAGCAGGCTTTGTTTGGAGAAGAGAAACCTTAATGAATTTCCTCCAGGAAGACTACAGGTGGCTTTGCTCTCGGCGAAATCTCTATTACTTTGTGCTCAACAGGACTTCTGGCATGCAGGGAGGCCTGTGATTCTTAGAAAGGAGAATGAAGGAAGCAGAGCGGCTTTGAGAGTGTGATCGAGTTTTCAGAGTCAAATATGGACACGATGATATATTATTATAGGAAGCTCACAGCCCTAGAAAGTCACCACCCTTAATGTCAAATTTCCCTCCAAAATTCTTGCATGGTAATAACCAGTTAAGAAGGTATAATTTGAAGCATGATGCAACGTAATTCTGTTGTGACGTCACTGTCTAGATACTCAATTAAACTAAGATTGGAACGTGTATTTTTTTATTAAATGTATATATGGAGAATAACAATTACAGATCAAGTATTTTGAAAATCACACATGGGATTGGTTTGTAAAAATAATCTTAAAGATATCAAAAACAGGGCTGTAAAAATACTGGCTATGTTGACATCACAACAAAGATGGCCTAAAGATGACTTTAGACCTAAAACAGAAGAAAATGCATTAGTGACAAAACAACCAAGAACATATACTCATATATGCCTACTGGGGCCCCGATGACACACAGCAGGAACATCGTATGTACGGTCTACAGAGCACCACTACAAAATATTTTATCTGCTTAAAATGCAAAAAAAAAGAAAAAAAAACATAAATGGAAGGCACTTGAAGTTATGATTGAAAGCAATACAACTGTTTGTTCTGATCCAATGTTTTTAATTACAGTATACATTATGGAAGAATGAATGATAATAGTAATAATACATTAACAAAGTCAATGACTATGCTGTGTATGACCCCCGTTGTCTTACTTGACATCTTGGCTATCCTGATTAGGCCGCTGCTACCTTCTTCCCCTCCATGACTTTGGGCTTTGACCTCTGTGACGTAGTCATCATCTGAGGGGAGCTGCAGCCGGACCGAGGTTGCGTTCATCTCTACCACGCGGGTTTGGCTGTGCCGGTTCTGACGGTACAGAACCTGGATGACAAATCGTGCCAGAACATTAGCCAGCGTCTGCACTGAGGGTACAGAGGATGCCACAACGATTAAAGACCTGACGATGTGGCGAGTGAACTTCAACTGATAGATTCCCTTGCCCAGCCAAAAAACATATGTGTGTGTGTGTGTGTGTGTGCGTGCACCCTGGAATGGACCAGCATCCCTGCAGCCCTGTACATGGCGGCATTTAGCATGACAAGTGTTATTGCTAACTCTCCCATAAAAGAGAAAATTTGATATTCTTCAGTGAGCTCAAAAGGATGCTTTTTGGTTGTCGAGGGTCTGCACCCTGTAGAAATAAATTTAAAAATCAATCTCAAAAACTTTTCAATCTTACTGCGAGGGGTTTCAGCATGTAAATATTAGATGTACGCCCTGAATTGAGTGCAAATGTAAATTTAATTCCATGTGAAAATTCATCCCCAGTGACCTACATAAACATCAAAACAGATTTTCATTATTTCTTCCCAGCAATGCGGATCGGTACCTTAAAGAACATGTCTGATACACAGCCACTAAAACAAATAGATCAGCACTCATCTCAGTTAAACTGACTGCAGTCGAGAAACGTTCTGTTAGGCCTAGACCTTTAAACTGGATTATTACGTCGATGAAATTATTATCTGAAAGTGAAACACGGGCAGACGTTTGAGTAAATAGTTAAAACAGCATAAATTTGGTAAGAAACATCTGGCACAGCATTAATGAACTATCTAAAGCAGGGTGTTGTTCGACGCCAGGCTACACTAACATGCCTTATGACAATAACCTCAGGGATGAGTTCAAAAATTCTGCTGGACGTTTAAATTTTACGGTTGGCATGAACCTCTAATTATCATCTGAATTGCTCACCCAGCCACCTGTGAAAGTCCATGACAGCAAGTCTGATAGGAATCACTGCTTGTCTTGCTCTGGTTTGTTATGCTGGCCTTATATACCATGGGAAGAAAAGCCACTGAAAATGTCTCTTTTTACACAAAAGAAAACGTGAATGTTTGTGGGGGTGTTTCTGGAAAGAACACTCTCGCCTTGTATCCTGTCACTTCTGTCTCATTCTGCTTCGCTTTGACGTGCTCCCAGTTCGAAAAGATTTTCCAGTTTGTCAGGCTCCACTCGAGATTCCCGGGTGGTTGGCTTGGCGCTAAAAGCAGTACATAATAACATTTAGGAAATAAACAGCTGGATATGTTTTAGCCAACATTCGCAGCACAGTCAGTTATAATTTAACGACGTGAAATTCGAGCATCCGCTTTCCCAGAGGCTGAGCTGAGCAGCAAATCATGCTCCAGATTTTTAAATATATAATGCTATTTGCAAAAAGACAATGTTTAGAACCCTGCGGACCATTTCTAAAGTCAGATGTGGGCTGTGATGCCGTGGACCGTTAGCAGAACAGTGGAATCATATTAATTTGTAAAAATAACTGGGCTTTGATTTACATTTAAGCAGATTTCCTAATCAGACTCTGCAAAGAGACCAATCTGTGAATGTCATAACATTAAAAGCATTTGGAAGAAAAAAAATGTATGAGAAACCGTCTCTCAGTAAGTTTTAATTGCTGCCCGTTCGTTTTTCCACAGTTTTAACTGGTATTAGCTCACAAACATCCCTGAATGAGTCCCTGGGATAAGTTAGGGTACGTTAACACATGACTGTTCTGATCCTTACTGGCGTCAGATAATTACCCACGTTAAGACGGAGAGCCTGTCCATACGAGAAACCATCTGAATTGCTGTGCCTAACCAAACCCCCATTCCTTCATTTAAATTCGTTTTACTTTTAAGGTCCTCATTGCAATGGAGGCTGTGTAGTTTTTAAACTACTCTAATGCTTTACAGTCTAGCCTATAAGTATGTTCGCACACAATGCATTCAGAGATTAGGATATGCTATGTGCATAATAAAATTTGTCATGAAACATCCAGTTTTGCCTCCTGCTATTGGAGCAGTTCATTTAAAACGTTGTTTTCTTATTTCTATGCTTTTTTAATTACAACAGATGGATTGATAAAAATGTATGATGTACCACGCGCTGTCTCGGATAGACTCCAGACTCCCCCGTGACCCTGATCATGACTAGTGGCTGGAAATAGGATGGATGGATGGATGGATGGATCTAACTGCTTAAAGCTTCATAAAAGCCTGAGTGGAGCTGACCACAAACTAATAAAAAAGAAAAATAGTGACAATTTCAAGCCCAAGCACAGGTTTCAGCTCATATGAAGTGAGCAAGCTGGCCCTCTGGAGTGACACTCACGCGCCCTCCTCGTGGTGACCCTGTCAGGTCCGCTCAGCGGTCCGGTGCTGGCGCTATTGCAAGCCTTGACTGAGACCAGGTACATCGTGTTAGCGTTCAGACTCTGGATTCTGGCAGCCGTGTCTGCCACCCTTGCTCGTTCTGGGTTCTTCTCCATCGCCCTCTTCTTCCAGTACACTACCTGGGCAAAACAGTCAAGAACATACCAGAGCTGTCGTAGTCCTCATCCTAATGTCCACACGGCATTTGACAGAGTAACATGGCTCCAAGGAGGAGATTCATGCAATCCCCACATCTACGGCACGATGACGCATGTGATTCCCCCTCTTCATCACAGCCAGGACAAGCCGATATTGTAGGCCAGTAAGAAAAGAGACATGGGAGAATTCAGAAGCTAAGTGAGGCAACCTCTGACCTGACACGAGGGTCAGTCGGTCATCAGCCGAGCAGCCCAAACGTAAACACATTTGCTAACCTGCTCTGAAACACTGAGCAGTTGTAAACATGGCCCGTGTGCCCCTCTTTCTGTTGTCATACCACGATTGTTTCTTGTCTTTGGTCGCCTCATTTTCTCTTTTCTACATTTTGAGTTCTCACTCATCAGACTAGTAATACAGTTTTCTCTGTTTTTGTGGTATCAGCTCGTTAGCCATTTGAGTGATCCAACAGGGTGCATCGCTGTTGTTAATTAACAAAAGATTCCGATTAAATAAGATTACCGATATCTATTTTCGAAAGATTATTTTTCATGGTACTGTGTGAGAACAATCAACCACCTTAAACTGGTTATACGCTTATAAGGGTAAAGCTAGATTTGAATGAAGTCCACTTAATTAAAAAAATTCTCCCAAAGAGTAAAGAATACATTTTAGGTTGAAATAGTACAATAGTGGTTCGACAAATGAGGCTTCAAAACCCGTGGTGGGAGGGAGTATCCTAAACTAACCAATCAACTCTGGAACTAAGAATGCGTTTCCACCGGATCGACTCGACTGGGCTCGACTGGGCTCGACTCAACTCTACTCGCTTGGCGTTCCGTTTCCATGGCAGAAAGCTGGTGGTCAGAAGTTGTGAGGGATTCTCAAGGGCTATATTGTATGCGTGAAGAAAACACAGGAAGGAAGGAAGGAAGGCAGGAAAAAGGGAGAGAGGGAACAAAGGCAGACAGACAGACAAGCAAACAGACAGACAGACACCTCAGGCCTCAGAGGTTTCTACTCAATATTCAGGGAACAAATTACAGATCCTTCATCAGAAGATGGAAATGCAATAGATTCTCACAAACAAGCAGTGCAGGATTAAAGCATTGATTTCAGATACTTCACAGTGAGCATCATGCCCTGAAAGCACATTAAGTAATACAGCGTCTTGACATGCTGCGCGTTCACTGGTACATTGTTCCATTCATAGTCCACTGAAGCACGATCGCTGCACTTCTGCGGCATACCTCTGACAGCAAGCTCCGCCGCCGTGCGGACCACGCGGACGTACCTCCCTGCATGCGTCAGCTGAATGTTCCGGAGCATCAGAACCCCGGCAGAAGTCTGCCGACATAGGATTGGAAAGGTTTTACAGGCACATAATAACTCACTTCAGAAAATAAACCATTCATAAAAGTCACGTTTAAGGATCGGGGCAGCACACTGTTTTGCAAATTTAGAAATGTAAATTGGGGAAAACTTCTCTATTGATTTGTGGCTCATAAAAAAAACCGTAGTCTAGGTAACGGCTGGGTGGTTGAACTGTCTAACAAGGCAACTCGTATCTGCACAAACCCCACAGCTGAAATTCTTCTCACTTGATGGAATTTATGAGTGAGACACACTAGCGCGGCTCGTCAGTGAGATGATGCTCTGAATTAAAAAAGGAACGTTTTTATTTCCTCACGCCGTATGCCATCCCAGAGTGAACAGAGTAGACACACTAGTTAATTTTGTGGTCCAGAAAGCAAAACAATTCTCTTCTTAGAGCAAGCCTGTTCTCTTCGAATGAGATTACGTGGATCCCGCAAAAATCATACACATGTACGACGATGGGCATGACAGATCACGGAATATTACAGGCACGCTCATAGTTTCTTATACACACATAAAGAAGGCGACTGATATGTACTCCTCCGGTCTTCTCAGAGTGGTCCTGCTTATTTACATTGACTGCTTTGCCATTGAAGAACCATTTGAAAACGGCACGCAGAGATGGATCTCCTGAAACCTGACATGGCAGGACAATGCTTTCTCATGCTGTGGTGTCTGTGTTTGGAGGTCGGTTCTGTGAAGATAAATCCAGGAATAAAACTGCAAACGGGTTAAACAACTTCTCACAGCAACATTTGTAGCTCTGTCACAGAACCAAAACGGTCCCAAAGCCACCTAAGGTCAGGAGACCCCATACTGTCGGTCACGTCTTTTTAAAGGGCTTATGAGTAGCACAGGGGATTGACTGCAGTGACCTTTAAAGTTCTCCTGTTCATCTATTTCCTCAAATGGTGACATTTGTCTGCATCATAAAGAAAGGGAGTAGATGCCTCATTAAACGGACCCTAATTAAAATGAAGTGTGATTGTGGCGAACAGAAAAGCCAGCTGAATTTTGCCTCCAGGTAGCTCCACGTTTCAGCGACAAAAAGATTAAAGACCCCTTTAGCTTGGGCACCTTTAAAATTCCAATGAAGTGAATACATTCCATAATACCTGTGTCAAACTGTCGCAAAAGCGAAACATTAAAGTTACCCAATCGCATGCAAGATAAAGCAGATGTCCCATCCCACGTTTAAAAAGCAGCGAAATTGCGAAATTGCCACGGCTGCACTTTTTTCTTGCGTTAAGTGTGCAGGCCGACATGCGACTTGAGAAAGGAACACCAAATTCCTTTAGAGATGCCAAAGATTTTCGCCACTGTCCTGTATGACCAATAACTCACCGCTGACAAAACCCAGGATGAGTTATAGTTCTGTCACCCTGGCGGCACCATAAAACAACTATATATTTCATTATCAATTTCACGCTTGGCCTATTAGGATTCCGCTCACCCTCCAGCCTCCTCTCATGGCACAAGCCATCTCCTTAACACGCAGTGGACTTCCTATCCTGGAAGTACCATCCACCGCGAGCGTGCCAGAGCTGCTTGATGTACCAAACGGGTTCTGTGCCACGCAGGTGTACGTGACCTCGTCGTCCTCCAGGACCGATGACCTGAGTGTCGGAAGGACGGAGGAGATTATCGTAGCAGAGGGATCAGAAAGGCAAACTCTGGAGACAATATGGTATTTAGGGGGTTAATGACCCATGCAAAGGAGAAGGCTGACTGTTTTTCAGAAAACACATGCAGATTATCTCGGTTGAAGTGCATTATTAGGAATTCTGATTTATTGCCAATAATAAGCTCATTCATCACTTTTTAATCATTGGGAAAATATCTGAATATCTCACAGAATTCTTGCACAGGGTAATTGTATACATTTTAATGCAGGGCGAACTGTGGAATGGCATGGTACCGGCTGCTGAAAAGATTAAATGCGTGTATTGTAATATGATGCGCGGTGGGACATTAGGGTGAAAGAGGAGAAGAGGAAGGGGAAGAGAGGTGCATTGTGGGAAGGCGATTCAAATCGTAAGGAATCTTCACCTGGAGCCTTACAGCCTTATCACCGTACAACACCCACGCGATGCTATCAATACGCTAAAGTATATTTCCGAACAAGACTGGGATTCAGAGCAAGCTGACTCACGGGGAGACGTCTGGGGAGAGTAGAAACCCAAAGATTTCGGTGATACTAGGACAACACCTGCAACTTAATTACAAAATACCACAGGCGTCACACCGGTGATGAAATAACTTTACTCAGATAAAATCTTTCTGCATTTCTGCATGAGAACCGTTTGAAGGAAACCTCTGGTCTAATTGAGACTTGTATAAACTGTGTAATATACTAATGAATAATCTGTGTCATAAGAGAGAAATATTTTAGGGTAGTAGATTTGTCTGTGTCAGTAAACTAAACAAACAAATGCAAGAAGCCTTAAGCATAAAAAATAAAAACATGCCCTTAAATAAAACAGAACTGAACATAAAGTATGCAGCAGGAGATACCGATTTATTGACGAGAGGCTGAAAAGCTGAGCTTAAAATACACTTGGAGTACTGGAAGGCCAATGAACTGTAAAAATATTTATTTTAAACATGAATACATATAAATAATTTATTCACCACCTTTCCTAAATTCTCTTTGATGTATTTATTTTCCCACCCCATACAGTCACCATTTCATTCATACTTGTTTCTATGACAGCTTTTTGAAAACAGATCAATTTCAAACCAGAGGCTTGGGGTGGGCAGCTCAAATGATTTATGGAAATGTTAAGACATTTAGGCATGTGTATCGACTTAAAAAATTTACACAAGAGAGACTAAAGAATCTTTTCTGCTTGAACTTTATCACACAGAATGTAACGGTTTGAAGAGCAACACTGGTTTTCTAAGTAGCAGAAATTTCTAGATGAGTGGTACGACCTAATAACTCCCATCCAGGGGGAAAGAGCCATAAAATACGTATCCATCTAAGAATGCTTAAGCCTTCCTGAAAAAAGACCTGGAGATGACATAATGCGATGCTCAGAAAACCGCAGTGAGTCCAATACGCAGACCAGCTTTGACCGTGATGAGGTATATCCAATGATGATCCAGCTGTTGTTCAAATGGCCCCCAGCGTGTTACTTCTGTTGTGACATGCTGGGGGTCCATTCCCAGCGACAGGAAGTCCGTATATTTCCGCCACTCCAAGGCAGCACCTGGATTTGTTGGCACTTTGCTTGTGTTTTTGCACAAAGAGCGGAAAGCTATGAGACAGGATGCATTTCTGGCACAAGACACACGGACGGTCTGGCCAGCGAGACAACAAGTGGATTTGAAGGCAAATGCAAAGCGGGACAGGACAGGAGAGGACGGGACAGGACAGGACAGGACAGAACAGGACCGTCGTGGTAGTTCGGAAAAAGGTCCGTGACAGAGAGGCAAAACGGTAAGGCACATGCTGCCTTATTGTTATTATTTATCATCACTACAAATAATTCATCCGTATGTTTACAATAAGCATGTACCAGTAGAGGGTCTCAGCTGGTCTTGGCTGGCTTCACACAGCAGGACAGCCCTTACAAATAGATTCTGAATGCATTGACAACAACATCTAAAACGATCACACAGCGAAGCAAAAAACATGTCGAGAATTTTGTCAGCATAAAGTTGCTGGAGATTATATTTGTTTTGTTTAAAAAAACAAAAAAAAAAAAAAACAATGTACCTGCTAATGGAAAATGGAAAGTGATCTTCAAGACCAGCACTGTGGAAAAAAGCAAATTGCATCTCCCACTGGAAGCAATCGCGCGGTTATCATCTGCTAGCCTCTGCAGTACAGGACTTTGCCAGGCATACCACTTATGAAGAGGTAACTAATACAGGCATGTTTGAACATTTGCAGGACTGGTGTTCAAGCCGTTAGTCTGTGGATGACATGTTTAGATTAAAACCTCGAGACATCCAGGAACGCCTTTCTCTTGGTATGAACCTTTCTGAAACGCCAATGTGGAAAGCTGAAGTCGGGACCGTGAGCAACACTGTACCTTATCTAGGACAGCTATGCTGATTAATGTGATCCTACAGTACGAACGCCACATGAAGTGGTCACGTAATCATCTACATCGCGATGAGCAGATGACACCTCTTACAGTTTAATCAGTAGCCGTGCAACACAATGGCCCTGAGAGTTTCCCCCACTCTTCTTCCAAGTGACAGATGCCTTTGGAGATGCGTGAGGGCAACACTTGATGATCGCCTCTCCCCCTCTCTGGACCCATACGGATGTTTTTACTGGGCTCCTCGAGAAATCTGGAGGAGAGGCCGATAAACGAACAATACTCAGACCCCACGTACCACTGAGAGAAGGACCACCCACATACATTACTGCAAATGTCATCCCTGTATTAGCTTAAAATTTATGCTAGTACATTACACTTAATTAAATGACTGCCTTCCTTTCCAGATTACTTTTGATTAACTGTACCTGAACTGTATCATATATCAAAACTATTTAATCACGTCACCACGTAGGTGTGCACCTAACCATGTGGCTGTCATTTTTGTCCTAATATATTACGCAATATTACGCAATCCTCACCTACCAACAACCTTGAGTTCGGCACTGGGATAAATTACTCCATCCTGATTCTCTGCCAAACACTGGTACATCCCAGAATCCATCAGGATGAGGTTATACATGGCTAATTTACCACCTTCTACCTGGATTCTGTCCTGTTAGAAAAAAGAACTCTAACTATGTTAACTATGTTAAACAAATGAGTCAGTCCATATTAACTGTCATTAATATTAATGTATATACTGCATATAGAGTATGATCAAATTCCAAACTTGATGTTTTCATACTTTTTTCTAAATTTCTTTTTTTCTTTCCTCTCTGCAGTCTTATTTAGAATTTAGATCATGCGGCATGAAATCCAACGTCGTCTTTTATTTCTGACTGTCATGACGGACAGCCAATCACAGGACCCAGTTAAGCTGTTGATGCGGGCACTGCACACACGTTCATGCCCATTTATCGTCAGCATATAAATTCATAAACGGAAATGAAATAGCTGCGGTGAGACCTTTAGAAGGGCAGCGGAAACATACAAGAAAAGGAAAAAGTCAATACGGAGCAACTCAGGAATATATCTGAGAGTTAGCTTGAACGTGGATTCACATGTCCGGTTATCACCCAAAAGCATGGCACGTATATGCTGTGTGTGAACCGAAGTTCTCTAACCTCTGGCGTTTAAAGGTTGGCTGTTTTTCAGCCAGCCGTACTGTGGCTTGGGGCTACCGCTGGCCCTGCACTCCCAGAGAAGGTCGGCTTCAATGAACATGTAGGGATCTTTCAGGGTGTGGAGCCACTGTGGGTGCTCAGCATCTGGAGGAAAACGCCTAGGCTGAACATCGCTCCACTTCAGCGCCACTCAGAATACTCTGACGGATAAATACGAACTTCAAAAGAAACTAAAAGTGCACAGCAAGAGCGTGCGTGTCACGTTCATCTCACAGAAGAGAGCAGAATTGTTGTGCTCTTTCAGCACAACCTCAAGATTTAATTGGTACACTGTTTGTTTGCTTTTTTTTCCTCTATGCACAGACAAATGCACACTGACAGGTAAAAGATAGAACAGAGCAAACAGATCAAAACAGAATGCTGAAATCGAGCAAGCTCAATTCGGTTATTCTTGGTGGTCTTTAATGAAGTGAACAATATCATAATTAAACCCCACTCAATAATTAGTAAAACAGCCATTTTAATTAGACTTTCTTTGCTGAACTTTGACAAATAGAGAGAAAAATCCATTCAATGCTATGAGGTATGCCTAATTATCTGACATTTTAATTAGATGCCATTCTTTGATTCAGCTGAAGAGAACCATGAAACCACATTTGTATTTTACAACATGGGGGGGGGGGAAATCTAAAATGTAATTAAACTTTAAGCATGCGTCTTCATTACAGGTGCAAAAATGCAATTTAAAATCTCCCATTTTGGAGAAGATGGCGGTGAATGGCTATACCATTGAAAAGTAGCTGTCCTTTCATAGCAGTCTGTCCCCTGGAGTTTTCTGCACGGCATTCATAGGAACCAGCATCTTCAGGTTAGAAATATGGGATCTCGAGGACGCTGTTGGAGTTGCTGATTTTGATCTTGCCAGGAAAGGGATTTCCGTCTGTTCATCTCCAAGTCATAACAGACACTGGGCTGGAGTAGGTCGACCAGAAAGGCCAGGTAAAGCCACTCGCTGCCCCATTCCGCTGCTGTTTAACAGCATATGGTCAGTGAATATTTAAAACCATTACAGAAGATTTTCTACGCCTAGAGCCATACTCAGCATGGCTACTGACAGTTAAGAGCCCATTAGCCAATGACGGACATTTCTTTGGAAACACCCCAGGATGGTGAGATCACTCCAGACCTACTTTCTCATGGCGAAGCATTCCAGTTTCACAGATGATCCCTTAGCGACACAAATCGCATCTGCAAAGTGGACTTCTGTCTTGGGCTCATATTCTCCCATCGGAGCTGTGAACAAAAGTTTCAGAAGAGATAACGCTTTAATATTACATTTCAGTTATTTAGAAGACTGTTAGCATTCTCACATCTCAAGCACATTACACTGCAACCGGTGGTCATTGGCTCAGAGATTTATCATCCCTTGTAGGGATACGAGGATACAGGCAATATATGACACTTCTGCACCAAACTGTGCTACGATGAGCAATTGAACTCATCCGTCGATGCAGGAAATGAAGGTGGAGACGAGAACCGAACGCAGTCACCCGAGAGCATTGTTGTGTGTTTTGTGGTTGCGGGAGGATGACTTAGATATCTTATATTCATTTACACCAGGATACCGGTCAAGAGCGTAAAGCACAAGTCAGCAATGACCGAATTCTCGGCACATCAGAAAACCAACGTTTAGCTAGCTGAGGCGCATAGGTTATCGCTCCCGGCTGACCACAATGTAACCGCAAACTTTTGCCACTGTTAACAGACCCACAGCTAGCTATACCATGGAACTCACCGTCGCTATGCTGCACGACAGGCGTTGGTGAGCTGGACACGACATTTGCTAGCACGTTCCCCACGTCTGAAGCCTCTACTTTTGCGATATACAAATCACACGTCTTCCGTGACATGAAGTGTTGGTTGTCTTGCTGCAGAAATTTGGGGTGTCCATTTAAAATCCAAGAGCACTTCATTTCTAAACATAAACAAGAACAACAGCAAAACGAGGATAAACTCCAAGACACGCGTGTAAAACCATTTCAGTTACCATCATACACAAGCATTCCTTTCTCCTCGGCAGCTGGTGCTCTCTGCGTGCGATGATGACGATGATGCGAAGGCGAAAATCAATATAGATTTATACCCTGCAGCTGAGAAGACTTTAGAAGACTTTGAGATCCGGGTAAGAGCCTACCACTGCTCACCGGAGGCCCGTCTCCCAGCTCATCCCTGACAATCGGTTCTCCTGGTGCGTAGCGTGTTCGATGAGGCAACGGTCTGAGCACCAGAGAACTACAGGATGCACAGTCTGACACCTTGACATTAGCCAAGTGGTAGAACTCTGTCACCAAACACCTGGCTTCCGTCAAGCATGGCTCGAGTCTGAAGAGGAATCGGTCATTACTGGCTGAGACAAAATGCCCCATGTCTTTATAAAATCTCTTCTGTAGCTCTTTTAGGCAAGCTCCTTGTGAATTGTCCCCTGTATTTTTTTTGTCATAATGAATGCAGCTGCGTTTACAACAATACAATAATACTTTTGGCTTAAAATAAGAACTATTTAGCTAGGCCATGCATCAGAATTCAAATTTAAACTCACAGGGGTTCGGAAAAAAGCTCTTAAAGCATAAAAGCTTCTTAAAAGTTTCAAAAAGTAATTCTCCTGTAGCTTTTACAACTTTACTTTGGAAGCATTCCCTTGATGAAAATAGGAACGAAACATCCTTTGAAACCTCTTACAAAAAGAAAATTAGGCAATTTACAACTTAACAACTAACACAATAGTTACAATGTACTTCAACAAAGAATTCACAGCTGAGCTAGCTATGTGAATCTGTACAAGGAAACAGCATAACATAAAACCTACATGTGTCACCGTTACCCCCCGTACACATACACAGACACACAGGCTACTGATACCCCCCACCACACACCTCCCCCAGCCCCCTCACCAGATCAGCTACACTAATTCAGGTGAGGGATTGATATGTAAGACGGCCAACAAATTCAAATCCTTTATTGACTAGAAAGCAGGGAAATCAACCAGCACAAGCAGTAAGTGAATGAAGAGGCATCCTGAGTCAGGTCCACCGCCTGCCGTGACAGCCAGGTTTTCTGCTTGAGGCGGACACCTCTCCCAGATGGAGGACGACGGTACGTAGGGTGGAAGGCACTTGGGCCAGTGACAGGACAGGGGATTCCTAGCACAAGACCCAGCGGGACAACGGGATGGACTATCTGAGCTAAGGGTCAGGGTAACCAAAAAACCAAACTAGTCCAACCAATCGAACTACTTAACCGAGTAAAACAACCAGGCAAACTTAAGGAGACAAAGGGTTAATGGTGAACAGAGGCCCAAATGAGACTGACAGTAGCTGGCTGTTTAGGGCTCGTTAACTGCTGCTGCTCCGGGGCGTTGTCCATTTGCATTCCCTTCTGGAAGACCCAGCCTCCAAAGCGAGTTCCATCTGATTTGTAGACCGTGGTGGAACAAGAGCCCCATTTAACAAAACACAGAACGTCGGGGTCTGGGGACATCAATTCCACAATAAAAGAAAGAAACTTTTATTAGAGTAAGATGGGAAAAAAGATGACTTCAAAGCCAGCAAAAATATTATATCCTAGAGCTTCTTTTCTATTGCATGGAGAGTTAGTCTCTTCCTTGTGGGAAACAGTGAATTTAAACAATTACAGCAGTCAGAGCTCAGTGACAGTTCCTTCCAGATTGCTGAGAATCATTGAGTTTTATGAAGGGTTCCTGCTCTCGGTGCAACAAAAAAGATATGTATTAAAGCCTGAAAGAATGAGAGATAGCAGAACGAAGGCCTATTGAACTTGAGAGGGTAAACCTCAGATCTCAGGTACACTGTCTACTGTGCTCCCGGCCATCGATTCGCTTGCGGATGTGTGACGGTCCTCTGGCGTAAAATTGTGCCAGCAGTGCAGTCGCCGATGGAAGCACATGCTGACATAAGGGTGGGCTACTCGGCAGTTTACACACGGGTGGTCTTGCAGCTGCAGAATAGGAGAAATGTGCAGTGAAAGATACACTGCAATTTTTGAACGGGCCCCAATTTTTTTATTCCTGTTATGTAAAGAAAAGGTGTAAGTCCTCCACAGCCCACTACTGGAGTAGAAATGACTCAGAGAGAGAGAGTGAAAGTTCACTTCTGCAGGCAGGAAGATGCTCAGTGAAATCATCAGTTAAAAATTCAGCACTCCTGGAATTGGACTGGGGTCTGCAACGGAAGATGGGCTGAAGGCAGGACGTTGTAGTTTGGAGGTCCCGTCAGTACTGGGCACCCTCAGAGCCGTCTTGACTGAATTCAGTCGGTTCTGCATTATGTATGGTATTTGGGTTCTATGGTATAAGGAAGCCACCATGAGAGGCCACAGATTACCATACCTCCAGAGTGTGGCTGCTGTCCACACAGCAGAACCACAGCCTGGCCCTCCCTGACAGACGCCGTGCTCCTCGGCTTGCTGCTAAAGTTCTGCACGAACAGAAACACCTTTTGAACAACGCGGGCCTGCCGGTCCGACATTGCGAGAGCGGGTTTTATATCATCCTGCAGTCGATGACAGCATATTTATATGCGTTGCTGGCAGAAAATGCAAGCTGTCATCCCCAGTTTCATTACCCATCATGTTAGGCTTTTCTTAAATACTAGATGATGTTTCCAAATACGTAAACTGTACTTGGTACCTGAATATCCTTAATAGATGTATTAAAATGCTCCCAAAGGAGCAAAGCTACACTAAGATAGAAATGATAATATTTACAGTTTTATAACTGCGCAAACAAAATTATATCGTTATATACATAAAATTATACAACCAGATCACAACTGAAGTTTACCTCCCACGATCCATCAAACGCAGCCTCACTTTTTAAAATTTAACTATTAAATGGCATTCCAGTTGTGCTAACAAGTCACAAAAATCATTACAGATAGCCTTCAAATTGTTGCTTATTTGTCCAATATTTATAGATTTATTTGTTTATTTGTTTGCCCTAACCTCCCGTTTAACATTAGTACTGGGAGGATGCATTTAAAGTACATACTCTCAGTAAAATCTTCAGTAATTATTTTTTTTTTAGTACTTGCATCTTAAACCAAAGGTTCTGTATCTCAGAGGCAAAAAGGAATGACATGGTTTTACCATGGTGTTTCTGGCAAGTGAATTCTTTTACACTCTTTAATATAAATCCATGATCCATTAGCCCATCACCTGACCTATGAAAGCTATAGACCAAAAATCTTATTCATAATTATCTGCTACATGTACAACTAAATAAATAAATTTAACATTGTATCAAGATGGTGGTGGACACCTGAATACAAAAACAGGCAGGGAAAAATATCAAAACTGGAAAAAAAAAAAAGCTTGACATTAAATATGACAAAAAAGAAAGATCCATAGATTTCAGATGTCCACCTTGGGAAAGAGCATCCGCCAAATATTCAACAATAGCAATAAATAAAAATAAATACAGACTACACCAACAAGCATCATATATTGGATCCGGAACTAAGTGGAAATCACCCCGAAAGATGCTGTAAACACTTTCATCAAAGCCTGCCTGTCAGATGTTAAAGTGTGTAATATAGTCTCTGTATTTTCTGGTCATTTGTTGACTAAGAGTGCACACTTATAAAATAAAGTTTGCAGGTTAGGGTCCCTAGAGTGGCCTTGCTTTTCTAACCTTGAGAAATGTATTTAACTCCTGGCAGCTTATTTTGGATGAAAATATTGACTAAGAATGGATGGCAGCAAAAAAAAAAAACATATATATATATAAAATAAAATAGTTATAATGCCTTTGGCTAAACTCCCACTGCTACCTTGTCAGATTTTACTGTGCATATGTAGAATCTGTTCTTACTATTCAGTTCATTTGTAAATCACCTGCTAATCTGCTAAGCAGCGCCTAATATCTGCATGCACTCATGTACCATATATGAGGGCAAAACCCCTACGAAGGCCGAAATGTAATCTTTTTTTTTGACTTCTTGAATATCTTCTTTCTTATTGAGTCTGCTTGGGTGTACCTGGGGCCCCTGCCTTTCTGAGGGTCCCTAAACCAAGGGTCATGCACTGTGCCATCATTACAGTGAGCTCAGTTTCGCCTCACGGAGCAAGATAATGGGACCAAATTAGTAGCCTTTTGTGGAAGAATTGTTTATGAGAAAATATTAAGTAGGCATTTTCACTACGTTTGCAGCTGATGAATCTTCAGAGTTTATTCTTCGTTCGATCGGGTCATGTTTAAATATTAATCAGCATCGTAACATAAATGTTTCACTGCTATGTTAAAATCAGAACCAGCATTGTACCAAAAATTTTCCAAAAAAAGAAAAATGAACAGAATCGCAAAACCTCATTTTCGAGATTCTATGCATGTACAGCATTTTTTAAATCAGAATGTACTGGTGGAGATAAGTCATTACGCAGTGCAAGTGTTTACACTCTAAGAGAATTGACAAAGCAGGCGTATCACAATTCCATATAGATCCTCTTGACACAACTCCGAAGGAATTTACTCACATATAAACTGAACTCTGGCCGTCTTACTGATTACGGTCCCTAGGGAATTGCTGGCGATACACCGATACATTACACTGTGTTGACATGTTTCGGGCTTCTTTATCAGCAAGCTTCCTACCATCAGAATGTACGCAAAATCATTGCCTTCTCGATGTCGTCTCTGTTAAATTTCCACCTGTGAAGAAAATTCAGTCCGTATTCTTACGCAATATAAAATTTCAAATTGATATTTGCACTTAAAAGAATGTCAAACATGCATTAGGCTTTTCGTTAATCAGCATTAAGATTTCTTGGATTCTCTGAAATAATGCCTAGCAAGCCCAAATCACACAGTTTCAATTTGTGTAAAATGTACTTTCATTATGCAGTTTTAACATAACGACAAAATTACTCACTTATAACTTGGCCTAGGGTTTCCCCTTAGTTTTACAAGTGATAAAAACTTTACTGTCATCGGAGCTCAACGGAAAAATATCGTCACTAGGTTCTTGAGTAAAAACAGGCCCATTCAGTACACTTCTCTCTAAATGGGAAACAGACAGTTATAAAGTGAGACAATATTTCATTGGTCCTGTGGGTGAGAACCTTTGTTCTTCAACAGCATCACAAAAATGAGATGTAGTCAGCATGACAGTACCCCCCAAACAACAAGGAAAAATAGAGTGCAGGTCATACAAACTAAACAGTACAAGTTACATGTAATAAACACGTAACAATATAAAATCAATGCAAAATGTAGTCATAATCATCCATCCATCTAACCATGCATCCACTCAACCAATAATCCAGTATGCAGTCAAGGTCATCTCAAACAGCACACTCACTGGTCTCAAGCAGCCCAGAACATAAAGCTTGGGAATAGCCTTGAGGGGTAATCTAATGCATCAAAGATATCAGCTGCAATAATCATGACAGCACATACCAGAAGTATGGCCTGAAAAATCACGACAACGCCACTAAAGTATGGCCTGAAAAATCAGGACAACGCCACAAAAGTATGGCCTGAAAAAACACAACAGCGCCAGTAAGGTATGGCCTGAAAAATCACGACAACGCCACTAAAGTATGGCCTGAAAAATCACGATAACGCCACAAAAGTATGGTCTCAAAAATTACCCCAAAACCGAGAAAAACTGTAAAGGGCTGCAATTCAAAACAGACGATGTTTATTTCCATAGCACAGCACATTCATCTGGCAGGAGTAAGGTTATATGCAAATACTCATTGCAAGAGTAGTAAAAGTTTGAGAAAGTTTTGCCTTTTATATGGAAAACAAGGTTCTTAATGAAAAATGACACACAAAACCTTCCTGATTCCTTCATAAGGGTATGTTTCTGCTATGAGAATATCAAGAAATCTGTAGGAAAAAAAAATAAAAATAAAACTACACTAAAATATCTAAAAAAGATGTGATCTTTATCCTGGAAGGAAGTATGCCTAGAATGTGTTTATCAAAGACAACCTGTGGGACACCTTACCTGCAAGGCTTCCCTTGAGTGACAGGAGGATTAACAGTTCCCATAGCAACAGCATCTTCAGTTTCCAAGGTCAACAATTTTCTTCTTCCCATCCAATCATCAGAGGGCAGAAGACTTCCTCTGCAAACTCCAGTCTTTTATCCGACGAGGGAAAAAAAAGCATGACTGGGAAATATATCTGTTATATGCATAGATTGCGTGTCCATGTGTGTGTTTTTAATGCATCTTGGGTCCCGGAAAAATCAGCAGGCCATTAATAATTCATTCACCCAAATAAATGGAGCTGGGATCTCATGCCAGAGAAGAGGCTGATACTGAGTGTGTACTCCGCAGAGCTACACTATCTCAGAGGAGGCTGTGAGGAGGCAACCCAGAGTTTTACACCAGCAGAAGACAAGCGTAGCTGCATGCCACGGGCAATGTTAGGATTTCTTTAAAATGATTGGCGAGTGAACGAGGTATGTGAAGCAAAGCACAATAAAAGGCAAGGAATATGACTGCGAAACATGTGACAGGAAGTGGCCTTCTATTTTGAGGGCTGGTGAGAGTAATCTATCTGCCATTCATCTCCATTAATGGCACGTCAAAGGAGATGAGGCAGACATGACATCCACTCTGAATTACGTGTGAGGGCACTGTAGCCAAGATCGTGTTTCAATCCGAACGTATTCTCTTGACATGGCAGCCCGTGTACATTTTCTTTACGTATCCATGTACTTCCTATAACTGTCGTTTCCAGGCTACAGCTGTGAGCGAGAACGGCATAATTCAGACTGAAAGCCATAAATAAACTGCAAGGCCAACACAAAATTGCTAAATCAAATATTCCGCCATACATTCATATACTCGGATTCGCCTAAGAGCGCTCATATTTGTTTAACATAAGTCTGGTCATTAATATCATTGTTTTGCAATATGACAAACATGACAAATCTTACAAATACTGGATATTAAGATGGGGCGTAACTCTGTTACACATACAGTCTGCAATTTCCGTGTTGGAGGTGAAAAACACTCCACAGGTCTGGGTGGCTCCATTACGAAGATAATGCCTGCTTATCACGGACCTCCGTTCACCTGTCCCCCATCTCTTCTTGTAAGCTCCTCAGGCCCACACTACCTTGGTTCTGCAGTGGTTCTGCCTTGGTTCTACCTTGGACCATGGCTTATTATTTTACAGTACAAACAGCAGTTTCAGTGATTGGGAGATAAAACATATCAGTTTACCAAATAACTCTTAAATGATAAATATCCTAATTGCTGCTCTTGGGAGTTGGATTAGGGTAATTAAAACAAGCCAGTTGTATACCACCAACCAACAATATAATTTAAACTATTAATATGTAGAAAATATGTTGGACCTTTGGGTAAAATAGACAGAATGCTGTAACCTAAACATGTTACGCTTGTGCTAATCTTCGTCTCCCTCAGAAGGTCAATCATGAGGAAAACTGTAGGAGTAAATGCCCTGACCACATGATAAATACCAGCAGATCATGCTCAGAATGGGTAGATATCATATGAGAGTGATACTCATTACAAAGTTCAGTGATTTATTCCAAGGGCCTGGCCAATGTTGACCTGACCCCGAGCACCCTTTTCTCCAGTCCTCGCTATTGATTTAATTTCCATTTTTTTTTTTTTTGGTTCCTGCTGTCTTCTGTCGTCGTTTTTTCCTCCCACAGCACTGGTGCAATCCACCATCAAGTGTATATGATCGAGTCAATACCAGGTAATCTACCTGATGTATGCCTCTTATGTTGGAGTTACGCCTTCTAAAAGCGAGAATTCAGTATAAAAACCGCTTTAAAAAAACAACAAAAAAAAATACAATTTATAGAATGGAGGAATCACTGCTGCCTTCCCATTTAGGAAGTTGAGTCAGAGACCTCTGGAAGTCCAAGGAGATGCTGAGTCAGTATGACTGGTGTAAATCGAATGACACAGTATTAACACTAAGCTGTCAGCATACCAGCAGTACAGAAATCACCAAGGCGGCTTGGCTCAAGGAAGAAACCACGAGAACTAAGGAGCAGAGAAAAAGGACCTGAGCTTTCTTTTAAAGGTGACCTCCATTTCGGGGTGAACTGAGAGATGGATAGTAAACAGAACACAAAGGTGATGAAAGAGAAGACCTATTTTGGTGCAGGTCATGGACACACTGCCTATCTCTTGGGAGCAAAAGCATTTGGGCCCAGGATTACTTGGGGGAAAAAAGTGCATTGATATGAAGAACCAACAAGGGTCAGGGGGTCCCGACTCACCCTACGTAGATGGCCAGTGGCCCCACACCAACTTCCTTTTCCTCACACACATCTGGAGAACCTAGGAAAATACCTCCTTCCTAAAATGACGCAGCATTATTGAGCTATGATTGTATCACAACACCATGATAAACAGTTAGCGTTTAGATAAGCGTAGCTTTCTGTTCCTCTCGAGAAGTCGGCATGAGAATACCCCAAGATAAGTCTTTGAACATCAGCATAGGTAAATCATAAATTTTGTATCGATTGAAGCAGAACCACTCTATCTCTCATTTATATCTATGCTCTGAGCTTTATCATAAATGACATTAAAAATACATTACATGGTTCACTTCTATTTGTTATCAGTTTTACATAAATTATTTGATATCGGTGATTTCATTCATATTCTTTTTAAGGGATATCATGCACTGAAATTGAAACTGATGCAAAAGGTAAAAGAAAAGAATTTTTACATGTTGCTACAAACAGAACCGAAGAAAAGTCTACGATTTTTGTTCTTTTGTTCTTTTACCGGTTTCCCAGCCCATTTCGTACTTGAAAGCATTTACAAACCTTAAAGCGTAATCAAATGTCAGTTTCAGTAGATCTTCGCATCGGGTACTCATTCAGTGTAGGCATCTATTGTAGGTATAAAGATGACCTTGTCAATGCGTGAGCTTGCAAAGCTGAAAAGGAAGGTTAAACGACTTTAATAGATAATGAGTGAACTAGCTGTGCTGTGTGTCTTTGGAGGATGTCTAAGGCCCCAACACTTGTCATTAATGCTGTAACTCAGAGACATGATCAATGCTAATTTATGTTCACCCTCGACCTCTCTCACGTTTCGGGTCCTGTTACATTTGGGTTTTCTCAGGAATGGTGACACGGGTCTGACCTTCTGCAAGCAGCAAGTCAATCCATGTTGTTACGTGTGGTATGCACGACACACAGCTACATCCTCACATTTCAAATACGTGCGGGCAACTGGATTCCTGTCTGCCAGTGGCTGCAGGCATTGTTTTGTCGGGTGTTACAACTCTGTTTTATTGATGCATAAGTCTTCTGTGTTCCACAGGGGAAGACGTGTTTCTTGGTCATGGTCCAGAGATTATAATTAGTTGCTCATGATACCCATGATTAATTTGTATACCAGACAAGATACAATGGTAATAATTCTTGTGCCCGGCAGACAGTGGTTGCAGGTGCTGGAAACACAAACCCAAACTAATGGCGCCTGTAAGGAAGCTATCCATCAGCGCTAATCCGTAATAATTCCGAAGGTTCGATAACATACCATCTCCGGGCTTGCCACAGAAATACCTACAAAAAAAAAGAAGAAGAAGAAGATTAAACGATGAAAAGATATTGACATTACAGATATACAAATGTATTACTTTAATCTGTATAAATTATTTTGATCGGGGGGTGAAACTAAACTGAGACAAGTGCCAAGATTGACAAGAAGGATTTCTGCTTTATTTCATTAGTCACTGAACAACTGGCATAGTGAACTAGTGTAAGAATTAATATCAGCAGTCTAATTTGTACAAGGTAATAGCATCTTTTCTTTATATCTGCCTAGCCTACAGAACTATAGTGGCATGATGCCCTTTCATATTTCTTGAAAAAACAAATGGCTGAATATCTAAGGTCAGACCATATTGTAACTGACTCTGGTTTGAACAATCTCGACTTAATTCAGTTGAATTCTTCCTTTATCTCTCAAGTGCAGAGTAAAACAAAAAGCTTTTACGTGGGGCCAGAGTTAACAGAGTTGCAACAGTTAACAACGGTGACAACACAATGTAGAGTTTACAGTATAGGGAAGTGAAAGATAGGGATAATGTACAGTGCAGAATAATATGGGGGGGTGGCACACAGTCTGGGATAGTATGTGCAACAGTACTGACACGTCAGCACCAGCACCGCGGATCCACGCAGTACTGACCCAGGTTTCACGTTTGCCCAGCTTGTTTTCTCATTTATACCAATTGCCCTGCCCTGATTGCCCTCACGTGTTCCACCTGTGTCTGATGTTATTTCAGTCTGCGTCTCTCCTCTAGTTCTCTGTTTGTTAGCCCCCTATCCTTGCCTGTCCGTGGCCTAGTTACCCCTTCACGTTCAGGCCGGACCCCAGTGGTTGAGTTCTCTCGTCGTGTTATTAAAACCCCTTCGTACTCACACCTGCATCCTCGTCTCACTTGTCTCTGGACCCCGCACTCCACAGGTACACGGCACAGTGGAGTAGGAGGTCTATGGAAATCACGCTGCATTTCTACTGTTTTTGTGGTGTTCATCTAAAGCGGATTATCAGTACACCAAAACACCGTGAGTGTCACCTCAGAGCTTATTTGGTTTTGTCATCGTTAGTAGTAAGACCCACAAGGCTGGCATCTTCAGCAAACTGCAATAGTTTCACTAAACTATCCATGGAGATGAGATGATATTTGTACACTGAGAACAAGAGTGGAGAAAGCACACAGCCTCGAGGAGCACCGGTGCTCAAATTGTGAGGATCTGAGAGATGAGGACCCACATGAACACACTGCTTCTGGTTTTTCTGGAAGATACTGATTCACTTGCACATGAAAGGTGGTACATTGAGTTGTGAAAGTTTAGTACAGAGGATTTCTGGTTTGATGGTATTAAAAGCAGAGTTAAAATCAACAAACAGTACCCTCACCTATGCATTGGTCAGGGAAATCTAGATATGGTAGAACGAAAAGAGGACCCAGGTTTACAACATCTGCAACCTCTATTGAAATGTTGCTTTTGTAGGCAAACTGCATGGGATGCAGAAGTGTTTCAGTAATGAATTATACATATATATACAAACACACACAGAGTATTACATTTCATATGGGGGGAACATTTCAAAACCAGTTTCTAGTGAACAACTCACTGCTTCATACAAACAATATCTTAAACGTGTAAGCAGGTTACTTAGTTTTAAAGGAGAGTTATTCCCAGCATGGGTTACTTACAGCATGTTGTAATAATTCACGTTTATACCTGTTCCTTCCCTTTTCTATCCTTGCTGAGAATTTCATAGGACAGTCAATACATTGAAACGCTATGGACTTATGTTAATCACGAATGAAGACCGTAATTACAGCTCTGTAGAATGAAACATGGTTATGCTGCAAGTCTTTTAATCACTTCAGAAACATTCATTTCCAGATCGAGGGAAAGAGAGGTCCCGGTCTAACTCATCAAGACATCCACCAGACCAATGTATTCTACATTCAGTAGGGACAAAAGCGAAAATCACGCCCGAAACTCGGGTGTCCAAACATAGATTGCTTCAGCTGCAGCACAACTGGTCTGCCATTTCTTGAAAATGCAAATCAGACCTGATTGAAGATGCCGGGTAAGATAATTTTTCATTTTCAAGTATCTGGTAGCCCACTGCAACAGCATTGCTCCAAAGCTGATGACTCGTCATGAGGGAGTCCAGTGTTTGAGAACAATGTAATGTTTTGAGGCATGCATCTACAGGGGGCTCCACATCAGCTTCTAGTAGCAGAGCATTTTGTGTATTGAAAAAGAAAAAATCCCATTGCTGGAGCAGTGAGGTTTGTCAGTGACAAACATGGACAGTCGGAAAATTCTCCTGCCATTGCTAAGTAAAGATAATTTACACAAGGCTCCGAACACAAAACTCAAACAAACAACAACAAAGATGGTTCTTGCTTCAAAGACAAATTCTTTTTTAATTAAATATGCCCTTGATCTGTACATTCCTATGGCAAATCCAAATACATAAAAAAAACAACTACATACTGATTACTGACTTATCCGTTACTATATACGACGTGCCTTTTCATATAGTATGCAGTTGTCATATGCAAGATGGACTCAATTGAAGTATGCTCTTATTTTACAGTCCTTCATTTGCTCATCCAAGACTGTAAGTAAAATGGAGTTTATGTTGAATGTGAGGAGCAAGTTTTAGAGATTACATGGAAATCAGCAGTCAGAAACTGTCCTGGCATGAAACAAAGACTGCTTTTTAACAGAAGGGTCTGTCGAGACATCATTACAAAATATAAACAGAAGTCAAAATGGTGAATTTAGGTCAATCTGCAGTAAAAAACAAACAATATTATGACAAGCAAGTATTCTGGGCTGGTTCATCAGTTGTTTCCATGCTCAGCTTAGTAAAGGACTATGGTGAGAAAGGGACCCGTGTCTTTCAGTGGGAGCTATGAATATTTCACTGTGGTAGACAGGTTTCCTCCAGCAATTCTACATGATATTCAGGAGAGTACACAAGCCTTGGCTAATTTTCAAGACATTTTCCAGGTAACGTTTTAAGAAATGGTCACAAAAACAAACAAACAAACAAACAAAAAAATACTTCACTTTCCAAATAATTCATTACGGTCCAGAGAATGACAAAACTTCAGAGGTGCCGATATTTTTCAAAGTTATGCTTTGTTCTGTTTGCAACAGTTCAGTAAAGCTTGTGTGTTACAATGACGACATGTACATTTTTAGGTGTAAACCTTTTGCCAATGTGTAGACTCCACCCAGAGCTTCAATACAATGGCAATCTCCACCTGCAAATGAATGAACTATGATATCCAAGGGAAATACACAAAACTCAGAGTTTCAAGAAAGCTCCTCCAACAGGACTTCAGCAACTCTAAACCAGTCGGACAGGTTTCCCATCCAAGGTCTAGCCCAGCCTTGGCTCTAGACAGCATAGGGAACTCAACGCTGACCTTAAGTGGCAAGGAGATGCATGGATTGTTGAATAAAGCAGATGGTAGCAGCATATGATATGGATTCTGCTTTACTTTATTGCCAAGTCTGCAAGTGAACACTTCCTTGTTCTGCTGAGAGATTACAGACGTTCAGCTAGCACACGGCCATTAAAGAACAGCTCTCCCTGCAGCATTTCTGTTTAGTTAGTCAGTGAGCTGCTTACATCCTGATTTCTGTGGGTTCGTGTGAAGGGCTTCCAGTGCTCAGACAGATAAAACAGATTGTGGTTATTAACTCAGACATTCTGTTTGTTTGCAGACTAATGACTCTCAGTTCAGGAACTCAATGATGTTTTTTTTTTTTTGTTCCTTTGTCAGCCAACAGGGTGAACAGAAAATTGTTTTTCTCAAACGACATATATTGTATTAAATTCGTGTTGGTGACCATGATACTGACATAGAAACCACTCAAAAATCGAGTTATTGTCTGGTGATATAAGTAGGCTAACACATTGTGAAACCTGTTAAAAAGCATTACTACTACAGCTAAAAGATAAACTAGCCCTGCCTTATAACAGCCCCTCTTAATAATGCCCCTTGGCCTTAGGAGTTTGTCATCCCAATGTTCCCTGGAGATATCAATTATGGACTGATACATGGATGCTTAACTGAGAGACAAAGCATGCATACAGTGACATGGTTTGGCAAAGGTTAAGCTGTTTAAAATGTGAAATGGGCAAAACAAAATTACTGTGCAAATGATAGAAGATCGGGAATGGCAGAAATCAGTAGAAATTACAGCGAGGGTAAAAACACAATAAATTAGTAGGAAGGCTCAGGGTAGGCCCCTGAGGATGTAATGGCACTGCACTGGATGAGCAGTTAAACAGGATGGCTCTACAGATGGATGGGTGGATGGATGGGAGGATGGATGGGAGGAGGGATTCTGTTTCTTCGAGCTGATGCCCCATATTTTATTATGGTTTGCAAACCCAAAAATGGAAGTGTTAGTGGTTACTTCTTGCGGCAGGTTAACGGTGGCGTATTTCATAAACATCTCTCCGTTTTCCAGACGTGCCAGCATTGTGATAATTACTACCTTTTTTCTTTGAACTTGTCTTCATACTGTTAAACTCAGGACTTCACTGCAATGCACATTTTTCTGCTGCAGTGTTCCTCTGTGCCCACTGGGGAAGGTAGCAGAGCATTCTTTAGAACGTGCTTTGCCTGAGTCCTAACCATTCTCTTACATTACCGTTGTCTATCCTTGTTTGTGAGAATGTGACAAATCTAGATTTCACATGGGCAACTGCCTACAAAATTGTCCCGCTATCCCTCAAAGGGGACATTGGCAGGGAATTTTAAAACAAACTCCTCACTCTTAACTGTTATTATTTAAGCAATTCTTTACAAACACATATCATATATACTATAACAGTATTTTTTATGTAAAAATATACAATATTGTGCTAAATTAAATCAAATAATGGAAATGTTTAAGCCCATTTATTTGGACTATTGTTGGTACTATTCATTTGATGTATAGTTGCTCAGAGGAAAAAAAAATATATATAGGATTTAACCTTAGGAAATGTAGAAACAAACCATAAAATAAAGAGAATAATGCTGGGAAAGAAAAAAAGAATTTCAGGGGCCCATATATAGAAAAGGTTGTTTCCAAAAATTGTTTCTCTTTAGTAAGTATGATTTCCTTTTCGGGCTGACAGGCCACTGCAGGACCATTAAATTACTCATGGCTACTGCAGATGATTCGAAGTCAGCACTGCCTACCCTGACACAAAGCTCTCTTCACACGCTTCACAGTCAGAGTGCACAATGCAGGCCGAAAGTGAAACAGGTTATCCTCAAATAGTACTCTTAATTAACACTGAACCTTTCCAAAGAATAGTAAGGTATTTAGCAAATCACCTGCTTAAAGAAGTGTCAGTTAACGGACATCAGGTGCCCTGTACCTGGTGCATCTGTGGTTCCCGGAGCCTGAATCACACCAATGAGAATATTCATGATAGCCTTGAGATGAGCTTTTCGCTAAATCATTATGGCAGATAGGCCAAACAATGACCCAAGAACGAGCAAATAATAATAATAACAAAACACCTCAAGGTAAACTGCCAGATATTAATGGTCGAGAATTTTTAATTGAGATTCTCCCAATTAAATTAAGCTGTCATTAATTGAGGGTTCAACAATTTAAGCGCACAATCCACATTTGGTAAAAATAAACATACAAAAAGCAGACACCTGCAAGCCCATACACAGATAAGCCACTTTTTCATGTTGAGTACATAAATAAAAGCAAAATTTAACAATTAAAATGACCTTATACAGGTACCACATTAAGTGCACATTATAGGGATATGGATGTTATATTCCAAAAATTCATGGATATCGTAAAAAGAATTACGCAGTGGCACACTGACGAGAACACAAGTCATTATGCTGTCATAATGATCAACACTTCAATACAAGCAGTTCCTCCTCAGACCACCCAAATGCATGCACCTTTGTCAGTGTTGACATACCAACAACACTACACATCAGCACTGCGGATCCACGTAGTACCGAAGCCAAAAATGCCTGTTTAAACTGGGGGGCTCATCCTTTCTGCTGCTGTGTCTCCATTAATAAAGCGGTGACCTCGTTAGCGATAATTACCACAGACAATCCATCGGGTAGAGGCAGAAAATCTGTCCCACATCTCCCCTGATAGCAGTGTCGTTGAATTTAAATTAAATTATTTTCTTACAAAATCAATATTGGGAATACCTTTCGATATTTTTCAAGGCATTTACTTATTCTATTTTAAAATCTGGAGGTAAATTTTGCATTTTCCTTTCAGTATTTTGCCATGGAAAATGAAAAGTGAAAATGTGTGCTATATTCCCTTGCAATAATGCTAAAAAAAATTAAAGGTAATTATTAAAAAACAGAAAATATTGCTGAAAATTCTGTAGTACAGGAGGGCTCCAGTGTTTGTTTAAAGTCCCTCCCCCATTTCTCGTGATGCTTCAGATATATACCTTTAGCCCCAAATTACCAGTCCTGTTGAAATGATCATATGTAGTCACTCCATACTATGGGCCAGTACTCTATCAAGTACATGTCATAGATCACAGGAGGATACTACATTGTAAAAGTGAACATATCTGTGCAATTTGGGGGTTAATCTATTCCTGAGTTCTACACACTTATTAAAATGTACGTGTATCGTACAAAGATTGGCCGTAAATAGCTAAGTTAATCAAATCCCTCTCATCTTCTCGTACCTCTGCTTTTCCCTTCACACAGCTACTCCTTAGTAGTGGTAAAATATGACAATGTACATAGGAATAAATGGGTGTAACATTAAATTATTATATGATTTTACAGTAATACAATGCCCTTAGTTTTTCAAACCTCCATTTTTCTTGGCAATTTAAGATCGTGGTTTTACTCTACATATCTTGAATAATGATTAAAGGTAATTAGTATTTTGACAATGAAACTCTAAAAAGCTGACGTGAACACGGCAACATTTAATTGAAGTAGTGGAGCAAAGAATAAAGGGTTAAACCAGCAAAGAGTGTGAACTCAACTGGAGATAAGTGACAGGGTTAGGCAGCCGCAAGGCTGAATGCCCATTAACCCTGAGTGGCAGCTCCATACTGCTAAAACCAGCTTCCCTCTCTTCCCAAGAACAAGGCTATTAAGCAGACCATACGCTTTCCATAGAAGTAAATCATTTTATATGAACCTTGGGATTGATTCATAATCTGAAAGTGTAGCTGTATTTCTAACTGACCTAAAGTTCTTCATTTTATTTATATTTTGATACATCATTTCCAGTATTGAAAGGTCACGGTTAATTACCTTGAGTGTAAAAGAAAAAACCTGCTCGCCTCACCAAGGCTATAATCCCTCTGAACCTGAGCTGTACTTTAAACTCGAGTGACTGCTTCTGTTATCCTGTGTGTTGCTGAAATAAGACCCTCGAAAGCCTGCATTATGAATATAAAGGTTTCATCTTCAGTTGTGTTACTGACATCCAACAGATAATGAGATATAGAAGCTCTTGTCACATTCTTTAGCATTCGGACTTGAGTGCCATCCTTTGTATTATGCCATATCAGGTACCCCCTTAGCATTTAATTACTTACATGTATAATGTATTTGCTGATGGATTAAGATGTACTGCACATCCGGCTGTCAGACAGAACTGTGATGTCTGTCTGGTTGATTAATAATACAATAAAAAGTAAAGATTTTTACATGCAATGATACGATTTGTTTACTTTAGATGCATGTATGTGTGGATGTAAGGGCTTTGACATCAGTATGATGGCAGTCTCTTATAGTTTATAAAGTAGATGAGCGCATGCTTTTTTCATAATGAAATCACAAATCTTCCAAAGTGAAAATGAGAAAAAAAAAAACTGCCAAAACTCTCTGGTTCTATCACTGTAAGGACGTTATCACACTATATAATATCAGCTGGGGGTGTGAAATCACACTGGGGAATTAAACTGTCATTCACTTGAGTAATGCAGGAGACACCAGTGGTATTTCAGAGACAGGGAAAGAGGTCCATCATCCCTGGTCCATCACATAATGACTAATTTTGCAAAAGGTTAGGTATGAACTGTGACCGGTCATACTGACAAGGCTTAGATAAAGCACCTGTACCCAGCAATACGGGCCCATGCTAATGAGATTATTTTTGGTCTTCCTTAAAAGGGAAAGACACAGCAAAACCAATGAATGGATTGGTTTGGAATTAAAGGACAGCAAACAAATATGTTGCTATAGGATAGGAAGCTAACTACTGATTTAATCAGTGGAGACTAAAGGTTGCATTATATGCAACAGAACCAGCAACTGATTTACATTCTGCCAGTCTGCAATGGAGAGTTCACTGTGATTATCTGATTATCTAAACCAATCAAGGCTGGCGCTAAATGAGGCTTCAAAAACCTTAGTGGGTGATAGTATCCTGAACTAACCAATTAATGCTGGCAAAACTGATGATTCTCAGATCATCAGTTAAGGTCATGAAATCATGAAATACGATTCCAGTTAAAGAAGGAATACTCTCAGATCTACGTCTGTTTAACGTTTTGATTATCGTGTGTTCAGAGCTGATCATATGAGATTCATGAACTAACATTTTTATCTGTTGTTGTAGTGCATTTACACATGGCACAACTTGTTCTAAGATTTGCAGGTAAAAAAATAATACTGAGATTAAACTTCAGATTGGAGTCATTAATTGATGACAGCAATTCAAGCGAGCTCTGTGGAGGGTTCTTGCTGTGTTTATGGCAGTAAAATAATTTGTTGCTATATGCTCTCTCTCACACTGTGTATATCATGTCAACTGGCAGTTAACGGGTGAACGTGAATGAGAGTCTATGAGAGAATATTAGCTAGAGTGCAAAGCTCTTGTTTCATCTTTCACGGTTAAGAATGGCATGATTAGAGCCTGGGGATTCAGAAATAGCATCTGACCCCTAGGAAGGTCAAATATCAAAAAACATGATATTGGACCTTCAGCACAAATTCCACTGAAGTATTGTGTGCTTAGCGGACATCGCCAGACAAATAGATGTGATTCAGATTCTATTTCAAAACATTACTGTTTTTAAATCTGTATATTACTGAAAATATCCATATCGAGGCATCTCACCTGCATGGGATTCAAAGTGAAATATAAAGATTCAGTCATGTACAGAGCGAGTGTTGCATTCATTCACATTACACTGCAGAGAGAAATACGAAAGTGGGTGCTGATTAACTCACTTGCTAGCATTTTCTAGGAAAAATTATTTGTTGCCTAATCTTTGCCCTCCTCACATCTCCAGACACCCCAGTCTTTTCGGTCTCAATTAGAAGATTCAGTCAGGCTTAGTGAGAGAAGTATCCAAGAATGTCACACCCTGGGGAAAGACCACATGCTAACACAGGCTTTTTGCTAACCACCTCATTTTGCTTCTGATTGCCACTGATGTGCCTGGCTTGTCTGGGCAAACTCAATTCAAGTCAGTAGTCAGGGGACCCGCAAACTTTCGAGTATACATAAGTGTCATTTAATTAGACTGCATTACAGCTCCATTAAGGGGAAAAAAGATCATTTTCAGAGGACAGAAAATGTGATCTTGGCTTAATTACAGCTATAATGAACTATGAAAAAACTATATGAATATTTAAATAAAATGAACTGCATGTGATCACACATTCAAAGTCATTTCAACATATGCAAAGTTGCAAACTGTCCCTCACTTTATGTCAATGAAATGAAAATTGTGTGAGAAATACACACTTTAAGATCAGTCCTTCTTTAGGTCACTTCTTCTTTGCCAGTGTCGCCGGGTTGGGCTTGGAGCCTATCCTAGGCAATATAGGGTACACCATGGAGAGGATGCCAAGCTATCGCAAGGCACATACATATGCCGGGAGACTCCCCCAAAGCAGGGGAAGAATATATAAATTCCACGTACACAAACTGGAGGTGGGTTTTGAACCCACAAACCTTGCTGGTTCAAGGCAACGGTGGTAGACACTATCTTTAGCAGTCCTAAACACTACACACTGCACGCCAAACCACACGGCTAGACAACTGTGCACAATGTTGTTTCTGAAACCTGCTCTAAATACTGAGTGATTTCTTTAACAGATAGCTGCAGCCTGCCTCCAGCATGCTACTCGTTGAACTCGTAATAGTACATTATTACAGCTTCATTCCTCGGCCACAGCTAAATCCCACGACTGTGATCCCCGCTGTACAAATGGAAGAGGTTTACCCTGACTGCACTTGCGAAGAGGTGCGTGTGGACGGCCATTCTTGGTTTTAATCGGCGCGCATGTATGCAGAAAGTTGCATCATGGAGAGCTTCTCCACAGTCAGCGTTCATGGTGCAGGAGCTGTATCAAATGGCCTGCCACATCCACAATCACAAGCAGTAAGGCCGAACAATCTTTCTGCACATCCTGAGCATCATTTGGATTGTCTTTCAAGCAGAACCAATAGTGGTAGTGATGGGACAAATTGATTCACTAGCAATGATTGGTTAGTTTAGAATACTCTCACGCACCACAGGTTTTGAAGCCTCCTTTAGCTCCAGCATTGATTGGATAGTTCAGGATACTCCCACCCACCACGGGTTTTGAAGCCTCCTTTAGCTCCAGCATTGATTGGTTAGCGTAAGATACTGCCACCCACCACGGGTTTTGAAACCTCATTTGTCCCATCACTAAATAATGGCTTTAAGAACAAGTCAGTTTTGGCTGTTATGTATTTTGTTAATTGTTACTGAATAATTACTATGTTCTATTATCTCTAGTGTTTTCTTATAACTGTTCTCATTTTCTTAAACTCATCTAAAGTGAAAATGGGTCTTTTTTGCAATATTCTGCTTTTGCATATTAAAAATTTTTACTTTCATCAAATACACAGATTTGCCTCAGGAGAATATGTGTACGTGAACAGAATATCATCTGGATTATTCCTGCTTCTGAACTAGACAGCCACTAATTATACGATTACAACGGACAATTTTATAAGATTACTCTGAATGAGTCACTATACCATGCACACATGATATGGGTAGACCAGCACTGAACAAATGAGTCAACAGATTAAACCACGTTAATGCTTTTGTACATTGGTAAATTCATTAGTATTGAAGTGGATTTGATTGTAACCATGAACAAGTCACTTGGAAAGAGATATCCAGAATTCTTTGGGCTATTCTAGTATGAAGTCTCAGATAAAAGGTCAAACAAGCCCAATTTAAGGATCTTTTCCCCACCATTCTTCTGAGAAAATATGCTGCAGAGGACGAAAGGTTGCAGTAAAGTGGAAGGCCACTATTAGAGCCTGCGAGTTGCAGCTGGGGCAGCTCTTTGAAAGCAGACAGGATCAGAAGCATGCGCATGCAAAGACAAAAAGACATCAAGAAGGCTTCCACAAAAACCTAATGATCCTTATAGAAGGTCCCCCGAACACTTGCGCTTAATTTCTTCTGCAACAGCAATCTGCCCCAGAGAAGCACCAGAAAATGAGTGCATTTGTCTCCTGGGTTTTTTTTTTTTTCCTTTTTCTAATTAATTGCATTTAAGAGAAAATAAAAGCAGTTGGTTGTTATTACTGACTTCTGACACTGCTTTAAATTGATATGCTGCCAGCACATTTGACGCGTAGAATGTTGTGGCTTTGATGTATTTCTTCAATAAAAGATTTACAGAGATGCTTTGGAAGATTGCGTCATTAATTTCAAAAGTTTGGGAATTAAAAAGTACAAATGCTGGTTGCTGCAAGAACAATTCATAAATGACTTATACAAAGATGCTTCTGGCTGAGCCTTAATTGCCAATAGGAAGCCAAGACACACCCTGAATCGTAGAGAAAACACAACGCGTGAAACGATGTGACATAACTTGCTAATGAATGCACCCCTGTATTCGATAGGAAACTCTCCTGAGCAGTCTTGGTGGTCTTGATCCTATTCTATTTTTCTGTTAACATTAAATTCTACCCAGCTTCACTCTGCCATTGGCACTAATTGGGGGCACATATCTATTAGGCGAGCTGAATAACTTCTTACTGTATTAATGCAAGAAGTCATCATCGTATCCTAGCCCTGCTGTACCTAAACTCACCACTAGGGGTTGTGAATGGTGCACCAGTCACTGGTTATTTCTATCCTAGAGCTAACAAAATAAATCAATGTTATGAGTAGTCTAGAGTTGAGTGTGAACACACTGAGTGGGCGTGGGTGGGCCATTATCCATAGTGATATCCAAAAAGCCCTTACACCTGACCACAATGCAACCAAATTGCTGCTCTGTGTCTGTCAGTATAGTCATACCCACTTTGAAACCTGTCTCGCAAAGTCATGAACAGTTTCCACTAAGTTCAGACGGACTCTCTAGTTCTGTAATGGATGCTCCCCTATCATCGCCAAGGTGTTGGGAACAACGCCACTGTTCATGTCAGCACTGTGATTCATGCCAAGGTTTCACTGACTTAATTGCGGCCCTCAGGAGGAATCGGGATCACATACAGAGCGGGCGTTTTCAGGACTGGATATTTTACATATGTTTCCCACAAAGGAAATGAGGATGACTCAACAAGGCCAGCATGAGCACTTCACTAAGAAATCAGTCTGCACCAATTAGCCTGTGTACCTTGGAATACCTTACATCATACCTCAAATCGCATATCCAGAGCAGAAGTCTCCTTTCGATAGTTTTCAGCACAAAACTATGAAGACATCCATCTATCCACCCATCTCACCCATCAGTGTCATGGGGACAACAGAAACAATTTAGATGAAGTATTGAAAAATACAGCAAAGCAGGATGAGTCAATTAGGTAACAGAATAAGAGTGTGAAAACTGACACTGCAAATCTCTCTGTAAAACATGCCAGAAAAAGGGAAATTAGTTTGGAGTCACAGCTCATAGGCAGGGAACTGAGGGAGATGCAGGACAAGGGTAAAAGCACTGTGTTGCCTGACAGGAAACAAACCATGATCTTGCATAAGCTTAGAGCGACATAGCGAATGGTAATCCTCAGCCACCGTGCAACTGGAACACTTTGCTTTTCACAGAAGAACAGATGATGCAAGAAGGACAAGGCAAAGGTGTCAAAGATGTACTTAATATGCACTTCAAGGACTGAGAATAAAGATTAAGCCTGTTGGGGAGAACCCTGAAGAAGACACAGTTAACTTCATCTGATATGCTTTCCATGCAAAAACAGACATACAATACAGCAGGAATTTTTAACTGATCACAAAGAAAGTTAAGCTATTTTTTTGAGAAAGTGAAGGTGGTCATTGTGATACTTAGTGTCTAAATGATACACTGATCAATGTGGAAAGTGAGTCCAAGTAAACTAGGTCACCCTTAAAAAGCTACACATCAGCAAGGTTAAATTTTGTATAAAAATATATCCCCAGTGTATACCCTTGGGATCTGCACTAAGCCCAAGGGTGGGTTATGCCCTTAATAGAATCCCCATCTAAAACAAGGCACCTTAGTTCACTGGGGCGCGATTTTTCCATGTTGCACAATTTAGACACCGAACAACCCGGGCACCTGCAGGACACTAGGCCAACATGCAAAGTTAAGAATAAAAGCGGGATGGGTGAATTACGCAATATAAAACTAGCTATGTAGATTTCAGTGGTAAACAAAGATATTTGACCTTTTGGCTCGACACTGCCCGCCTGATATCACACACCCTGACAGTTGGTACGGGCTGCGATGGCACTGAAAGCCGACGTGCATGTTTGTGAAATTGCTCCGAGCTAAAAAGTCGTAGATATAGACAGACAGACAGACAGACACTAGAAATCCCTGAGGGTAAATTAATGAAAAAACGCAGCAACACTGGAACACTGGGTGTGCTCAACCCAATAGACTCTCAGTTAACAGCACTTGAGTTGCATCATACAAAATCATAAACATGAGCTCACTAGTTGCCACTTGATCCTACAGTAGCTGTCATTTCAAGCGCTTTTCGTTTTGACATTCATTTACTTAGTTATATATTTGTCTGGGAAAAAAAAAAAAAAAAAATGAATGTAAGGCAAAGACTTTTCGGCCAAGCACAAAAAATGGCATTCTGTAATTGGTTTTGATGGCTGACAAAAGCTTTTAAATTTCCAGTCACAGCTCTTTACAGTTTAACCAAAAAAAGCCCACATTATGACCTTTGAAGACAGAGTAAATCTGTTTCAGCTGGAGATCTTTAACATTTGCCGTCATTAAATCACAAACTGTGAAAGAGGCTGTCAGTGAATAACCAAAGAGGAGAGGAGAGGACATTAGGGAGGGGACTCTGAACGCTGTGCGGTGGAATTCTGTGAAGATAAACAGTGGGAATGTGTTATCTGCAAGGTCCAGGAGAGTCTCGATCACAGGGGTTCAAGATGTAAAAACATCAGAGGATGGCTGATTTTGACTACAGATTTTTCATGAAATGATTTAATATTTTATAGTTTATGCAGAAAATTGAATAGTATTGAATAGCATGCTGGTTGCCCTTAATAACTGTTACAACGCGCAGAACAAATTCCAGTAATCTGGGGTACTAGAATGATTCCTCTTACCAAACTGCACTTCTCACGTACAGCTTTTAGCAAGCTCACCTGCTTCACAGGTACATGCAACAACTTGCTTTTATTCTGTTTTTCGCCCATCTGCAGGTGATCCGTGCTGGAGATTCCTGGAACGTTCTAGCGCTGTTTTCTGCAGACAACAACATCAAATATTTTGTAACCTGAAATCTCATTTTGCTGCAATCAAGAGGGTGTTCCCATCCAGAACGAGGGAGATCGTTTAATTGACAGCAGATACTCAGGGACAGCGAAGTCTCAAGCTAGAAATTTGAAAACGACTTCAATACCCGAGCTTTAAGTGTGTTAAATTAGTGTTAAATTATACACGGTGTGTGCTAAATCTGAATTTTACCGTCTAAAACAGTATTATCTAAATAAAGTCGACTTTCATGGAAAGTGTAAGCCTGGGCACTGTAGCATTGAAGACGATGACGGCGAAGATAAATAAAGCAAACAGATAAACAAAGACAAAAATCCGGCCCACACACGAGTGTCCGGTCTTTAATTCACTGTAGCCGAATTTACCTAGAGTCTAGCTCAAAAGACCAAATGCAGTCTGTGCCTGTGTGTGCAGTCTCTCTTTGAAAGTTCACCGTACAATGCCACACCTCTGTCAGAATCGGCAATGACAGCTTGCTTGTGTTTGCTACGGGTGTCATGGCTGTGCACGTTTTATACACACAATTATCCAGTAGACGGCAAGAGACTATAAATATCGCTGAGGCTGCTGCAGTGAGCTCACGGCAGCGTGTAGGAATCACATCCATTCAGCGCAGCAAAGTAAACAGGCAGTATAGGCACTCTGAGTTTTCCGCAAGCGGAAAGCGCCTTAAACCATACGGCTGCCTCTGTCTGCTCGTGTCTGACACATAAAATCTTCACCGTTCAATTAAGTATTCCATGAGATGGACAGACTGCCTCGGAGAATAAAGAGTTATCAATAGCTTTCTCGTACGAATGATAGCCAAATGCATTATTCATGTCCATGAATGCTGATGTCACTTGAGTGTCACTCCAAAAACGCGTTCAGCCCTGTGTTGAAGGTTACATGGTGAATGTCCACCTAATTCGTTTTCAGGTACTTTAACACAATAAGGGTATTTGGTTTGTTTGGCTTTTTGATTTCGAGAACTCGTTAGTTATTCGAAGAGAAAACGGAATTAGAGCATGGATTTACCAGATTCCGAAAACAGCGAGTCAATATTTGGCATATGAGATCAGGCAACACTTAGGAGACGTCAGATATTTAAAGGGCTGGCTGTGTTCATTTTAAAATGGTATTTTTTATCAATTAATTAATTATATAATTCCGGCTGGTAACAGAGTAAATATGCACGCCATCTTTTTTGACATCCTGCAGTTTAATTCAGTATAAGTTATCCTTCAAACAACAGTATGCATATTAATTTGTGTGCTTCACAATTAAGGCCTATGCAATATGACGGGAAACTACAGTCCATGTAAGTCCCACAGGTGCCATATAACATATTTAACAGTTTTACTGCTGCCCTACCAAACGGCAGCCCTTATTAAATGACTGATTCTGGCATGGTTGACAGGACTAAGGAAGAGAACCCTCCACGTGTCTATCTCCATCACTCATCTCCAGACACCTTCACGACGACCGCTATATATATATACCATAAACCTGGCCCTGAATCACCTCTAGAAAAGAATTCATCTATATATCTGGAGCAGTGAAGTACTAAAAAGTACAGGCATTGTGTGGGCAGAAAGGACAAAAGTTGGAGTATATGTATTCATGACAATACCCCGGCACAGGACTTTTTAGATACAGGCCATTATGGACTTTGTTAAAATATTCTTATTAAATAAAACATCCCAGTAAGTAAATGTCTTCCAAGAAGACCGATCAATAGATTGATCGGTCAACTTCATTAATCCCGGAGGGGAAATTAAGGAGCAAACAATGGCAGCATCAAACATCCGATACAACGATTATAAGACGAATCATGCAATTATAAGAGAGACCGCTTGCAACACGGGGTGTGGGAAAAAAAAAAAACAAAACATTTATTAAAATGCTTTGTCAAAATATTCTGTGTTAAAGGTCAATAAAAGGCATCTGAATGCAAAAACTGAAGCTTAGATAATAACTTTTATGTTATAAACAGAACAATCGGCTTGACATACAGTAGTAGACTTAGTCTTCAAAGTCAAATGTTTGGGGAAAAAAAAATAATGACTTGATTTTTTAATAGGAAGCTTTTCATTTCATGCATCTCTGAGGAGTCACTACAGGGTTGTTGAGTCGGCAGCACCATTTGGTTCAGGTCTCGATGTATTGTGACCCGGAATGTGTTTATATCCTTTAACCATCTGGCTGCTCTAGACCAACAAGGTCGGATCTCATTCCTATTCCAAAGACACACCCTTGCTCGGGCATGAAGTGCCCTCGCAGATTCATCAAAGTGTCTCGCTGCAAATGGGGGGAAGGGGTGCTTAAATGTGTCGTCTCGGGCTGTGGTACTGTGATCGGCCAATTTACAGTGACTAGTTAGCTGGAGCTCTTCCGCAAAACAGCATTAGTTATTCCTCCATCCTAGGTGGAGATTTCCACTGGTCTGTTTGAGGAGGAAGACTTTCTTATGAGTCTGTTCTGTTGCATTACATATCTTACATTACATTACATTACATATCTCTTCCTCCCCATTACAATCGCTGGATCCATGAATCGAATGTTTTCCAACAATGAATAACATGCAAGGCATAATGAATTCATGCAGAGAACGCTTGAATTTGGCATTTACAGTTCAGTGGGTAACATTGATGCTAAGTACAAGCAGGATTTGTAGTCCAGTCCAGCCCCTGCTCTGAAATGTGTGGACGTGTCGTGTTCTGCCATCTAGTACCAGGGTTCCTCCTGTAGTCTAAAGACTTGCGAGTAACTGAGAGCTTCTAATTTCCTGTGTTGTGTCCCCTGTGATGGACAGGCATCCTGCACCCGGTGTCCCTTGCCAGTGGCCTCTGCTGTCCGTGACTGCCCTGTGACACTGTACTGGATGGATGGTTGGGTGGATGGATGGATGGATTGATGGATGGATGGATTTCCTTGCATCGCAAACCAGAAGAGCACTGACTTTTCTGTGCATTGATGTGTATCCATTCTTTTCTTTCCGTACTGCCCAAGACAGGGACATTCCCACATATGACTGAGTATTTACGGAGAAGACCTTCACCACAGAAGAAAACAGACATCCCCGGTTCTTTATTCTTTTAATGTGTAATGTCATTATCTATCAAAAACCATTTTTTGCTCATCGGGACTTTATGGATGTCATAGAATAAACAGCACACATTTAAACAAAATGTTTGCCAGGTATGTTAAAAGACTAAAAATCACCACTATTTGCAGTAAATCATGATGTGTCATTACAACGCAGAGAAAATTCAGATTATTCTACAAGTCCCATTTCTTGTCACAGTTATTAATCTTTCAGTAGATGAGGTTAAAAACGTACACACGGCCTCTGAGAGTCTGTCCTGGTTGCACACGGCCAACACGCGTCCAAGAACCATTACTTATTAATGACTGCTTAAACACTCGGTAGTTTGTAACAGGCCTCTAGGCTGTTTAAAGGGCAGAGAGCAGCCAAACCTCTCCACTTCTCATATCCTCCCTGCATATCAGTGAGTTCACATTTTTCTCTTCACCACTGGAGAGGCACAGCACAGAAGCATGATGAATTTTTCAATGAGTCAATAAAGAGGGATAGTGGCATGTTTTGGGTGTACCAAGGACTTACGCTACGCTGGCTGAGAAAGCAGTATGTTGCGGAAGATCACTAAGACCGGCTAGGCCACATACTGTCAGTGTATAAAGCAATATGTCTTTTTAGAGGGTAATCAGGGTATTCTGGGTAAAAAAAAAAAATTCTAAAATAAAGTAAGGTTTCAGTTCCCCTGTCGGCACAAAGTCTGCCATCCCAGTAAAACCTTCCTAATCCATCCATCAACTATGTTCTTCAGCCTGAGGCCATCCTGATATGTGTGAGAGCTGCAGCAAAAACCCAATTAGAAAAGTCTTTACAATATGACACAAGGTCACGTGTGCAACAGAGATGCACTCTCACTAACTGACTGGTGACGAAGACTGCATGTTCCCGTTCCATCTCAGCGATATTCTTTCGGCATCTAGTTAAGATTAATTGTCATTATCCAGTGCTGCATGCTGAGTGCACTAGCTGTGGATGAAACGCCTATTAGTAATGAAGCTAGAATTTGAATGAAGGTGGGGTAGGTCTTAAAGATTAAGAGCTGTCAGCCAGTGAATCTGCCGTTGTATTTTGAAGACATTATTGATGAATCTTTCCAAAAGACGGGCTTCTGCAGCTGGACACAAACATCAAACATAAGCAAAGCGGAAGAGAAAAGATGTAGAGTGTAGCGATGGAGGAGAAGTTAAATCTATCACGACCTGGTTAGTATAATGGAAAAGACAGTTTAAAGGTTTCGAATAATCATGGATGTCAGGAGTTATTTTTCACCGCACGAGGACATGAGGTGCCCTGGAAAAAACAAGAGTTGACAAACGGCGGAGGTCTCTGACGTCTCTGTGAGGCTCCTTGACGGATGAGGCGAGGCAGGTCCCCCAGCCGCTCACACGGAGCCTGTGACAGAGGCCAAGAGGACAGCCACACTTGACATCCTTCCAGAGGGTTCTACGCAGAGCTGCACCGCGAGGGACCGCTCTGTGGAACAGATTGGCTTGGGGAGAGCTCTGACGGACGGCACAATTCTCCGCACACTGCCACAATGGTCACAGTACATCATACACAGCTTTACATATGAATAGCCAGCGGCAGGCCTGGTGCTACAGTTAAGTCCTATACTCTATAAAAACACCTAGGCAGGAAAATTATTATAGAAACAAATTTGTGTACGTAAGCACATACACTCTGCTGCGAACAGAAAAGAACATTTTAATATTTTAATGCCACTCATGCACCCAACTCTATGAAATTCTGACCTAGATACAAAAATCAACCTCGACAGGACAACCAGTCTGAAGATCGATGGCAGTATGGATGTACACACGTCGAAATCGGTGTCACCTACTCTGCACAACATAGACGTACGATTAAAAGGAATCATATTCTTCCTCCAGTTCCAGAATAGGCAAGGAACCATTATGCAACTTTTTAAGTAATAAGAGTTATTTATTAAGTATTGCCTATGCTGTTCATTTTTCTTCAGGGTGGCTTGGAAGTTCCTTTACAAATAGATGTTCGAGTGTTTGAAACGGGATTTAAATTCTCAGCTTTGCGGAGACGAGGCAGATGATTTTATCAGAGGATCCTAGGGGAAGTTTCTCAATTACGTCCATACCAAACTTCACGAGACCACCATTCTGACATTAGACTCAGAGTAAATGTGATGTTAATACATCAATGGAAGACGTTTTCATTAAAATAAGGTTATGCAAATTAACCCGGGCATAAATAACACACAGGAACCCTGCCATTATCCTCCTGTCCTTACTTGCTACAGCCCACATTAAAAAAAAGTGCAGCAACATGCAATTAACTTAATGCTCATATTTTGGTGCTTGTCTGCTGTAAAACTGCTTAAACACACTGCAAACACCATATACCTACTAGAAAAATATTTTACAGGCATAAATACATATCAAGGCCTATAAATATATAATTCTAAGATGTAGCTATGAATTATTTATTCAAGCATCTTTTTACACCTGCCCTTTTCACTGAGGTTGTTACCACTGTATTCCCCCTCGTCTACAAAGCCAGCTCCACACGAAGCAGACGCAGAGCACTCGTAATGCCGAGGTACCCACAAGCACCGAGGGACTGACGGCATCATTTGCATCGGATTCATCGAGGAGCTCCTAATTTTGACATTTTATTTCATGCGGCTGATCTTCCTCGTTTGACACCCATCTGACGTTTCGCATAAAAAGAGCTCAAACTTGGCGTGGAGACCTTTCATCGGAACGATTACCGCTTTGATCAGATGAATGGCACTGTGTCATTAACTCAGTCCAAATGTTGCTTTTCTGTTCTCTCGCTCAGGGCTCTCCATAGATGGATTTCTGGTGCCCTTCTCCACCACGTGATCCCAAACACAAGCCAGCAGACTAATTGAAAGCTATGAATAATCCATGATTGTGTGTTCCTCCTTGACTGCCTGCTGCTTCGAGGGGGGTGTGACTACTTCTCCTGCCTTCGTCATTCAGAGGTGCTTCACCATGGCCCTCGTGTCGTCGAGGGCTTCTGCAGAAGTGACCTCATCAGCGTACCACCATTTACGCTCCATTTTAATTCATCGGTCACGAACGCCCAAGTAAACGGGTAGAACCGAAGGAACTTTCGGACCCGGCCCGTTAGAAGACACACAGTACTTGAGTGAGACTCAAAAATTCGGTGTTTTAAACATTGAAACGGTACGGTTATCCTGACATGTATTATTAAGATGTGGCAAGAGCAAGTCACCGCGGTGTGCATGAAAATTGACTCTGGAGATAGCCTCTGGAGACATCCTTACCAAAGGTGCGAGCGATGACAGGCTGGAGAGCGAGTAGTTCACTACCCAGTATCTGCAGTAGGTGCAGGTTCTGGCCGTGAGTGATTACTTACCGCTATCCTCACAGTCTGTTCACTGGTGCCTCGATGCCCGTGGGACCACGATGTCAGGTGGCTGCACCAAATCAGATGTTTCAGTCTGACAGCTCGTTCATAAGCGGTGAAGGTGCCGTTGACCTGGAATGTGCTTGCCTTCGCCTCAAGTCAAACCCACCGTCGCTTTATTTGTGTTGGTTTGTTATGTGTTCTAACATCACACACATTGTTACGCAAACGACTGCTCTTCAGTTATACGATATATGGCTAAAGTATGTGGTCACCTGCCTGTGAAACATCTCATTCCAAAACCAAGGGTATAAACAGCAAGTCGGTCCTCCCTCTGCCGCTATAACAGCCTCGACTCTTCTGGGAATGCTTTCTATTAGATGCTGGAATACCGTTGGTGGAACTTGCTGTCATTCAGCCAGAACACCATTAGTGAGGCTGGGTACTAATGTTGGGCAGTCAGGTCCCTTTCTGTTTGTGTGGCCTATGACATCACAGCCGAACCTTTGCTGCTTTGAAAGTGTCCTCATTGCAGTCAATTCACTTGCAGTTAACCACGGCAGAAATTTGATAGCGACTTCTTGGAAAGGCATCCTATAATGGTGGCATCTTGAAAGTCACTGACCTCTTCAGTTTGACCCATTCTCTCATGGTTGTTTGTGTTTAATTATATATCCAATTCAACAGTAAGTGTGGCTTAATTAGCTAAGTCCGAAAGCATGCAAGCACTCTTATTAACTGGTGTCCACTACTTCTGACCATATAGTGCGTTTGTAGCTTTCTGTCCCAAAAATATCACGTATACACCATTGAGCAAACACGCAGTCTATTTCTTCATCCTAATATGCTCAGCTGTACAAATGGGGGGAAGTTAGCCACCTAGTTTAACTTGCCGGACAGCAATTTAAGAAACTGCCAGAATTTGTACTGCAGACTGGATGTTTCATTATGACTAATCATCATGGGAAATTAGCATAAATTGGTGGCAAATGGGGAGGCCTGAAGTGTCATGGAAACTGTCCTCTACAGCTGGTTCTTTCCATCCTCAGTTCTCCACATCTGAAGTTATTTTGTTTTTTCAGGTGTTGAAAATCATGCAGGAGAGGTCATGCAAAAAAGCAGGAAGCTTCATTCTCCTGGTTTTTCCACCCCCAAGTTTATGTAGTGAAACGTGCCTTCATGTTGGAATGTTTGTTTTCTGGACACTCCTCACTTCCCCCATCCCACTCAGAGTTACCTTCTCTTAAATTCGTACGGCTCACACTGACTGCTTAGATCCGGCAGAATTCTGTTGCTCACACTGTGCCGTATGACAGATTTTAATTTCTTTAATTTTTAATTGCTATGTAAAATTCAGGGAGGGACAGTCCAGAGTCCTGACTTCACCACTGTGGATGGAAGCTGCTCTGTCAAATCTTATAAAAATCCACTTCACTTCAAACTGCTGTCCTTCTGCGTTAAGCTCTACGAGAATCAGATTGGCACAGTCTTGCTGGATCAGTGCCCGGACCGTTTTTAAAAGTTAAAATAAACTATTGGCTCAATAAATCTGCATTTGATTATATTTTCTGATTGAGAAACACCATGGGGCCAGATGGTTGAACGAAGGACAATGTTAAGAATGTTATTTCAATCTCTTAGCAGAGTGTGGCTTCACAGGTGAACAGAAACAGGAAGTATCTCTGAAACAGCTGTAGACACCAGTCCAAGCTGGTGCAAAATTAATGAAACGTCTAAGGAAGCATAGCGACGAAACCCTATGTAATAATAATAATTAATACACAATGGAGAAAATTATGGGTGGATGATTTTGGTCTAAAGATTTTAAAAAATATATTGCATGACAATTCCATTAAACTCCTACAGCAAAATCCTGACAGTCACCAGCATGATTTATTCATAAATCAGTTTGCTGGCACCTAGAAGCATTACAGTAAAAGGAAGTGGTGATATAACATGTTGAAATCTGCTGAAAAAAGCAAATATAGAATCAAAACAAATACGACTCTGCCAGGAAGCCTACTCCAACTTAACAGTCAGACCACTTTGCCCGGACATAACCGATTAAAGCCTCTGTCATACCAGTTTTCCCGTACATAACCAATTAAAGCCTCTGTCATACCAGTTTTCCCGTACATAACCAATTAAAGCCTCTGCCATACCAGTTTGCCCGTACATAACCAATTAAAGCCTCCGCCATACCAGT
>JAACJT020000105.1:11922626-11965943 GCA_009936485.2 Gymnarchus niloticus | reverse complement strand
CTAACTGTCTGTTTCATGGTAAAACTAGCTGGGTGTTTCATGGTAAAACTAACTGGGTGTTTCATGATAATGCTAACTGGGTGTTTCAGGATAACGCTGAGGTCAGGCTAAAGGCCCTCCTCTCACCTGTAACTAATTGCCTAAGGGTATAAAATGAGTTCACTGTGTTAAGGGCAGAGCCCTGGGGCAAAAGATCAACTCCTCTGGGTTTGTGGCTTGGGGTTTTTAAAGTTTTAGTGAGCAAAAGGGTAATTTTGTACTTCCTTTTCTTCATCTGGCCTTTACATAACAAGGGTGCTAGTACAATCATCCACTCTATCCTCCATTCCCAGCATTCACTGGGTATGTTTTCATGCGGAGAATATAACAATAATTACAGAAAGCTCAGGTTAACCCAAAAGATTGTTGTAGTCTGTTTTATAGAAGCATACAATTTACAACAGTGACTTACTCTCAAAGGACATATGGAATGGCAAATTACACTGAAACAACTGTCAGCTGGTCCTTTTGATAAAGGAAAGACCCTCAGATTAGGGGTTGTTCAATTTTGGTATTTTTGTCATGGGCTGGGATTAATTTAAAACTACCCTTGTAGTAGAAGCTACAAACAGATATTATTATATTTGACAAGATATGGTATTAACGAGCATGGCTTGGCTACTTCAAATGGTAGCTCTTGATGTGCTCAAATGCCGCCTTTCTGCTCCCCACTGCTACGGGTGGTGCTCAGATTCTGAACTTTGTAGAGCCCAAGTGTATCAGCCTACACAGTTCTTACACATAACCCTTCTCAGGAAATTCCCAAAATAAACACAATCTGCCTTAAAGCCCTTAATTAAAAAAACACCCAACAGGTAACAATTTTCAGGTTTTCTTGTAAAACAAAAAAAAAAAAATGATTTCACGTTCCTTAAGGAGGGGAGGATACTTTCTCATGCTTTCTTTGTTTTTCTGATTTTGGCCAACTTAAACTATTCACAACGCAAAATGTCAAAATGAAATGACAGTTTATGACACATGCAACGTTACTGATTTCAGTTTCTTTTTACATAGCCTAGAAAAATATTGTGAAGTGTCTACAATATAGTTAGACACAATATTGAAAAGATTTCTTCATATAAATGTTGTATTGTTCACTTTTTGTGGCAATTGAATTGTGGCTCAATGTCGACCTGCCTCCATTCTTATGTTGACCACCAACTGTTAGGGTTGGCCTTGGCAATATCACCTTTAAATTGCTAAATAAATGTGTTTTGTTACCTCCCAGCCAGTTCTCAGTGCTAGTGGCTGTATTGATCAATTGGGCGTTATCCCATAGAAGTTCATAGGAAGATGATACATGGTCTGGATGTCAATCACCTGTCACGACAGGGAAGAAAATTAAGCCAGTGAGACATCCTCGGCCCAGATAGCGACAGCTGACTAGTTAAATGTGCATCATCTTCACTACAAGCTATCTTGACATTACTTCAGCTCAGCAGCTTGTAAGTGGCACTTAATGTTATATTTCACAAAAACATCATGATTATTGTGTATTCCACAAATATAGTGTTTATCTTTAGAGCAACTGTTATCCCACCCGAGATTGTGTCTCCTGCCCAGTGCCCTATGGGTGTCTGCTCCAGGATCCCCTGTGGTCCTGGTCAGAGGGTGGATGGATGGATCGATGGATCGATCTTTAGAGCACAGTTATGATGTCTGTGAAGCTATTGAACATATTGGCAAGATGGTGAGCTGCACTGATCAGTTATGAGGATTTTAAAATCCATTGGAGAAATGCTGGCTCACATGTATACATGTGTTGAGAGTTATTTTGTTAAGGTGCGTATTGAGGTTCCATTTGTTCAGGTGGTGAATTACGATTAATGAGAATTTCACAGTGTTTGAACAGAGTCACGCCACAGTGGAATGGAACGACTCAAAGAGATGCACTTACTACCCAAGGCTTGCCCAGAGAAGCTGACCCAGCACTAATAAGTGACTTGCTGTGTAATTTATATGCTGCCTGAACAAATTGCATCACAAGAGAGCTGTTCAAATACATCGCACAACGTCTGTCTGCCACTTTCCTTATAAATATGCATAGATCATTTAGGGTATACTTAAATATAAACAAAATTCTGCTTTTTAATATTCTAATGTAATGTATACCATTTTCAGTCAAACTGTAAAGAAAGGGTTTTTTTGAGTTTTAAACACAGATAGTTTGAAACTAAGAAAATTTAACGTTAAGCATTTATAGTTTGTTAATTCAAAGAAAATGCTTTTCTCATTGGATTTCTCAGAAAGAACGACCCGCTCTTGTGGTCCTTATCCAATTTCTAACCCGGTGATGACCCACCGACACCTTGCAGATGATTCGTCTGCATTGTGTAGTGCCAGTAATCTCTTTTTAGTGCATTGCAAATTTGTTAATTTGCTGACAAACACAGATCCCTAGTCATTCTGCTGGGAAGATGTTATTTTTTTTTTTTTCTCCACACCAAATGTTAGATATATCTTCAGTGAGCAGCCCTTTACTCTGTGTGTGAATGGGGCATTCTTATCCAGGGATACTGTCATCATGCACATGAAATGGCAGATTATGACTCTACGCGTTTTCAGAACCATTTCCCCTTGTCTGTGTGTGTAGCGCACAAGTCATCACCTTTTTAAAGTGTTTTAAGAGTTTAATTTGTATCCATAAAATGAGTGTCACAAGACAGAAGCCAATTATGTCCTTGGGGAAATGCGTAGAACAAAATGTGTTGTTCTAGATTATAAAGTCAATGCTGAAAAATAGTTTGTCACAAACAGAATGACAAGTCCTCACCGTGATGAAAACTCTCTTCAGACGAGGTCACAAATCATTATCAAAAGTATTTTTTCCTTTGAACGGATTTAAAGACCGCAGTTAAGGATAGGAACCTCGTAGACAACAGTATGCCTTCATTATATAGATGGCAATGAATACATTTGTTGCATTCCTGGGTTTAAACAGGTGATTCAGTCATTCCCCAATCTTCTAGCCCTACACAAAATGTGGGCTTCAATAATGGTAATGAACTGTCGTCTAGCAAAACAAACAAACAAACAGTGAAATTGGATCCCGAATGTAAATAAGTGTATTTGCAATAATTCAATTGTTTATACATCTGAAATTGTTGTTGCAGAATTCGCCAGATGAGACTGGCATTGCATCGTCCATGTTTCCATCCTTATTAGAGTCCAGAATATTGCGCAAGTGAATCGCGACGTCTCCCCCATCGATGTAATTTAACAAAACTCGGTATACCCGAGCGTTGTGCCCCATCCCGTAAAGGAGAGGCTAAACAAAGTCTGAATGAGGTCTTTGTGATGCTATAGGAGAAGCCGATAGCTATCTTCCGGTGATGACCCCATTACGCTGCCATTTTCTTTTGTTAAACTCATTTAAAATCATGTCCTGCAGTAGACATAGAAGTGGTAGGGGGGGGTCAGGTTAATGATTACTGTCTGATAAACTCCGATGACCTTGTATATGATCTGTTTTTCCCGTCACTTCAGTCTCCCTGGAAAAGGATTTTTTGAGGAGCAGCCTGTGCTGAACGTAATCAGTCGGCGGTCCGTCTGCGTGATGCTGATCTTCTATCAGTGACGGGTAAGACGGAGCTTAAAGACTCACGCTGGGTAGGATTTTAGTGTGCTGTCAATCACTGACTCGTTAATAGGTTACCTTGGTAAACACAGTTAGTGATAATCCCACTAACTATGGCCTTTGAAGCCTCATTTCTCCTATCGATATCCTATCAAGTTCTGTAACTCGGATTACAGCTCGGAGCAGTTTGTATTTCATAAACTAAGATAGCGCTCCACATATCCCCTGGCTCTGTTCAGCCATGGGATTATAATGTTCAAATGGAGAATGTGGCTGTACCGCTCTCTAGTGTAGGAGCAGGCTTTAAGAACTAAATCAAATGTCCTTGATCTCCTTTCCCTCCAGTGGAAAAGCCAGAACAGATCGTCATCAGATTGTGAGATACCAGTTAGTCACTATTTTTTTTTTTTTAACGTTGAGATTAGAGCTTTGAGTGCAAAGACTGCTGTCCCACAGGGGGCGATGTATCTAGGACCTGTGGAGTGCCAGCTATGGGTGATGATGAAGTCAAAACAGATAGCTGTGGTGGAAGATTGGCCAACTCTATGTAGATCTATAGAGACGTGTCCTTTCCTGGTCCGGTTGGGTTATTCCTGAGGGTGGACTCCTGCGTCTTCTTCTTAGATGGCTAGTGCCAGCCACAGATTATTTCTGGGGATGAACGGCTTAGAACATTCTACCTTGGAGTGGACATCGACATTCAATGCCACCTTTTAGAACGTGAAGTGAGAGTCATAGCCCTGAACTTCCCTGACTCATTCTGAGCTTGTGTACCAATCCAGGTGCATGTTCTGGAGGTGGGGTTCAGGGCGCAGGTGTGGGATGACTGGAGGTAGGCCTTAGTCACGACCTCTGCAAGTACAACGACAATGACTGTTGCTCACATAAGATTCTGGTATTGGCAGTGAGAAGCTTAAAGACTGTCTGTGAAGGGCAAGGATCAAGGCATTCACTCATAAGCAGCCACGTATTCATTTTCAGGTGGTGGAGTTGACAGAACAAAGGTGGGTGACCCAGCTTGCTAATTACGGCATCCCTTCTGTCATAAGCTGAGCGAAACTCGTGATGATGCAGGAGCTCTCTCTCACATCGTCATCAGCTGGGCACTCAGTGGTGGATAAATAGATGGGCAGATAGGAAAACTGTGTGTTAAGTCTTCACGCTACAAAGGCAGCGAAGCCAGCTGAGAATACAGCTGCAAAGACATGCCCAGGGTCCTTCGCATCTAAGGGCAGCTATACTGATACGACAGGGCAAACTTTCAGAGGATATCGGAACGGGATCACTGCTGCACAGGTCACTGAGTTAATTGGTGACCCACTATCCATAAGACACTGTTTAAAGTGTCTGCAGTCATCATTATCCATTTATCTTGTCAAAATAGCTATGCGCATTGCCTCGCCACGTGCCGAGGTGTCCAGAGTGTGGCGGTGGTTTTCGAGGTGTGTGGTTCATCAGCATACTGCACATTATTTGCAGAAAACTGCTGCTTATAGTTGTCTCCAGCATCGGTGTGCCTGCTGTTCATCTTGCCAGTGGGAGAGTGAGACTAGCAAGCTAGTAACTGGTTGACAATAATTTGGATAAACACCGCCCCGGTAAACCTCGGGAGTCAAATTAAACTTGGCAGACTGAAATGTGACTGGAACAAAGCAATAAATACTGAATCACGGTCGTTCATCTGCGCTGCAATCTCAGAATTCCGAGAAATTATTTTTAACACCCTTTGGATGATTTTCACTGATCTTTGAAAGCAGGCGGCCATATTTCATATGGTTAACACTCATATCCAAAATCAGTTCTACATCTATAAAAGTTGTCCATCAGTGATAACTAGAATTAATCTGCATAGCCTTGTATGTTAAGATAAACCAGCTTAATACTTCTCATTAGCTGTTCTTATATTAGCTAGACTAGTCATGTGCACTCTGTGCTGTAAAAATCATTTTATTCACCCACTGGCAATAAAACGTGAAAGAATGATCTAGCATTAGGTAATCAAGGGCAACGGGAGTCCTTTGGAGATGTTGGTTGTTACTTATTGAATAATGATTCTGATTTGCCTTCACCTGCTTAGATATTCTATTGGTAGGAAACATATTCACCTGAGAGAGTTTGGCATTACCATCAAAACTCAAGAGCAGCATTATAACCGAGCACCTGTCACTTATTAAAATATTCATACATTTCAAAATCTAGGCTATTCAATCTCCAATTGCATGCAGTGATGCTGGAAAAGATAATTCGGTGACCCACTTTGGAGTATGTGTAACATCTAAGATGGTGTGAAGTAGTTTTTGGTTATTGAATCTTGTGTTGATTGAATGTTTAATTCACGATTTAATGATGTAAAAAAAAAAAAAAGCAAAGGAGCGAAAGGAAGCTCAAAGGAAATGAGGAAAATGAGAGAAGCTATGAAGTGTGAATGTTCAAACTTCATAACTTGTTGCTAATGTCGTAGCTTGGCGAAGCCAACAGAACAAATGAAACTGCTATAATGTATTATTTAATATAAAGACCTAGAATGCAATAGCGCAAGAATAAACGTCTTTCTGACACTTTCACTGAGAATTTGTTTATAATGAGATGTACATATTATAAACAAACCATACCGAAGGATTGCTGCGTTTAATCTTGACACTTGACTCATATCCTGGAGTTGGAATGGGTTACCGTGTCAACAGCCCAGTGGCATGCATCCAGGAGGCTGTGACAGCTCGCCTCGGGGGATGGCATCACCTGCCGTGTTTGATCCTCCTATGAAATGTGGGTGGATGCAGACAGATGTGGGTAGGGAGACTTGCCGGTATGACAGGGGAGGACAACTAGAACTCATTAACAGCACAGTAAAGAACTAATTTATGAAAATAGATGTTAGCCGGCTGTCTCGGCTAACTTGTGCAGTCTTCAGTTACAGATATGATGCTTTTATGCTGACCTCAAGAATGGCCTGAAGATCCTATTAATAATTCAGGTCCATTATGAGCGATATACAATAGTCAAGTAAAAAAAAAAAACATATGAGCTGATCATACTTGCTGTTATAGCCTGAACCTTAGTTTGAATCTGGTAGTTGTGGGAAAATTCTATCTAGTTATACAATAGGACAGCACTTGTAGTGGTAATGGGGGAGAGGAGTGACATCATCTTTTGCATACATCTTCAAATATGCCCACCAAGACAGAGGGATTAATTGCCAGTTATTTTTAAAACCAATAAGTTGTGCAAGTTGCATGTGCTGAATAGGAGGGCTGCAGCAGTTAAAGCCCGTCCTTATCATCATCATTCGCTTTCGGCTGCTCCCGTCAGGGGTCACCACAGAGGACCGACAGTCTCCATCTCAGTTAAAGCCCGTCCTGATGATTTGCATATCAGTTGGACAGCCCTTCCTTTACAAACCGAATTGGGCTTGGTGTAGGTACAGTGCTTGGGATCATTACAGATGTACGAATTGGGGAGAGACCCGTGGATTGAATGGTGGACTAGAACCGCTGGCAGGGGCCACTTTAGTCTGTAAAACTACTGGGAGATGATAGGGTTCTAATCTGTGGGAGATGGAACCCGGAGCCGGATGACAAGTAACATCAAGTCTCACTTACTAGAATCAATTATTTAGAAGAGGAAAGGTTGAAGCTCAGCGTTGCCCCCAAGATATGCAATTACAAGTACAGCGTGTAGGTCTGGTCTGAGGATGTATGGGGAGCTGAACTAATGGGCAATACAAGGAGAGTGGGTAACAGCACAGCAGAAGCCTCTGTTTACCCTTTAAGCTCCGCAGAGGATTCCCAGAAGTCGTATAATGATGTCTTTGAAAATACTCCAAAGTTCGAATTAAGCACAAATATCAGCAGCAAATGTTTAAATGATATTCCAGCAAGACAACATCCTGTTTCAGTCGGTAACAATTTTAAATGTAATAATTCAAGCTATTACATTTTTGAATACTATGTTTGGAAAAAAGTATGAATGTTGTATGATCATTTGCAAGATTCAGTTGACATGGAAGAGTTACCCTCTGTAGCCTTTCTCATTTAATGTTATATTTGAACAACAGAATATTTACTGGACATGTGAGATTGAAGACAGGTTGACCAACTGCACTCATCAAAGGATTTAAAGAGGTTGATTGCAGTTTAGCGTGTAGGAGGCCTTCTGGACAACTATCCATCACCCAAAGCACCAATCCTATGAATGGTTGGGAAGGAGGGAGGGGCTAAAGGGAATTGCACTCCCTGGGAATTGGGAAAGACAAAAACGGGACCGTCTGTGGTCCCCGAGGACTGGTTTGAGAAACACTGCCTTGGAGCACAAGGCTGGGAACACCTGGACAGGGTGATGACCAAATGCAGGGCACAGTCACGCACACCATAGGTAGTTTAGAATTGCTGGTCAGCCTAGATCACATGTTTTGGACTTCAGGAGGAAACCTGCAAAGCACGGGGAGAACAGGCAAACTCCACACACGCAGAGCAAAGGCAGCATTCAAAGCCCCAACCCTGAAGGTGCGGGACAGCAATGTAACCACTGAGGCACCCTGCACCTTTCTAAGCTCTTAAGCTAAAGAATATTATGCATGCTTACAACGATAATGCACAACATTTATGGGGACTAGCAAGCCAACGGAGGTAAAGAACTTACCGAGTGCACATTTTACATGAACTGCTGCCTCATTGCGTTGTGAAATTGTATCAAATTTAAAAAAGACGCTAACTTCCTTCAAACTAGCATTCGAGCTGTAATGCGTTTTATCCTGCATCTTGAACTGCATCCCAACATGCAAAAATATATAAAATGCAGCCGTATGACTTTAATTCCACATTTGTCTTATGAAGTGAATAAGGATCTGCACATACATTATAGATGGCAGAAGACTCGTGGAAGATGTGAGCCAGCCAACAAGCGGAAAAACAAAAAAAAATACAGTCCACAACTGCACCAGACAGAAAGATAAATAATTTTTCACCAGAGACTTATTCAATGCCGAGACAGGATTCTCAGTTTGGGCTCTCTCAGTGCTATCATGCAGGCTTCAGGGTGAAGCATGGATAATCAACTCATAGCTACAGCTTTTACATTCCAAATAACCCACGGCATTTACCCAGCAGTTATTTATATTGAAAGCTGACTTCATTAATTATTCACATACCCTTAAGTTTTTGGTAAGCGCTGAAGTTGGCAGCGAAAGAAAGCATTCACCGTTTGCGATGAAGAAATGTTGCGTTATAAATTATCGACTGGGGGCCAAGCATGTCAATGGTGGCCCCGTCACCAAATCGAGATTCTTGCAGAAGTAAAATTACTGTGGCAGGAATTCTCGGATATCTGCAAGAAGCAGATCTTGTTAACGAGATAAATATTTCCCACGATTCCGCATTGACACTGACGATTTCATCTGTTCTAATGTTACACTTTTTTTTTTTTTAATTATAATATGCCCTTTCCTTTATTGAATAATTATATTTTGGATTTGGTATTTTGAATTTAATTGTTACACAGGAGGACAAGTGAAGTCTTAATAATCACCCATGTGTTTTTTCTTTACCTGTATTCCGCTCCGTGGGTGATTGGGTTAATGAAATTCATTTGTTTATGAGGCTATTTGCCAATGTCTTATTAAAAAATATAAATTAGTGCACTAGAGCTATGAAACTATCTAGTCCAAACCCAGTTTTTTCTTTACTTTCATGTGAGTGAAAATGTAGCTGGCTGAGCCACAGCATGGATATTGAGCAAGAATTAATAGACATTTGATCAAAATACATGTATAATTTGTGAAATGTGGTCGTTATTAGATTTAAAATGCATTAAGAGGTGGCATACCATTACTGACTGAGTATTCTATTCTCAAGCAAATTTTTTGAAATGTCTAAACATCTGTAATGAATATAGGTATTAGCTAGCTAGTAATGTTAGGATATTTGAGCATAGCCTGCGAATTTAATTCTGGAAAATGTTACCAGACAAACTCCTCTGAGAACACTTTTTTTTTGTGTGTTGCTTAGCAACTACTCCCTGTTTGTTTGGCAACAGGAAAGTGAAGAGAAACATCCAAGATGTTTATCAAAATACATCTTCAGTGAAAATAGTGAAAAGTGAAAAATGTCTCATCCATCTTTTCATAATCAGTTATCAAATCCAGCATCGTGAGCCTGGAGCCTACCAAGATAAAACGTAGCGTACTCTTTGACCTGCGTGTTGGTCTATCACGCTGATCACCCACAAACACACTTAAAGCAATTTAGAAAAGGGATCAGTGAAACGGTGAACAGGAAGGAAACCAGAGCAATGAATGGACAGCAGCACAAACCATGGGAACACACAACCTAAATAGGGTGAGACCGCAGTATAACACAGAGTCACTCTTTTTTTTAAATAAGCATCAAGTTTGTATAAAGCAAGAGAACACTCCAGTCCACGGATCGCGGATGAAGGTCTGCTTGCCCTCTGTGCAACATCACATCTAACAGCCCCCTTTCGTGATTCGGTCATCTCTCAATCTATCTGATCCCATACAGGGTCATATTGGACTAGAGCCCATCCTATGCAGCAGAGGGCGCTGTGCTGTGGTACAACCCCGCGATCACGGGGCACGCAAGCACACACTTGCATGGCTATAGGCAATGCTGAGATTCCAGTTCAGCTGAATGTATTTATTTATGTCTGATCATTGCTACCTTTTAGCAAGCTAGAGAAATATTTTTCCTAACCTGTACTTTTCCATTACCCAAAACATAGGGTCTGCCAGTTTGCCTGCCTTCCCTTATTGTTGCACATAACCATTAAAATGGGAATAATTCTGAGCTCGTTTGAGCGCTTTTAAGTGGCTTTCTAAGGATTTCCGTCAGATATTCTGCAAGAAGCCAGTTGATGTATCTATTCACTGTTGTAAGCTTTCCAAATGTGACGTGGACCCTGCAAAGTGGCCACTAACTGCCAGGACTCTCAAATTACTTGTGCATTTTGTAAACAGCTCACCAACTTTGAGCTAATTCATTTACTGTCTGGCAAACTTTCGCTTTTCCTCGGCTGAATGAGACAGGATGAATGTTTGAATCAGTGAAATTTACGAGCTGCTTTACTTGTAATAGAGAGTCGCAGCGATGTATTAAAAAGCAATGCTATTTTTTTTCCCTGTCACCCCACTTATTTTCTAAATCAAATATAGATTTTTATTGTTAAGCTTGTAGTAAATGTAAAATTGCCATAATAATTGAATAAATGGCACTTACATATTTATTTTGTACTTCTACTGGTATTTTTTACAAGGACGGGTATTTATTTGATGTCTGTCTGACATCAATTTGATTAATTGTTGATTTATAAGCAACCATGTTATGCTTGGATGCTTTTTACTGAAGTATTAGCTTTGAAAGCATCTCATCACTTAATGGCAAGAGTTTTCATAATGGCCTGAAAATGAGCCGGCTGGAAGCCGAGAAGAAAAACTGAACGAATGGAAAAAATCAATGCTCTCAGTAAAAAAAAAAAAAAAAAAAAAAATGCTCTTCACTTTTTATATTTGTCAGGCTGAATAAAATTTTCACTGGTCAGCACAAATTCTTCAGCTGTCTGCATAATAATGAGTTTTCTTTTTTTTTTTTTCCCCCACAAGAGTTCTCCACGAATCATTGGATGTCCAGACATAAAATATGTCAAAAGCAGCCCCATTTACGTTTAAGTGAGTGAGCATGTTCATTCAGGGTGTTGTGTACAAGATCTGACAAGAGCCCATCGGTAACCTCGGGTAACCATGTGTGCATGTCTGCCTCTACTGTATGAGTTTATTTAGGGACTTTAATGCTCCCAGATTACAAATGCTGCCAAACACACTTTGGCAGGCAGACGTAGGAGAACAACCACTGTTTGTGTTCTCAAGCAAACAATTACATCCAGTAAGCTCATTAAACAAACATTCTCTGATGGAAAACATGATCATTTCACATCTATATTACTTTTCCCTTACTGCTTATCTGACGTGTGGTTGTACCTGAATCCTACCCTAGGAAAACCAAAACATGTGGCAGGAGACAACCTGGATGGGATACCAGTCCGTTACAGTAGAATTCATCTGGAAAAACATATGTAGTGTTTGAAATAGCAATTCAATTCAATGATATAACATATACCACACGTGAAACTGTGAGACGTTCACATGTGAAAGACTCCTCCTTCTTCGTGTTTTCACATTTGTTTTCACGTGTGAAAATTCTAAAGTGACAAAACATCTAACGTAACTTTTTTCTCTCGTGTTTTTCACGTGAAATATCTAGAATCATCTTTTTTTTTCCCTGTAAGGGTAATTAAAAAGAAAAATAATTTTTGAAGATATTTGTCACAATCCAGAATCCAGTCCACCAGTTATCGAACGCGTGTGGTCATGCTACATGGTGACACCCACCTCCAGATAGCAGTCATCACTAACTAGCTGCACCATTAGTCTAACCTTACTGTAGTCCGCTCACCCAGTTTTGGTCACGTTCCCCTTCTCAGTCTCAGCATTTTGTTCTCCTGGACCTGTTCACTTCTGACCCGTACTTGCTGTCTTGGTTCCCGAGTTTAATTTTGTTTTCAGATGTAGAACGGTTCTGGTTTGTTCTCTGATTCACTGTCTAGCTTAGCACCCTTGGTTCTGACTGCTCCTGGCCTGACCTGACTTTGTTCTACAATCATATCCATCACTTGCTCCTGTTCACCTCAGCATTTAGGTCTGATCTTGCTGTTTCCTCTGTGTGTCTCAGACAGGATCAAATCAAATCTCCCTCAAAGTTTCACTGGTAATGTCACTTTTAAGACAAGAATGTATTGCATTTTTCTGTCTAGACGTATCGGAAATAACTTAAATTAAAACACCGTTTTTCGTATACGTGCCATTGATGGCTTGGGCTTATATATTACTGTCATTTTTAATAAATGGTTATTCCTTGGAAATGCAAAATAGATACTAAGAAATAGCAAAAATAATATATACGTTGTTTAGTGAATATTTTCCAAAGTAAACTGTTCATAATTTAGATTTAAAAAACCTCCAAACAATGATTTATCATTGGGTGACCAGTACTTTCTCATGCTTCCCCACGGTCTCGGAGAAATCCAGGCTTGACTGCCCTCCTGCGTGGCCACCAGCACCTTGCTGATGTATCGCACGCGCTGGAGTAAAAATACCGAAAGGCAGACGTTATTTGTTCATATTGGAAATCCTTTGCTGAGCGTCTCATGCAAGTAGATCTCCTATTTGTAGGTGCTCCACAAACACGGGAAATTGCAAAATGTTCAGTGAGGTGCTGGAGTGCCCTCATTTGACCAATTTGAGGAAAAATTCTGGGTATTTGCAACCTGGTGCTCTATGAATGCCAGATCTCAGTGCTTCTCAAGTGGGCTTTCGTTTCCTCAGATGTTAACGGCACATTCTGGAATCATTGGCTAATGTGCTCATATCGCACTGCCCTGTCAAGTGCGTTTTTGAAACTCTCCAGTGTAAACCAGTCAAATGGGTTGAATGAATTCTACGGTGAATTCTACCGTGAGCAGGTCATGCCAGTAATTACTTTGAATCCACAGGAAATAGTGTGTATACGCATATGAAATCATTTTACCATCTCTTATGAAGAGTATGGTCATTTTAGTTCAATGGATTGTTGAAAGCCAGTCCTACCATGCAGGACAGCAGGATTGAAAAGACAGAAAATAAGAGTGAGGATGAATGCATTAAGAAAACCTCAAACATGAAGGAACTTGGATATCCTGTGAACAGGATATCAAAAATATGTTTGTGATGCCTAGAGTGGTTATCGACAGTGAACAGTGCTACATGACATAGGGACAGTTTTGCCAATAGCTGTGAAAAATGTTAGAAAAGATGGGGTGGAGTCCAACATAACACTAACGTTGGCATCAAACCAAAGACGTGGGCTCATGGAAACTAACAAAAACATGTAAAACCAATGCAATGGCGATGAACAAGGAACAAAGTGAACGGGGGAAATATGAGTTTTAGGTTTGGTGACAAATGTAGGGTATTTGGGACAAAACAAATCACAGCAATATAAACAGAGCATTGAGAAAGAAAGTTAGCCGTTAAGAAAAATAAATTTAAATACACTTAGTACCTCCAAACTCCAACCCCATACTTCAGCTAATGAGAACTAGGAGGACTTCACTAACTTGGTTATCTGCCGGATAAAGCTTAATAATATTCACTAATCATGGCAAGGCAAGGGATTCAGTAGTCTAATACACCCTTCCCTGAATAACCAGTAGGACACACACTCAGTTGAAGATCTCGTGGATCAAAACACGAGCGTTGACTTCAGTTCATCTGAATGTTCCCCAGCGTCTGAGGCTGGTCCACTCTCCTTAGGTATCTGGTCCTAACAGGCTACGGTCAAACTGGTAGCAGTAACCGTGGTAGGCCTACAGGGCGGAGAAATAATACCAATGATGGCCCTTCTCTATCCCTGAGGGAGTGGCTCTGCAGAATCAGTCATGTCCATGTCAGCTCAATAAGGGTCTGTGAGGTACCACCTAGAGCAAACAGAAATGGCAAATCTTCCCTAAAGGTGGCAGGTGGCATGGAGGTTTGTACAGATCCTTTTGGGCTATCAGAAGGCAGCAGAACGAGTATAGCCACCTGTAAAAACATCTGTAAAGGGTACTACTGAGACTGTGAGGCAGCTGCTCTCCTGAGCAGCCTGTAGTTCCTCGGTGGGGACACCTTCCCATAGGTCCAAGAAATCCAACCTTCAGTCTTTAGAAGCCAGACAACAGATCTAGCCTTTACAGTTCGAAGCTTTGCCCTCTACTCCTGTTTGGTGGGCTTGACCTCCCTCATTCTTTAACAAGAGCAATTTGCTGGTTAGGAGGCTCCTGTACTTCACCTAACCTACAGAGAGGGGAAACAAAAAGTCAGTAATTAGCTGGGGTCCCTTTGAAACCTAGGCAAAGGCTGTCCTGTAGGTGTGGTACTATCAAGGGATCAAGCCCTCCTTATAAGGCCCAGACTGACCGAGTTAGCTCACTTTTGTTGGGCCAAGGTTGAAGAGGTTTTTCCTTCCAGTGTTCCTTGCCAACAGGGTAAGCCAACGACAGCAGGCTTGTTTTTGGAAAAACTGGCAAAAACAAGAACTGTTTTTTTTTCTGGCTAGGTGGCCACGAGCCTTTCTGTGAGTAAGAAGATTACAGTGTGAGGCATGGTAGAAACGGAAGCCCCTATTCTTGGGAGGCAGAAGACTTTAGCTGTTGCATGGCTGAGCCTGGCAAAGGTGTGGGTAGCTCCAAAAGCACCTGCTCTTCTTCAGGGGACAAGATCTTCTTAGACGCCCCGTGGTTCGTGCATTTCATTGGGATTGAACTTTGGTAGACATCTGAAATATTTACCTGACAAAATGGTCATTCTCATATTTTCTTCCCTGTCCTGTCAGCTAACACATCGCTCTTAACGGTTACCCGGTTTTCTTCAGTGTTCCATATGCGTGACGTGCCTTTTGACTTGTGCTGGACTCCCGGTCTGGTTGCTTGTGTCCTTGTTTTTTCGTTGCTTTGAATCTTCGGTCACTACGCTTGTGATTCTTTGCCATTTCCTGACCTCCTCCCGCCCTGTGGTTTCCCTCATTTCTCCAGCCATGTTAGCATGAAATCGCCATGCCAACGCTGCCCCCGGCCCCCACACTGGGAACACTTTTGCCTGATCCTGCTCTCCCGATTTTAGAATATCCCGTGCCTTGCTGTGACTGCCACCCACTCTCATCGACTGCTCCGCTGCCAGTGTGTCAGGACTCTGTGGCTGGGTCCACCTCTGCAGTGCTCATTTGGGAAAGGTAGACTGAAAGCTCAGCCATCAGTCCTATCTCCACAGTGTCAGGCAGAGTACCAGGTACCGAGGGACCGGGAAGATGTCTTGGGAGGCCAAGATCCTTACACTGTTCCAAAAAAGAAAAGCTCCAGAATGTAACCATCTTCAAAATAAGTAGAAAAAGGAAAAAAATGCCTTTTAACAGACGATGGATCCCCTGGCAATGGTTGCTAACCCATGCATGCTGTCTTTAAGACTCAGAATACTGTTAAATGTTATTTTTAGTTGACCTTGTTTTTTCTACTACTATAAATACTATTTTCCAGCTCTACTTAATTCCTGACTTTGAATAAAAATGAAATTCAATTAACGTAATGTGCAAAATTGAGGTAAAAATAGGTAAAATTGACATGACATGAATATTAGAGAGAGGAGCAGTGCCTCATTGGGCATTACTGAAGCCCCGCCCCTTCACCTCCACCCTGCATTCTCCCTGCCTTGTGTGGGTTCCCTCCAAGTATGGCCACTTCCTCCCACAGCCCTCTTAAGCTAAGTGATAACTCTAAATTGCCGTGCGATACACTGGGGTCCTGACCAGGACGCAGCCCTGCTGTCTGCTCTATCCTTCCTGGGGTAGAGGTTAGAAGTTTTCTTTTTTTTTTTTTCCATTTTCCTAAACGATTTTACGTTTCTTTGACGTTCTCGTAGTGGAGTTCAAGAACCACTCATGTATATTTACTACCTGCAAAGTCCGAGATGACTTGAGATACTTTGAAACATGCAAACGGACAAATTTTGACGGACGCAAAGTAACAGTTTTGCACCAACGTAAACAATATGAATCTAATTTTCTTTGCCTGCCTAAAACTTCCGCACGGTACTGCAGCTCTCTAAAAATAAGTATCAATATGCATTTATTCTAGCCAAGCATTCTGTATTATTTTCTGCAGAATTTAGTGTTAGGCAAAGCTATTAGTTTACTCAACCACATGTGGTATCATTATTGTGATTATGTAGGCTTGATTCAAATAAAGCACCTTCCTGAAATAGCACAGTTGTTCACAGCAATAAGCATATTTTATTGTGAAGTGATGAACGTGGAGTGTCATTAAAAAAGTAAATTATAAAAGTCACTCACAGAAATTGCTGGGTATTTAAAGTCTGCGTTTGGTTTTCATTAAACCCACACCCATGAACTGATTTTCTTACTGTCACTACAGCTGGTGGAAATGTGATAATGTGACTAATTTTCTCTAATGAAAAAATAAAAATCTGAAAATTTAGCTCTGAAACTCACACTGATTAAGTACCATTTCCTTGTGATTATGTGGTTTTTAACATCACCTCAAGGCTTTACTCTGCATGCCTTGCATAAAACATTTGACTATATGTAAATGGTCAGCTGGAGTAGACTGATGGCAGGGTCCCCGTTCGACAGCTTTCAGATATACTTTAAGTGAAGAAAATTTGAGAAACGTTTTCAGCTGTGTAACATCCCGGTGAGTGTTGCACGTGTTGTGACCAAATTCTAACGTTTCATCAAACAGATTCCTTGGTTTGATGTTAAAACCTCTGTTTCCTGGGATGAACTCTATGGCACAGAGATGTAAGCCTGTAGACACACTGGCCCTGTTGCCCCCCGGGGGGGAGACAGTTAAGTCGGCTCCAGGGTGGCCGAATTCACACAAACACATCTGTCGGGCCTCCATCTCATGGAGGGGGAAACGACCCACGCATCGACACCCCGCTGGAGAGACCTCCTGCCCCTCACTTCCCCATCTTCCCACACTCAGGAAGGGGGAGATGACACACAAGACGGACCCCCACAGAGCAACCCATCCTGCTCTCCCTTCCCCTAACTCAGGACACACAAAACTCATACAGAATGCTTGTACATTAACAGCAAGACACAGCTATGTAAATACTCATGTTTGGTCTCGTCTGAATGGTCTCATTGTGACTGGTACAATGGTCTCAGTTCAAGAGTAGGCTGCATTATGTTAAAGACATACAACTTTAGAATGAATCCTGTCCTTTTCACAAGACCCAGCCCTCCCACATAAGATGCGGGCTTAGCCTATGTTTCGCGTGTAGCCATAACGGAGTTTTCCTGTAATCAGCACTCCTATACAGCTCTGAGTATTAATATCTGCAGCCCGATCCCTTTCCGCCTTTACTGTATGTATCTTCTGCTGGGTACGTACCATTTTGTCTCTCGTATTGTTACATCATTTGTGATCGTTTGTATGTTTCTTTGTTATATTTGATACTTGTGTGGCCACGTAGTTTGATCTCTGTCTTGTCTAATTGGAATTGACTTACGCTATGCCTACCCAGCAAATAAATTGTGTTCTGTTTAATTTCTGTCGGTCTGAAATCGTTATCTCTGCTGAGTTCTTGGCGGTGGTGTTCTTGCAATCCCTGGCCAGGATTAGGCGGGTACACTGGCTCTGAGTAGCTACACTGTATTGCACAGACGTAACTGGCGCACAGCCTCTGAGTTGAATATCAAACACGCTGACAATTCCCACCAGCCTCTGAGTTGGCAAAATTCTTCATATGCGTTAACATAGTCAAACAGCCTCTGAGTTGAACGGGTAAGACACACTGCAGTAGCCCCTGAGCCCCTATAGTTATGCACCCTGAGGCCTGTGTAAACTATTTGGGCACGCTACAATCAGTCCCTGAACTGGGCAATCCGATAGGCTGAAACAGATTATGTGACCAACCAGTTAAACTGAACCCAGCGGTCCCAGAGCTGGGTAGACTCAAACACGCTGAGCCTGCGTCAAGTTCGTAGTTACCACCCAGTCCCTCAACCATCTGCCTGGTTCCATAATGTGCTGAGCTGTGCTCAACCGGCCGGGAGCAAAGCCCTGAATGATACCAGTGCCCGGAGACAAGAGTAACTGAGAGTAAGACAAGTCTTGATATTATCAGAACCAGCCTACGTTTATTGGAGATCAGGCCACAGCATTCTAAATCAATCATTAAAATGGTCAGATTAAAATATGTTTACATTATGTTCAGTTTAACTAAGGTTTTAAGCATTTCTCCCGACATGCATGGAAGGACCTACACGCATTAATACCTTTAGCTGTCCACTTGGATTCCAACGTTGGGCCAGAGGGTGGCTAAACCTTACAGATACTTATGAGATTGAACTTTCCCCTCACATCTCATGGAAAAGGATTTGGAGCATTTGGATAAAATATACAGTCTACAGGAAGGAGACGATAGATGCTGAAATGTAACGAAGTAATCTTTTCTTATGGTCATGCATCACTTACAGAAGATCTTAAAGTTACCCCTTGTTTACACAATGGCCAGACTTCAAAGGCGGGTCCTGTGGCTATTGAATTCAGCCGAAGTCTCTAGACTTCTTTTGTTCAGACATATCACACAAACACTGACCGTTCCTTTGATATAAATCAAGAGTTTAGCAAAGTGCTGTGTTTTGCAGCAGAAATGTGTCAGTGCAACGTCTTTCCAGAAGTGGAGCTTGCCTCATATACAGCTCAAAGTCATGGTTATTGAACAGTTCAATACTAAGCGCCGACTTCACCTCAGGAGACCCTCAGATCTATCTTATAGAACTCACTGCACTGTTTTCTTCTGTGACAGCCTTCAAGGTGCAGAGATAAGAGAAATGAAAAATGCCACCTTGGGGAATTCTGGTACCATTGTTCTGAAAATGAAGTTGCTGGAATCGTCTCAAGGAGCTGTTTGCTCTGTCAGCCAAGCCCACCGCTGTGGCAGTTGCCTTTCGATGAAAGGTGCTTCTAAGCTGCCAAATGTGACTTTAACTTCGTCCCCTTGGCAAACTTGTCCCTACTTTTCCTGCGAAATCTGCGTAGCCTTGATATGAAATCAAATTTCGTCCTCTGCCTCTCGTAATCGAATCCTCCACACTCGTGGTTACCTTTCTGAGCGGAATTCAAATCCACTTTCTGTTCTTTGGGCGACACCAAACCAGAATTCTGTCATCGTGCATTTTAGATGTCCTGTATGATATGTATTGCATAAATAACACTATAATACAATCTAGTCATTTCACAAAAATATTTAGTAATTTTTACACGGCTTGCCATTGAGGATGTTAAGCTTCATCTTAAGCAGCTGCAGAGAGCAGAGGTCTGACGGACTACACACCGTCGTTTTCGCACCGTCAGGAAAAATGTTCCCGTCTGCCGTTCCAACTTCCCGGTGCGTACTGGCCAAGTCCATATGCATACCTCGTCAAAGGGAGGCAGACCTTCTTAACTCCCACGCTCCATATTAGAAATCATCCGACATGGAGACATGCAAATGAGCGCTGTCCGAAGGAAGTGATTTATTATGTAGTAGCATCCTAAGAAGGTAGGTATCAGCGATGACTGCCATTTAAGTGATAGACTGTGTCACTTTGCTGATTAGATATAAATTAGACTAGCTTGCCTGGTTGTAGATAAAGAGTGTAATTAGGCGTATTTCATGCAGAAGGCCCCTCCATGTCTACTTAAACATTACATACACAGGAAGAAACATGATCTGCAAACCTTTTTGCCGTGGATCTAGAATGCAAAACGCTTATTACTGTGAATACCTAACCTTGGTTATCGGGCTATATAACAATCCATCCTGCTAAATTATGCACACTGATATTGCCCAGAGCTGATCGCAATATCGGCCGCAGATACTTTGAAACTCATTCTACCTGTTCAAATTATACATGGAATATGTATCACAGGCTGCCTTAACATGCGGGCATATTCGGGATATTTCAGCATCCTGCCGGATGATGCATTCTCGTGCAATACCTTCACAGACATACATCTTTCTGATAATCTGTCGTGAGGTAGCAGAAAGACAAGGTTACTGCTACATCAAAGGAAGCCACACAGGACCTGGAGCCAACCCATGAGTGAGTTTAATCCTATCACAGAATGTGATTCATGTCGTTTCTCGGTAAGAGGCCCTTTGAAGCGCTGGTTTTCTCTATAGTTTCGTCAGAGTTAGTGTGTTGCGTAGCGCTTCCATTATTTGCAGCATCGTAGAGGTCTCCCCATCAATTTTCACTTGAGCAGGGCCGCTGGTGTTTTACACAGAACACATGTTCATGCTGAAGGTAATTCGAAACTATGCCCCATCAAAATTAGAATACAGTGGCATATTCGCAAGCGATGCGCTCGCAAAAGCACTACCGAATGATAGCAATTTATCTATCCATTTACATCTATTTTGCGTTTCATGAATACCGTTGCATTATATCCTCATGTCTGATTAGGTCCAGTGGTGAAGGAAAAATTTAACTCCACGGTTTGATTCAGCCAGAGGGATAGAGTCCATTGATGTGAGGTGCATTACTGATAATAGTTTAAGGGACTTGGAGTTAGAAGCTGGCTGACCTCACGTTTCGCTATCAGATCTAAGCCTTTTTGGATGCAAGGAGCTTGAAGTATATCTCAGGAGACACTGCGTGGACACACTCTGGGCAGAGAGTGTGTCATATCAAAAAAACAATACAGAAATGCCAGTCCTTCGAAAAGCAGGAGATGTAGCCAGATAGAGATTGTGAATCCATGAAGTGTGAGACCATACTACAACCCAGAGGCAACACACCACTCAGCGGTTTAAGATTTCTCTATTTTCTCATAATAATATTTAGATCCAAAGTAAAATAAGAAACTTTGGATGGTCTTAAAGTTGAGAAATGTATTTTTATGTAGCTGGTTTTTAATATTCCTTCGTGGTTTTCGGTAAGACGCATGCTGTTGTCAGCAGTACATGCCAGACACGCTTTAATCTTGCAGAAATGAGGCCTTGCTAAAGAACCACGGGGACCATGTTTTAGTCTCTCTTTTTGTGACCACTAATAGAAGACTTACAGAAGATCCTAAAGGATCAATGAAGGAGAAAGGCTCAGAAAAGGCCACAGATTCTCTCTCCGCTAGTTGTTTTTGTCAGTTGTTTGCACCGCTTCGCCCAGCCGATGCCTACGTTCATAAGACTCTTAATGCTTCGAAGTGCCGAGATATTTTTGGATTGTTGTAATTCTGTTCGGTTCTTCACCTGTGAGTACGACAGCCTGGTCCGCTCCAAGCTCTTTTAACCGTTTCAAGTCAAAAACAGTGTATGGAAGATTCAAGAACGCGCGTCATTATTCAAGGATGTTCAGGCACAATTAAATTACAAAAAACGTCATAAAAGTACCAGCAGGTACAGCTAAGTATGTAACAACTGTGGTCAAGGAGTATGGTATGACATTACGGCTGAAGAGATGTTAATCCTTGGTGGTACTTGTGGCATGAGGCTATATGATCACCATTTTGGATGATGATTTACTGGGTACATTGAGAGGACACAGCGTCGTTCAACTAACAATTGAAGTGCATTGGCATTAGATTAGTGCTGAGTGTGTGAATGTAAGTGATCGTAGAAGCCATTATAAATGCAATGAAAATGATCAAGGCTCATCTATTACCCAAGGCTCAGAATGTTAAGGGGATACCTCAGCAAAGACCGGAGATCCAACAGGTGTAAAAATTGGAAGCATTTATGATGTTTCAGATGCTTTTTAATCAAAGTGATTAGTTGTGAGATGCCGATTAAGACCTTTGGAGGCTTTGGAGCTGCAAGGGAGATATTGGTAATTATACTAAAAATGAGAACATACATCTGAGGACAGAGCTGAATGCATGACACGTCATGCCAAATTAGCTACTTTGAAGCCATCAGCATCCACAGCCCGGTGGAGAACATTAAGTACTGAGAATGTCACAGGAAGTTTCGAGGGCTTGAGTTCATTTACAGAGCATTGAGAAGGGGGTGTAATCTTCACAGGCAAAGCTGAAATCGGTGGCTGACGCTGAACGGTCCCCCAGTAATTGCTAGTGAACCAGGTGAAAAGCATCGGCGAAAACATTAAGCTTGTGTTCCAGAAATGGTACATTTGTGAGCGGGGTAGTCTTGTACTGGAATGCAAGTACCAGAGTTACGTATTCCGAATACAAAGATCCGTGTCTGTGTTCAGCTCACAGTACATTTAGAAAACGGTAATCGAGAATACGGGTATGTCATGAAATCTAAGCCCAGTATTTTTAAAATACTTTATTTTTAAATTATGTATAACCTATATGTTTTTTAAATTTTACATTTGTCTAATTTCTAACCCAGAAGACCTGTTTCTGTATAACATTGCTTTTCCTTTCTTTTGCTGCTGTCTGGGCAGTCAGCTTTAGTGCTGCTCCATTCCAAAAATTTTTCACTCAAGTCATCTGCGTGCTGGGGGGAGAGTGGGATCAGGAGAGGCACACTTGAGCCAAATTAATTTACTGCGTGGAATCGCCTGCAAGGCTTTGGAGTCGACTCTCAATTCCAAGCTACCTGGAATCGAGGAATCGATATATTTTTTTTTTTTTTTTGGGATCAACTCCCAGCCCTAGAGGGCTTAGCAATTAAAGCCTGATACTACAGTGTAACATTTATTTATTGTCAAGTGCAAGCTGTGTTTACCAGGTATAAAAAAAAAACAAAAAAAAAACACCTGCATCAAATCAAAGACCTTCAGGTACTGTAACTGCATAGCTAGCTAAGTTTGCACAACTAACGAGCTTACATGTCAGATGTCTGCCTTTCATGCCCATGAGTTCAGAACAGAATGTTTTGCTTTTAGGGACGCAGCCATAGAAGAACATTAACATATCTGTGGAAATTGATACTGATTTTGCAGTCAGCTGGTGGTAATCTGGACTGGCGGTACGAGGGGCAGCTGTACCTCAGCCAAGACCATGCTACACCCGGCAACCACAAAAGAGCACTGAAGGCGGTCCAAGGAAATATTAAAGTGACTTGTTTTGGCCAGTGTATAATAATTGGATTATTAATTTAATGTATTAACTTTAATTATATTTGCAGAGGCAAAAAGCAATCACACCAAGTACAATTGGGGTAATCCATCCGTAGCACGGTATACAAATGGTTATTGGAGAAGAATGGATACAATCTTCTCATATAATCAATACCAGTATTTGCTGTCCTAAAATGATATTATTAATAATAATAATTGTTTCTGGCCTTTGAAGGATATCTTTCACTTGAGCAATGTAATGTCATTTTTATCAGGCCATTTATTCAGAACCACCTGTTGAATTGCGTAAAAAATAAAAATTCTGTTTTTTTTTTTCCTTCTTGCGAGTAAAATGACAAAAGAGACGACATACATTCAGCAATTATGGGATGGATCCAAAGCAGCTGAATACCCTGACAACAACTCATCCAGTTCAAAGGCACTTTGGAGCATGTAGTATTTAGACGCTAGCCCTGATTCTTAATAAAATATTTAGCACAGCCCCAGAAAATTTTATGTCATGCAGCCAACAAAAGGAAATGTTGCCGTATGATATCACCCCAAAACTGATTTACTTTGAGTTACTAAAACATTTATGTCAATAGTTTAAAAGGATTAAATTCCTTTATAGCTCTGCTCAAAGTGATTTTGTTTAAAGTGATTCATTTCGACAGATTTCCATACCATTTTCATTGAAAGGCTGATCTGTAAAAATTGCAGTTGTGCTATTTAGAGAAGAAAAATAAAGAAAATGATTTTCCGTTTGCACGTAATCATAAGAATAATGATGACTGTTAAGAAAGGGAATGAGGAACGCGTTGACTGAGCCGAGAGGCAGACCGCAAAGCCCAATATTTATTTTGTAATCTTTCTTATAGTTTAATCAGCATATGAATAAGATAAATGTCGGCTGGCTACGTATAGTTTGTCTACGGCAGAAGCTCATTTCATTGATTATGTTTTCTAATCGTACTGCATGTAGTCATTCATCACAGCTTAGACGTTCCATTCTATGCAACATAAACTGCCCACTCATATATCAAAGAGTTTCTAAAAAAAATACAACACCAGTATGGAAATGATGAAATGATTCCAGGACGTTTGGACAGGTATGGTCATTAACGTAATGCCACGTGGAAATTTTACTCATTTGTTGTGTCTCACGTCAGATCTGTTAGTGGCCTAACGTAGATCAATTCAGGATACATTAATGTAATCTATCTGCAGCTGAGGAACTTTTCTGACCTGTCTCCGTGTAGCATGGTCTAGATCAATTTTAAATACAGCGCAGTGTCGACACGGTCATTCCTAATCTACCGGATTTCCTTGAGTGTGCTGCCACTTTTAGGCAATGCAACCTTAGACAAAAACCCATATAACCGTGAGCGCCGTTTGTTTAAACCTACATTTGAACATAAGGCTGTTGAGTAAAGCCGAGCGCGGTTGAGATGCATGGTCACTTTAAACGTGATACGGTGGTATGGTCCATATGTTGATGGAATTTGTTTGAAAAAATCACAACATGTTAACCCTTTGCCAGTCAGTTTGTTTTAATGCAAAAAAAGTGTGACCTACTGCTTTGATTTTATTGAACATTTATAAGCATCCTCCTAGACATAGATGGAGGCCATGCTCTATTGCAACATTTTAGCGTGGATTTACTGAGAAGCATGTTATCCGTCTTTTGTTGTAGGTGCACGCTATTCTTACGGTCAGCCCAATAGTCACGTGCTTGCCTAGGGTCACGGTTGCCATAGACCGGGGTGCGGTGGCAGCCAGTGGCTTAGGTGACTGTGGAGATTGCCGAATGACCATGGGCTGATCTGGCTCAGCTGGTTAGGTCTGCTCCCGTGAGATGAAGGAATGGGAAGAAATTGGCCCCCAGATCTTGCCAGCATCCCCTCCGTATGCATCAATGTCTGTTTTTATTTATTTAAATTTCACTCAGGGACTGTGGGGATCCCTGCCACCTACTGAAGGCACGTAGAGCATCTTTAAGCATCATTGCACAGGATGTAGGAATTTGAGGAAACTTCTCAACCAGCCACCATTGAATACATTTAAATGCACTTTTTCATATTTGGTTCTAAAAAATTTCTTTAGGTGTGTAAAAGAGTATAAATTAGACAGTACATTTTTTTTTTTTTTTAATACGGTTTACTATTAATATGCATTCCAGGAAATATCAAATGCATCACATTCAGCAAAGCGCCAGGTGTATTCTACTATACCTGAATACATATCAGGTTTATTTTATCAGTCATAATGCTGTGTTGGTTGTTGGCATTAGAGCAGAACCATCGCTTTGTTCTGTTTCATCTGGAGTTCTGCCTGATGAGGCATTCAATTTGAAGGCTTATCTGTTCCAAGAGAAGTTACCGGAGATCATACCGGTAAACTCAGTTACAGTAGTGGAGGTAGACATACAGCCAAAATAAAGGCTTTCCCAGGGTGAGTCGCTTTCGGTTAATTGGATGATGTGAAAGGATAGAAACAAAGAAGATCAATCTCAAGGTTAAAACAAGATCTAACATGGAATTATCATGATGATCAGGGCTCACTGAAGACAGCCAACAGATTCAGACACATTCCCCAAAGTGGAAGTCTGATTATAGCTTAATTATAATTATAATCATATCTGAGCTGGCAACTGCATTTGTGAGGAAGCAATACAGTAATAATAATAATAATAATTCACCAAAGGCTAGACTGATGGAGCAGTAAACAAATTCAGAACTAGACTCAGTTAAATCATTTTTCCTGCCAGTCTAGTATAACCACAGCATTTAAAGTTGTCTGGTTTTGAATTAAGGTCTTTAAAAGGTTGTGAAAAGGGTGTAATGAGAATGCCCGGTTTCTAGATTTCCTTGGTTACCAGTAGATTTGACACCAGCAGGCATTATGCAGCAAACCGTTGGGCACAAAAATGAACATGAGCATCAGAATGAACTTTGCATTTGTGCTGGAAGTCTGCAAAGCGACCTCTCAGAGTCCAACCAGAAGAGAGCGGAGCGCTAGACGGAGGGGAACGCTTCTGCCGAGATCCGCGGATTTGAAGAGCAAGATAAAGGATTTCCAGCTTCAAACGAGAGTGAATGGAAGCAGCTGTGGGATAGAAAGTGGCTTTTATATCTGGAATGTTTGACCTTTCACTGCTTTCACTAAGTTGAATGATCTCAATACTGAGCCTTAGTTATGAGAATAATTCAGTATGGAAATGATCAGTGCTGCCAAAGTCCTCATACAAAATATCAAAATGCTTACATAATCCAGCCATCCAGCTTTTATTTTTTCAGTATGGGGTCACACTAAGCATATCTCAGGAAGTGTGACCTGAACAGGATAACAGTTAAGTGCACGGCATACGCTCTGCGAGAGATTCAGAAACACAAGCTGCATGCCTTTGGACTGCCAAAGAACACAAGACTCCACACATGGTTGCACACAGGGGCGGGCAGTGAACCCACGACCCTGGAAGCTTGGTTCCCCATTGTGACCCACAGAATGACAGCAAAAGCCCAAGCATGCAAGACTTTTTGACGTGTTTGAGAGGTCGTGTTAGTGTTTCGTGCGGTTTGGCCTTTGCGCGCTTTTCACAGTCTAATGATCTGGACAATTCCCAAATAACAGAATAGTTTAATATGACATTCAGTGCAGATTCCAGCTATGTATCAAAATGACTCAACATTCTCAAACACAAGAATGATAATGTCCAAATATGGGGAACCCTATAAGGTTACATTATACAATGGCTTATATTAGCCCTCTCTGAAAAGACCCCTGTGTGTATGGACTTTGCCAAGTTCCTTCAATGAAAAACAACCTCTTCAAAATATGGGTAGAGTTCTGTGCTGGTAGATCATTTGGATAGAGAAGTCAACGATGGCTAATGCTTATCCATACAGGTATGACAATTTAGATCTGCTGGAGTTGGAGACATCTCAGTGTCTTGAAGTCCAGGAAAAACATCTGACTCGTTAGCATATATAGTTAAAAGAAGACTCCAGTGAGAGGGGAGGTCATTCTCGGGAATCATGTCCCATAGGTGGCCAAAGTTTTAATGCCATTCCTTTTAGCAACCTGGCATTTTCTTTGCTTGATTATGGGACTTCACTTGGCTAGTTAGCAAAGAGACACGCTGACCATCTGGCTTTTCCCTACCTTTGCAGAATGTCTTCATTGCACCATCAATGCTTCCGCCATTGTATATCTCATCCAGCGGTTTCCTGTTCTCTCATCTTCCAGCTGAGCGGTAGCACATTTTAGTAGCTGTACCTTACAGCTGTCATACTTTAACACTTTGGTACGAGTACAATATCCCGTTCATGTTGGTGTCACACTGTGACAATTCTGCCCCACTTTTGTATCTGTTACTTTCAGGCTTCCTTTCAGGTCTTTTTCCAGGTTCAGACAAGTGAAGAAATTATGTTGACATCTCTCCCTTTCCCAATTATGGGCTTCACTAGCCAAGAAATCACACCAAGAATTTGATCAGCTGGCTCGCTGTCATTTTTACCCGAGTACCTATATGTGTTGTTTTAGATGTATTTTGACTCAACATCTGCAGCTAAAATTTGTTTTTTTGTTTTGCTTGCTTGCATCAGCAGTGTGGTCTTTGATGAAAGGTGTCCGCTTTTCAGTTTCTGGTGAAAATCAGACCAACGGCGTGTTGGACGATGACTTTGTAGACAGAAACACAAGGCTTCTGGATTTCCCTGATTCTGTATAAGAACAACATAATGTGGAAAGTCAGTTTGACCTCTGATAGTTTTTATAGTATTTGGAATGGATGTTTCATCCATCCGTCCATCCATCCATCTTCTAACTGCATATCCTGGTCAGGCTCACCAGGGAGCCTAGGGATGTATTTTTTTTTTCTTTTTTTCAAATAGAAACTTAACCTTTTTCATAACTGTTTTTATGCCTGAGAGACACATGAAATATTAAGAAAAGTCACCGACAGCTGTTTTGCAAGAAAACTGACATCTGGGCATTGTTTCTCTGGCATTAGGGTCAAAGTGATCAAAAGAATCGTTCTTGGGCTCGATAATTAGGATGTAATATGAATTAATTATCACCTTACCCAATACATAAGAAAAGTTGATAATGTGGTATTCGGAACGTGATATTAATCCTCTCCCTAATAGAAATGATCTGCTCCCTAACATCAGAGAACTTCCTAAAGAAGGTCGGGAGGAAAATCCGACTTTATATCGACTTTGCACAGGTTCTGCTCATGTCAGAAGAACAAAGGGATCTAATTGGGCTTTAGTTCAATTCCGGCAGGCCCAAATAGAAATAAGCAAATCTTCTGGGAGTTCCATTTTAATTACGAGCTGTCATGGTATCGAAAAAAAGAAAAAGAAGATAAATAACCTAAAGCTATTTGTGTCCTTTAGGTGTACGTGAACATAATTATACTTTAATAAACTGTATTTCCTTGTTTCAGTGAAGAGCCGGTGAGTGCGTGGGCATGGGCACACTCGAACCGTGTCCGTTGTCTGGTATACAGTGTGTTGCATGCACTGATTGTGCGCATTGGCAGCGTATTTAAACCGTGCGCAAAACGCGAACCAAATTGAAGCTATAGCTGCCCCAGCGCATTGACACATCAGTTCGTCCCCGGCCTGTCTGCTACGGGGTCACAGTGCCTGCAGATTTGGGCACCAGGTAGTGGATACCCATGATGGGATGCCAGCCAATCAGAGGACACACGAATCCACACACCACGGGCCGTCTGGAGATGCAGATTCACCCGAAGGGCAGGGAGAGGAGGGGATTCGAACAGCGACCCTGGAGTGTAGCTTACTGTGCCATCACACTACAGTGCATGGCAGTAGAACGTCGATTATCCAAACTTCTCGATACCGTGGTTTGTTTAGTTAACCGAATAGTTTGGATAATCAAAGATACAAAAGAATCCCTGTGTAATTAGATGTGTAATTAAATTGTGTGACAGGTTATTACTACTGTCATTTTGAACACAGTAGAGTAGAAGCTGGGGTAATATTCCAGCATGATAATCCATGCGCAAAAAGTATTTTATCTATCTATCTATCTATCTATCTATCTATCTATCTATCTATCTGTCGATCTATTTGGGGGAGGGGGTGCAGTGATTTGGATAATCAATGTTCCACTGTATTTATTTAGTTATTAAATGCTGTAATTAAGAAAATCTTATTACTTCTTCTCCGGGTGGCTGTTGTTTCCGCTGAAGGGATCCCAGTACAGGTCGGCTACGTGAAATGGTATTTAATAATAAGACTGGGTCCGGGCAGAACGGGCGCCTGAAGCAGAAAGACAGAAGGAGAGAGCAGGGATGACTTCACCATGCGAGCCTCGAGGGGATACTGGCATATCACATCTGTAGAGGCAAGGCATTTTGTTTATGAGTCAAAGTAACGGTGGCCCAGGTAAGTTCATAAAAAGAAACGGCCATCATCGCTCATTCCTCTCTTACCGACTGCTCCGAACTCAATGGTTTCCCAGCAGCCTGTTTATTAAGCGGCGCTGAATGAGAGGAACAGAAAGCGAAAGTTAAACAATGCCCACGCTGATTATGACTAAGCGTGCAGAAGCCCAGGTTAGGCAAAGAGTTCTTCCTGTGACCCAGGGCCGATGCTATCCAATTCACGTGCCTTTGTCTGTAACCGACTTTCAGCAATGATTTATTTGACAGGCTTCTCCAATCTGTGGGGAATCTGTTTTTCCTGATAAATCTTCTTAAAAACAGCTCAATCATTCTGGACTGTGTCACGGTGGATAAACACGGGAGGACTGGCAGACAGCCGCACGAACGCACAATGCAATGTTTACGGCCTGTTTCAAACGGCCAGAGTATATATAATTCATGCACATATGCGTTGTAAAAGGTGTCATATTACAGCAAAAGGAAATATGACCATGCAATGAAAAGCAACAAAAAATGGTTAGAAAACACACACACACAATTGCTTTCAATACCGATTTCATGCACATTTGCCTGTAAATACTGAGGTTGTACAAAAGGAAATGCGTTTATATGAAGAAAAATACAAAAAAATCCTTAGCTTATAAGCGTACTGCTCTTTAGTTAATTCACTTTGTGGTCAAACTGTCAAATGTATGGTACATTAGAGGCTTTTCATTGACTGGTCTTTATGGTTATTAAGAGCAAGTGCTGAGATATAGTTATCCTTGTAATTGGAAGATCTCAGTGCTGGGAGGAGTGTAGGTTTTACACCTAAACATAACTGCTTTCGGAAACTTACTGCATTACGTAGTTTAGTGAAATACATGCCACTAAAATATTCAGACAGATGACCAGCATAACATCTGTTGGTGACTTTTTAGCCATAGTGCACGTTTAGATTAGGGTGACATTAAGTCTGCAGCCTATCCCGGAAGTGCTTGGCACAAGGCGGTGGGTATCCTGCATGGTCCATCACAGGACACACTCACACCTACCGTGGGCAGTTTAGAAACACCGGTTCAACTCACTGCATACATTGGGACTCGCAGGAAACCTGCTGGCGCATGGGGAAAGCACACAAGCAAGACACACGCAGAGTCAGCGGTGAAGTTCGAATTCCCAAGCCTGGGAGGTACGAGGCATCGACATTATCAGGGCTACGGCCACCGTGATGCCGCCCGAAATTGATATAGTCCCCAAGACCCTCGACTGAACTAAGTGGCTGGAAAAGTGCTGTTTAACTACATGATAACTATATGAGGTGTAGTCATCAAATGTACCTGTAGTCACAGTTGCTGTTCAACAGTACATAACTTGAACATATGATCACCAGGGATGAACCTAAACATGTGATTTGATCAAGGTCCGTGTTTTCTACTGTAGCAGTTGCTCATCTTTGCTACGCAGCGTGGTTGTCAGGGATTTCCGCTGAAGTTTCAATGTTGGTGTTTACTGAGGCATATTAGTGCATCTTTTAATTAAAAGGTTGACTACAGGAAGTCCCATAGCATATCTCCCAGGATTTACCACTCAATTTTGGAAAGCCGTGTGGCACGTCTAGAAACTTTCCAGGGAAATCTGAATAATTAAACAATACATCCAGGTGTCATCCGTAAAGAATTCACGTTGAAAGTGAAGCGTGTTGCGGGAGACCCGGCGTACGATGGCACGGTCACCCACAAGGGTGCGTAGGTCTGAAACTCGCGTATTCAGACTGTGGGAGGAAGGAGGACTGGGGAGAATTTGTGAGCGTCAGCCACGCTGGGGACAGGAGCCAAAGCCACGAGGCAGGAGGTGTGAGACGGAAGGAGGAGGAGCCAAGGACCACTGCACACTAGTACACTGTGTACTATAATCCGATCTGAGTACCAATTTAAAGCTTATCCAGTGCTTCGCAAATAGGACGTTGATGCATAAAGCCTTTATACTACTGCCGACTGTTTCATCTTCCTCGTTTCTCAGATTTCCCTTTAATATTTACAAAAACTGAGCAACATTTTGCCAGTTCCGATAGGGTGTGGTTAAACAAAAAAGCAATATTTCCTATTCCTTCTCATTTGAGGACCTAGTCATCGACAGAGATGCAGACGGCAGTTTTGGACTTTACCAGCACTGTCAAACTAAATCTTTAGCTTTCGTTTTGAAATGCAAATAGTTGCTTACCACACATGAGCGTAAAAAGAGAACAGATCCGCTGTCGCTCGGCCGTATATTTGTTTGTTTACTTTTTTTTTTTTCGTGGTTGCTATAGTTTTCAGGACCATTAACATCTGGGTGAAAAGCCATCGTTACCACATTTCATATTCAAATGCTAGAAGCAATTTAATTGGAAGAACCCATGGATTTTGGTTAGATGAAAATGGTTCCACAGCTTTTGAATGAAACAGAGTCTGCTTACATTATGGTAACATTTCTAGCTACTGGCTGTTTTCTCACACAGCCAAAACAGAGTAGGCACAAGGGCAAGGAATGTCCTACAGTGGGGACCCAGGTATGATTTCATTGTCAGGTTTCAGCTCTCTATGTGGATGCCCTTGGGGGCTTAGATAACATTTGCCAACCTTCTGTTTGTGGTCAACTCAATGGCTCTGATGGCTGTAACTTTCTTACTCTAATCGGCCTCTAGCAATGCCTGCTCTTGGCTAGGCACCCAGAGGCCTGCAGGTGGACCAAAACAAACAGAAACATCCTCTAAGCATGTTGTCGCTCGTTTCGCCGTGTAGCATGTGGAGCGAAAATGAGCAAATGACTAAGAGCATTTGCATGGGATATCTACGTAGATCTCACCCTTCTTCATGGAGAACTCTTCCATTAACTAATCAATGGTGTCAATCACTTCTTTTAATCACCAGCTGTTGACAAACACCCCCGTATATGAACGAAAGTCTTTTTGTTTACCTCAGCTAGCTTTGATGGAGCACCGGCATCGGCCAGATTGCCTGTGGTTGTTTCTAGGTGTACACAGAAGTTCTGGTCATTTTTGATGCCTGAATAGCTATTTAAACTAGCGTATGGCTGGGGTATAAAATAACACCACAAAAATTACTTAAGGAATGAATTCAACTGTACTTATTGGTCGGAACCTCAGAATATTATGGTCTGCCAATCCCTACAGCCTCCTTAAATCATAATGTAATCATTTTGGAATTGCAAAGTGCATTCCTGACGATGGCGATAATTGCGTTTGTGAATACGGTTCTTACCGTCGCCTTCTTATTCCATTATATGTTAAAGTTTTTTCTCTAATTATTAGGGAAATCATTACCTTTGATTCCAAATGAAAAGTCTGTCGTATTTCGTAGCTTACCTGAATACACTTAATGCCAGCTTTAAGTTTAATATTAAAACTCTTTTTTTTTTTTTTCCCTCATCACAGCTTAAATTCTTTCCTGACACATGATTGTGGGTTTTAGATTGTCCGGCTGCGATATTTCATGGACTACACACACAAGGCGATATTTTCTCAGTGCCCGTGATTTAATAAGTGTGGCTGATACAAATGCCAGACATTTTCTCTTTTAAATAGATTTCTCAGGAGTGCTTGTGATTTTCAGAGGACTAATATCTAATTCTGCAGAATAAGTATGGAAACCGAATGCTGAACGTACATGTGAGTCCTGACAGTACAGCATGGGTAAAGTGATTTGAATTCATCCATAAAATTGCAGATGGCAGTCCACCCTGCTCCAGTAAATATACGAAATGATTGTCCTCATTTTTTCCAGTCCCCTGCCTGGCCCAAGGTTTACATCATTACCCGATCAATGAGTTGGAACTTGAATATTATTGAATTACATGTAGATTCATTTTTAGCCCAGTCTTAGTACTTTCTCCCCCTTCCTTAAGACACTGCACTCTTTTGAGATCACTGTTGTCACCCGTCTTTCTGTACGAGCTGCTCGCTGCCCTCGTCCTTTCTGAAGCACACGAGATAAGATCCCCAACCGGCATCTTTCCAGTCCGGTCCGTTAAAGCCACCTTTCCCTGCTTTATCTCCATTTGCATAACACTTCCAATTCATCAGAGGTAGCCAGATTTATTTAGCAGGACAATCTTCCCTTAAATCACCAAGCAGTTCCGGCGGTTTGTTGAATCGTAAGGCGTGAAGATAAATAAAGAGGCGCTGTGACACAGAGAAGACTGCGTGATGCGGCAATTTGAACAAAGCCACAGGATGGACACGCCGTGTCCGCCTCCAGGCGGCTGGCGAGGACTTCCTCGTGAAAAATGAGAAACGTCACAGCGGCCAGGGAGTTAATGTGTTCTGACGTGGGACTCTCTCAGCAGCAGTTAACCTTTGGCCCCCTATTTAAAATCGGTTAGCTGAAAGTCAGCTTAGAAGATACCCCACCTTTGAAGAAAAGCTAGCATTTTAAGCGCTCTGCTAGTTCACGTCTCCATAAGGATTTCAGGCATATGCTCCACAAACAACACTTAATCCAGAACATTGGATGTCTATGAAGAACCTTCTTGACTTTTTTCTGCTGTGTTCATCTGCTTAAACTGTACTGTTTTCGTACTGCGGAAAATCAGAGGCGGGCATGTGAATGCGAGGCGATTTAACGATCGACAACAATGCCGTCACTTTTTCAGTTTTCTAAACGTGCAGACAAGCCCCGGATGTGAGTAACTGATTTTTTAAAAAAGAATCATTGCTATGATTTTAAAATACTGTAAATGGTTCAGAATTTAGCTAGTTTGCATTGTTATAGTAATTATCTTTTGACTGTGATGTCGCCCCCCTCCCCCACTACCGGACTCATTCCCGCGACCTTTAGCCGCGCAGGTGGAGAGCTGCCGCCAGTGGGGCTCTCAGCTGATTGGATCTAAGGGAATCCGTCCACAGGTTGTATACATATGTAGCGCCCTCTTGCTGCCAGCCGTGAGACTGCAGTGTGGCCAGTGCTCCGCTAGCTCAAAGAGAAAGCTTGATTAGCGTATTAGCTATATGTGAGGCCAAAGGAAACCACAGCTTTTTAGCTGGCCTGGAAGGGGGGGTCAGGAAGGTGAGGAGATAAATTTAAGTGTCTACTGGAAATGGCTGACGGCCATGTTCACATCAAGGCATCGCTCTGGATGTGAAGAAGTTACTAAAAATGCAAGTAAATAGCATCAAAGTCACACTTGTCCCAGACTTCAGAGGCATGCAGAGTAGTGCTGCTGAGTGAGGCTTACAGTTAACTTTCGGCAAACTCAGCACGGTATCAGGAGAATATCGTACATGGGCTCATAAACAGTCACTGAATCAATTTGATTCACTGAAAAGACTTGCTCAGTAAGAATAAATTGGGTAATACTCCATGCTTGAATTTTAAAGTAGATTTGTAAATCAGTGGCTGATTACAGAAGAATTCTAATAATTCGGTATAATGCATGCTGAAATTAGAATACATTTTTAAATAATGAATATTGCACCATATTTTATACATTTGCGCGTCATTTGATATCATAACCGAATCATAACCACTATACCGTATATGCTAAAAGACTCGGCGAATTTATATATTATCTAGAAATTTAATCGTTGATCTTGGTCATACGGAATCTGTTCGTAGTGATTTCTCAGTGAAATCTGTACTCTTTCTGCTCAATTAACTCCAAGTCAGTAATGCCGTTCACTTACCTGCTTGGCACTTCTCAGAATCAGCACTCCGCACATTCCTCTGAAGCCTGATTTCTGAACTCATTGCTCTGAATACTGGAAAACAAGGTTGTAATATGACTGGAAATATGATGGTCAGTGATGTGTAATCTGAAATTATGTCACATTACACAAATTCATAGTACAATCAGGTAGTCACAGTAAAGCTGTTAGCCTGTAGAAGAGTGCAGGTAATGTTTAATAACCTTTTTAATATTTACAAAAAGAAAACCCGTTTCACGTTCCAGTTTCTGCCACTGCCAGACATTTGTAAAGAAGTGAAATGTGATCGGTCATTCAGCGGTCTCCATTCGCCCTATGCTCGAGGATCAACGCCACAGCTGCAAGCCTGTGTGCCTCTCTTTATTTTTAGAAATCTTCTTGTAAAATTCCAGCAGTCATTCAACCTCCTGTAGCGTTCAAGGCTGTGTGGTAAATGGTCCCCACACTTAGCCTACTGCACTCGTATCACTGCGATGGAGCATGTTTATGTAGATTGCCTGCGATACGTCGGCAATGTGACGGTCCCTACTTGGTCCAGGTTGGGGACTATGGACATGCATATCCAGACGTCACAGAGACATTTAAACTGTGATGTGATTTTTGTAACGAGGTGCCCTCAAACTGTAGCTGCTAACGGCATCAATTCACATTTCATCTTGCCTCCAAAACTGTATAATTGTTTCCAGTGCGATTTCAATTTTATTTTAGTGGCACTGCCTGATCCTGTGCAGCTATGCGATTCAGGTGACGAACAGAGGCGGTGCTCGATATGGACGTATACTATTCTGTGTATTGGGGGGGCATTCTATACATGCATGCTATTCTGTCTAGACGGGAAACATTCCATGTATGTGGTCTATTTTGTGTATAGGAGAGGCATTCTACGTATGTATTCAAGCATTCTATGTATGCATTGTATTTTTTATGTCAATTCTACCTATATATATGAAAAAAAATATCTGAGGCTTTTTGCCGGGTAAGGTAACACTCCCCAAAGACGCATTGTCGGATTAAGTGTAAACCGTTAAATCCTGCAGCAAAACTAGCCTTTATTACAGTGGTATAGAACAAAAGCCCATCTGTCCCTCCCCACAGGGATCCCACGTGTGGAGTTTTTCTTTGGTGCCCTACATTCCCGCCTCAGAGCTGTCGGAGGAAGGGCCCTCTGCTCGCGCTAAATACATCGATCCTAGGAGACCACCGAAAGCCGCCAGAGAAGCGATGAAAGGAGACGCCGCGGCACTTGGGGTTTCGTGTCACGTGTCACTGATGATGTTACTCGCGGATAAATGCCTCAATCAGATTTTGGAAGCTATTGAATTACGAGGAATTACAGAGCAATTCTATTCCCGTACAGGTGCAGATTACTGGACCGCACCTGGCGGTGACGATTACGGTGATTTGTAGCTGAGCGACACACACCAATCCGTAGGTCGAACAGGATTCATTGTGGCTGCGTCGTGCTGGGCTTGTTTAGAGGAGCATGAGCCTGGGGAGAAGGTAGAACCTCCACAAATCCAAGTAGAGAGGATACCCAGCAGGCCTGGATATGAAAGGCAGCACCTATCATAATATAAATTCACTCGTCCCTCAGTTGGACGAAATGCTTTGGGATATCACACCTCGTTCTTGTGTGATGAGCATCACTGATCTAAAACTAATATTAAAATGAAAGATGCTATGTTTGATGGCAGTCCGACATCGAAAACATCAACGTTGTGTTTTTCTACCACCCATATAAACCTGGTTATAGCCGGATCCATGCATCACACCTCTGGTTCTGAAAACACTTTTACACGTGTCCCATGATTGCCATGAGTATCCCCCGCAATCGCCACTGAGAAAAATGGATTTGTAGGCATGAGCCGAGAGACCAGCTGATTCGAAATCTACGAGGATCTCAGCAATGGAGCCCGTCGCAATAGATTTTAATTGCTTTTTAAAATAAATGTGTATTTTAAGCAGACCTATTGAATAGGGACCACTAGCTGTGGCGGAGTTATCATTTTATTACTTCAAAACAACAACACGTTACATATCAAGAGAAAGAACACAGTGAATCTATATTACATTTGTGTTGTTTTTTGTAACATTTAGCCTTAATTAAAGACAAACTCAACTACTTCACAAACAAATGTCAATATATAGACAATCATGGGCCAATGTTAAACTTGATACAAGTTCAAGGTAATGATAAAAAACGTGTTTTACAAGTACAAAAGAAAACATACTTTGGTTCAAAACTGAAATCGGTTTCTCTCTTTTTTGATGTAAGGATGTGCAACAGTTAAGTTTAAACAACACAGAATCTGAAAACTGTGAATGCAATTTGCCACACGATTAAACCAGTGGTTTCATTCGTTTTCCTTCGACTTTTTCTTGACTTTACAATGAAATTTCTATTTTTTTTTCAATAAATCTATATTTGTTTTCAACAAAATGGCAATCGTTTCCAATGGCAGAAGAGAAATCTGTAATAAAATATACATTCAATTTTCTTTCTTTTTTTTTTGCATTGGTCCATACATTTTGATAATACTGGTCAAAATTTTCAATTTCAAAACTTTCCTGAGATGTTTAGATCTTCACTAATTGTAACTGAATGAAGACCAAGCCCACAAATTCCTACCCAACCAACATGATTCAGTTTGGGGTTTTGCACCCCTCGGATCATGTCTTCACGTCTACTTTTGAAGATGAGGACCTGAAAGCTGGGAAACAGCGTATTATTGATGGGGGGTAATTTGTCTTCTGCAGTTCAACTAGCCATTTGTTGAAGTTCTTCAGAAGTTGAAGATTCATGGGCCCTAGTAGGGAAATGCCTACTCTGACCTGAGTCTTGTGCTATTTATAGTGGTCAAGGTGATTTAGGAGAAATGGGTCGGGATTTCTCAGTCTAAAAATGTTCCCTCGAGTCTAACAAAGTTTTCGCAGTCTGTTTTGGTGAGACTGACCTTTCAGATTTCAACTCAGCTTTAGTTTGACTGAATACAACGGCTTGAACCTTTTTCACAAAAGAACTCGGGGAAAATTCAAATGCCCAGAAGTCCAGACTGTTTATACGTTGCTATAGCTTTGTCTCAGATGGTGGATAGCTGAAAACTGAAATAAAATTCTTTCCTTATAGATATTTAAGCACATTGAACATTTTCCAGCAAAGCCAGTACAATGGCACCAATCCCGTCTTATCGTGTGTCTACATCTCACCTGGCAACACTGGAATTTCAATCAGAACGCTGTGCATTCGAAAGACAGTAATACAAACGCATCCTACAGGTATACCGTCCACTGCTGCAGCAATGTTCCAGTTACGTTATTTCATCTTTATTTCTATCATACCCTCGATGGAATTGTGCCGGTTAAGAATTTTACGAGAAAACAGAAAAATCTCTTTGCACATCCTTAGCCACAAGGAAAGAACGCTCAGATTGTTTGCTTTCGACTGCCCAACAGAAAGCTTTCTGCATCTGTAGTATGTTTGTTTGAGTGTTACTTGAAAGTACAGACTTTCACTGTATGATATGTTTAGTGTATTGGCCAGAAGCATATACATTTTTATTTGTTTATTCATTTATTTGACTACACTACTTCATGCATCATGAATGTTTTTTTTTTTTTTTTTTAAACAAAGATGCCCTATTACTAGAATTAATCCCTAGTGATGATGTAAAGTTAATGCTACCGTATCGTAAGTATTTCTTAAATTTTTTTTCCCCTGGAATGATAATGGCAGTGATAATGTAAACACCGATTTTCCAGAAAAGGCAAATTGACATTTTGCTTCTAATAGTCCCTCCCTGAGGCCTCAGTATTGGCACTTATCCAGCCTAACTAGAACATGACTGAAAAAATCCAGAAGGAAGGATGTTCAAAGACTAAAGTACAACCAGTGCTAAAACGTAATGTCTAGGCAGACATGAGTTCTGCTGTATTTCATTGTGTATTAATACAGATACTGACAGAAAGATGGGACTTTAAAATGGATAGACGGCTATTCATTACTGCCACAAATTTACGATATTCCTTGCTGATTCTGTGCTTTGAAATGGTTCCAGCTGATGGCAGTGTATTGACAATCAATGTGATTAAACTCATAACTGCTTGTGGTGACCTGCTTACTTTACGACTGGTGTCTTGGGCCTGGGATATGATCGAAGCCTTCTCAGATTATATGATGCCCTTGTTGAACTGTCTGGAATGCCAGAAAAGCAAAAGGAATAAAATCCCCTGAAATGACGTTTACAACAAAATAAAATGTGACGATTCATTATGAACAGACGCGAACACAACCTGAATGTACAACATTGGATCATGATAAAATCTATTCTGTTACAGGATAATTCAGCTTAATTACAGAATCCGATTCCATTCCCGGTCCATGTGTGTTAAAGGAGAAAAACTTTAGTAAGTATACGGTTTAATGCACCATGAAATTGCATGTGAAGTCTGTACCTCAAATTAAAAATTTAGCGATATCCTTGGCAAAAGAAGAACACAGAGCACACATATTCAAAAACACACGCATGCAGTTATATGGCGAAACGCAGTCTGGAGAAGCTGGTTAGAAAACCGGTTTGACGGGCGACAGTGAAGTGGGTCTCTCTTTTGAACTTTTTTTAGCGAAATACAAACTGTTGCTGCATTTGGGGACAGAAAAGATAGTCAGCAACCCAAAGTTCTAGCATGATATAAAAAAGCCACTGATATGTAAATTTAGGAATGATCGCAAATCTGATATACAGGCACTCGGACATGTCGTGTCGAGGTGGGGGCGTGGCTAACAGGAACACGTTATCCTCGGTGTGAAATTGTACTTTACATAGATTAAGCCATTTATTTCCTACCGCAATTCACAAACGGCATTACAGCCTCGTCCTAGAGATGGATTATAACGTTGCAGTCCTCAGGCGGTGATTGGAGTAGTTCCTTTAACTTCCATAGATCCCCGGTCCTTACGTCCGGCGTACTCGCCGATGAACGAGCCATCCTCGTTGAACTGTCCGTCCTCGTCGCCGTAGTCCACCAGGCTGTCCCCGCTGTCGGCAGCTTTCAAGTCCCCACCGAGAGACCGCAGACTGCCCTTTAATGGCTTCTCGTCATTGTCACTGTGCAGATACACACCGAGGGGGGAGGGGAGTTAAATGTCACTTCAGCCCGGTCGTGTCTAATTGCTAAGACTCTCATTGCACCCAGCTGGCAAGAGCTTGAACTGGAGATGTGAACAAGAGGTTTTCCCCTTCCTCGGGCTAACGAGCTGACCGTGTCACCGAAAGGCGCTAGAAACTCAGCAGGTGTGCTACAAGGCCAAGGACACAGGCCGACTCCCACGTCACAAAAATTTAACGTTATATCACGCATGATTCTGGGCCTCAATGAAAGTGAGTTAAAATCTCCTTATATGCATTAACAAGCTGAGCCCAGCCTTCATGTGGATGTGAGTACTGCAGTACTGACCCAAGTACTAATATTATTGTCTTGCAGATACACACTGCTTATGGTGGTGAAGGTAAAGGCTAACATCTCAAATTTCCTACTACTCTACCACCACAGACTACAAATTAAATATATAAAACAGCTAAATTACTGATGCTTAAACAACAAAATAGCATTTGTTGTTTACTACCCAGGTGTAAACTACTCAGCTCACATCGATGTCACTCCTTTTCAAATTCTCGCGTGTTGGCTTTTTAATGGAGTAAAAGCATTAAAGGAATTAAGCCAAACGCAAAGATGATATCTGTAAGTTCACCGTGGATGGGAGCTGGAAACGAGGCTATTTACCTGTATTCGCAGAATGTGTCGTCATTCATACCCTGCGATTCCACATCTGGATGCAGGTCCTCCTTCTCTTTGACTGCACAAGAACGATGACACAGACATCCGTACGTTCAGTCAGCACCACTCACTTAAGGCGTATGCATCCCTTGTGAAGTGATATATGGTAGACGTAGCTATGTTTTTTTGAATCTCCTCGTATCGGTAACCTTACATTTTTCTGGGGCATTCTACTAAACAGAGATATTCAGCCGAATGCCTTCGGGATTGGGTTACACGATGTTATTAGTTTAAGCTGTATTGCTGCAGCTTAAGTCAGGGTATATATAAAATGCAGTCGGTATTTCAAGAAGCCCAAGAGCCTAGGTGTTGCGTTTTTAACCGGTTTTAGTGAAAGAGCTGTAATGCTTGAAGTGTAAACAGAGCATGGCTCGGCTACGATCCGGCAATCTCTTACACGCCGGGTTATGAGGTTTGAATGTGAAGAGGAGACACTCAGAGACTCACGATAAGGGGAAAATGCTATAACACAAAGCCATGCCTTTAGAAGCTCCCTGGGGAACTAAAGGAACCAAACAGTGTTAACCACTTTGTGCTTCAAGGATGACCTTCCATGTCCTTGCTCATTGTTGATGCGGTCCTTTTAGGAACTCGAATTCATCGCTGTAACAGCATGAAGACAGCGACTCATGCAGAAGGGCAGTAGCCACTGTGCGTTAAGGAAGGGAGAAATTCTTTGTGACCAGCATCTGAGTGGAAAGTCTCTGTAGGGATATGGAAAAATCGATTCTGCGAGTTAAGAGTTTTCAGACAAAGACACCACTTACCAGAATATTTGCCGCCTTTATTCCTGTTGATGAAGCACCCAATTAGGGCGACGAGTGTGAGAGATGCGACTGCACACATTAGGCCAATAAACCAACTCTGTGTGGATATTCCTCCATGGATGCTCACCAGAGCTGTGAAGACGAGAAGGGCTCCGTCACTGTCAGCTCGAACCGCGTCGTAATGCTAAACATGCTAATATGTGAAAGCTGCAATATCAAATGCGGAACGTGCAAAACGCTCACTGTTTGCCACCTGGCTGTAATTAGCAGGCGGTGTAGTAATGCCCTACCGCCAACAACAAATATGTACAGACAGACAGACAGACAGACAGACAGACAGATTTCTGTTTTCATCAAATTGTTTTGATAGTATTGTCGTAGATCACTTATTCATATCTATTGAGAAAGGCAATACGGATTATTTGTTTATCTGTGTATCTTCAGTTGAGCATATTTCATGCAAGTCACTTAATTGTTGCCCTCCCTTTCAAACCCAGGCCCCCATCTCACCTTTCCCCCTGGTCTTGATAACATCTTCAAAAATACTAGAATTATCAACCCAGTTCTTAGTCAAAAGGCGTACAGTGTACAGAGTCCCAGGTTCGAGCCCGTGAATGATGTGGAAATTCTTAGATGTGTTTACCGCCTCAGAAATCTTCCAGTTCCCTCTACCTACAGAAGGTGCACAATCAGGGGCAGTCACGTGTCATGAGGATGCCTCTCGGCCAGCACAAATTCACGTACAACACACACATGATTACCTACTCTTTCCTCGTACGGGTTTTCCCTCATGCATAGGACTGCATGGTTTACGTGTCGTATGATATCTCATCATGTACACAGACATAAAGTTCATGATTGGGATTTTGTTATTCCAGGTTCAGACAATAAACACACCAAACAAATTCGTCATTGTTCAGATTGTTTGTATCGCTGAAACATCATTTTAACTGCTACTCTGATGATACCGTAAAAAGGAGCGAGATTTGCTTACGGTTGTTCTTATATGCGACATAAAACTCAGACTCCTTCTGCACGCCTGCTGGAATCCAGCTGATTTTTGCAAAGCTGTCGCTTACGTGGGAACTAATATTCAAGAGCGCTGGAACTGGGGGGACGGAATAGGAGAGAACAGACAGGAAGCAGAGAAGGTTAGTGACGCTCATCAGGAACCGCATGCAAAGGAAAGGCCGAGCCCTACAGAACCAGTGCCTGCCAAAGGGATATTAATGCCGTGTATTATCTAGTCTATGATGGACAGACACCCCATCCAGGGTGTACCCCAGCCTTGTGCCCCATGCTGCCTGGGAAAGGCTCCAGACTCCCCCATGACCCTGAACAAGTGGGTGGATGGATGGATGGATGGATGGATGGATGGATGGATG
>JAACJT020000105.1:11888010-11904451 GCA_009936485.2 Gymnarchus niloticus | reverse complement strand
TTTCACCAACATCCCTTCATACAGACAGCCTCACCATTTCACCAAACGGACCTCGTTATAATGCCCTACATACTGATTCTCAACCAGATTACCAAATTATTATAATTAAAATGTATAACAATAAAACAACAAAGACATAAATCCTTTTAGAATGATGTTTAACATGAGCTGAAGAATTTTGACTTTTCTGTATTTTATCCACATATTTTATCCAGTTTAACCATCGAAAACGTTAATGGAGGGAAAGACATTTTTTATTCATGTTTAATTTTTCTATAGCCGTCATGAACAGTCACAGCCAAAACTATTTAGACGAGGTTAGAAATGAGTGGGGCTCAGATTCGTACATGACAGTGGATCATACTGGTATCAGAACATTCAGGTAACATCTCTAACCCAGAACACCACACACCTGCTGCCACAGGCTCATTTCCCACAAGGCACTGTGGCCCTAGAATGACTCCCATCTGACTCAAATCTGAATGGAAATATCCCCTCTATCAAAACCGTACGGACTGACAGTTGCATTACCCACAATGCCTTGCTGTGAGAATTCCTCCACACCCGTTCATTAACTGCTCTTGAGTTGGCGGTGAGCCAGCTCATTAGCTCGCTTTCACTCTAATTTGTAAGACATTGCATAGGAAAGACCACTTTTAGGCAAACACGATGATTGACTGCTTCCGCATAATCACCTTTCTACAATGTCGAGGGGATTAGGACCACTGGAGAAGCATAAATCCACAGGAATGTTAGGTCAAAGGCAGTATAAAAATCCACACTCCTCCAACATTGTCATCAACATGTCCATTATAGTCATAAAAATAATTTGTCAATGCACTGAACCAAAAAAAAAAAACCTAGATTCTGGTGACTGTGTGTACCATCATCTGGTAGAGCTAAAATCTGATAGAGAGAAATCCTTACTTGATAAGTAAATTTGTTCAAAAGGGATCAACACTGCAGTCAGTCTCGGTTTAAGGACCCACGAGCCTCCCTGTCTGCTGGCTTTTTAACCCAAAATCTCTTCTCGAAAAGAAGCCCTGCCTTTTCCCATAATCCTCTTGCTCAGCTCAAAATTCATTTGGAACTGCACAGGTCAAAAGCCAGGCAATGACAAGTAATTGAACAACTGATGAGATGGGGATGGAGTCAATTTAATTAATTCCTCTGTCTGGCTCTGTTTTCCAGTGGATGCACTTCCTGTCCTCTCTCACGTTAATAATATAAATTCGGTTTAAGATCCGTCTGACCTCTGCGGTGACCTCAGTGATGTCAGCAGTAGAACCAGGAACGCACAGAGCGCCGAACGGCATTTTATCACATTCTTAAACAAAGCATAAAATCAATAGTTTGCTTTCCAGTCCTCACGAAGCATACGGTCAGTGTTCCTGTTTACGTATGTCATCTGACCGTGATAAGATGGTAGTATGCCACATTGACTGTTTTGTGGGGAAGCTTCACATGTTTAGGAGCTTGTTTTTTATTTGTATTTTTAAAATTTCAAGCAGACAATGCCTTCTGGCTCCCTCTTTGTGTCGTACCCTTGGCACCATCAGCCCAAACGCAACTAAAAGGGATTACATTTTACTGTGAAGATCCTTGATCACTTGCCATCTGATTTCACTTGTTCAGCCACCGTTGAACGTTCGGCAGATTCCTGGCCATCTGGCTTAAAGTGGAATATAAAAAATGGGGCTCAAGTGGTAAGCCGAGGATTTACCATAATTTCATTGTCAACAACATTTTTATAGAGTCTCCCTGATCGCATGATGGAACTGTTAACTAGTCATTTTGCAAAGGTTCTAAACGGATGCTCCGTATGCTCTACAAATTCAGCCAACGGCCTGTATAAAATTCTGTATAAAATTCCTTACCATTTCAATAACAATAAAGGGAAATAGTCATACAATCAGAGGACCTCCAAGGGTACCTGATCATGAGTACTCACTAACATCAGTACATGTACTGTACTTGTCACGCACCATGAGATCAGGCTGCACACGTCATGTATGGACTGACCTTCAGATAAACCTTGAAGCTGCTGAAACCTGTATCTTGACCCTGCCCTTAGTCGTTGGAGTAAATGATTGAGCCACACTGCAGAGATTCACTGAAACGGTCAACATGGAATACCTTACCCACTAGGACCACTCTCGAGCTGTTGTTGTCCCCGGCTTTCTTGAGGCGGCACGATGCGCGTTTCCCTTAACGCTTCTAATGCTTGACACTAAAGAGGCTGATGGTGTCTCAGTGTGACTCTCCTTCAGTGGAATAGCACCAGCAGAATAAAAGAATGACCGGTAATATCAAACCGTAAGAAAATGACTGAGTCAACTATGGAGCAGAGTCTATGAAGCAGAGTCTATGAAGCAGAGTCTATGAAGCATCGGTCAGCATGCTGTTATCATTCATCCTGCTTCATTTAATCCACCGACCTCCTTACTACAAGCATCACAGAGCACATCGCCTATCATGGCGAGAGTGAGAATCGCTCTTGTTTTGTCCTGTCTTCCTTTGTTTCGCTTCATTGAAATGTGCCTCTCCTTCAAAGTCCTGGAGAGCGGGAAACGCTCCAGTGAAGAACATCCACTTAACAAGATGTCTGACCGTTCTTCCAGCTCAATGTCAGGTATCACTTGGTAGGCAAGATTCAGAAGACCTAACCAGCTGTCAGTCTGAGCCTTCCATCCCATAAACACTATGCAGAGGTAACAAAACCCAACGATTAGTTCTGCTTATTCAAACCTACACTCCTGTTTCCATCATGTACCACCTGTTCCCCACCAGTGAGGAGTATGGTATTGTCACGCACAAACCTCCCTCCCCAGTAATACCAGTTTTTGGAGCATCTGAACTTTCCGCTTCTCGTCGTTTGTCTCCCACTGGTAAAGCTTCTCAGCATCCCACACCGTATGCTGTGCTGCCACTTTATCTGCGATACTCTAATAGGATTTTCATGGATCAGGCCTTGTCAGGCTTGACTCAAACATCCTGTCAACTGAGAAGGATTGCAGGTCTCCAGTCTACAGATCAGAAAAGTCCCATTGTCCACCAGTACTGAAAATAGTACATTTTAGTCATCCATCTGTATGGATCATTTGTCACTAGGATGTACTGATATACCCCTTATCTGTCGTCATAGTTTATTTGACACATGAGTCTCCGGAAGTGTTTTTTGAGTACGGTTTTGTTGCTGGAGTGTTTCTGGTCTTATTGGAACTTGCTTGAATGCATCACAGCATACCATTAACTGGTCGTGCTATCTTTCTCGTTAATGGATTCACGGATACTCCAAGCTGTGGTCAGCAGGTTTCCTCGAGTAACAAGACCAGAGGTCCTAGTAGATACAGCCGCACGACTCTGATCGTGTTCCATCCACGGCGGCAGACGGCCGGAAAGTGACAGTGATACTGAACGAGAACCTTAACCGCCTGAACGGCACGAGTGCGGCCGACATGTGGAGGAGGTGCGGGAGGGGACGGAAACAGAGGCGTCATCAGAGGAAGATGGATAGGGGGCTTTCAGAGACGAGCCCGGGTACTGACCCTAAATGAACTAGGGTGACCGGGGACTGAGGATCTGTGAGCCGTGGCTATAAAATGCAAGTCAATGACACATCTTTTCTCCTGACACCAGCCTTGGTGACCTCACATTGTCGCCTACCTTTGTGTGTGCCACTTAGGGACTCGAACAATTGGACCTTTGATGTCACTTGATGTTAAGTGAGAGATTGGGTATTATGTTACAAACAAGCATTTTACTCTATAGAACCAGTGCCCCGAAGCACAGAAATATTAAAGAACGAGTGCCTTAAGTTCGAATAGCTGTGATAAGCCTGACTGTTATGCTCTGTGTTGGTAATTCATGGTAATTCTCCCTGAAGTATTCAGAATAAACAAACAAAAAACGATCTTCTGCCTTCATGTTAACCTGTGCTTATGTTTTTTTTCGCAGTATGCAACTATCTAGACCCTGACTAGTCCTAATGAGGTTAACTATGTTCGTCGTTAGTCGCACGAGTAACCCCGATGTGCTAATTAGCTGTTTTTCTGTTTCTTAGTGAAATTCACAGGAGCATTAACTGACCATTTTTTTGGCATTTCTTACCGTAAAGAATTTATTCCCGAAAGACCCAGAAGCCTTTATCATAGCAAACCATTTTGGGATTGTCACAAGAATCTTTAATTTCGTGTTGTCAGGCTCTACCACCTGTTTCCGGTGGATTCTATATTTTTGAGCTAGAAAACTTTGTTGATTATGTCAACATAAATCCCAGTAAAGCTGTACTTCTTCCATGCCACCAGTTCCACAGGCAAATAGAGAAGTCAACTATGACAATCAGTGCCAACAGAAAGCCATTAAACCCTAGTGCCGATATTAATACTCCTGTGCATAAGACTTTCATTGTGTTAAGCTTAACGTACAAATGTCTAAAGAGTACCGAGCAGAATCACCAGAGAGGTCCCAACTCACTCAGTACTTTAATCATATTCATCTCTGATCCTAAATCAGCAGCTTGGAGGCAGATTTGAGCCAGTGACTGCTGGGGAAAAGATATTATTTTGGGCCAACCAAAGCGATTGGGTCCTTGCTGTGTCCATTCGTGGAAGGTGACGGATGCTGGCAATTTTCCCAAGATAAAGGCTTGCCACAGTCGAAGGAGATGGATTGCATGTACTCCCCTCGCCCTTCTCTCTGTCAAACCCCAAAGCAATTTATTTTCTCCGCGCTGAGAAAATTCTGATTTCGTGACATCAATAGTAGAGCATCAGATATGACAGGATTGAAAGCAAGATGCACTGTTGTGGGTTTGGTCCCTGATTCCTAGTTGGCCCCAAAGGCCACCTTTTTGTGCATTAAGCCCCTGGGCTCTGATGATTGATTTATGTGTGATACACTCAGTGGTTTCTGCCTCACAAAAAGCATTTCTGGCAGCTTCGTAAAATGTGTGCCAGACTCGTCTTCCCTCTCCCTATGTCTCATCGTAAGACGCAAACGTGTGTATGTATGTAGATGCATTCGTGTACATCGTATGTCTGTTTATCGAGTGGAACGTCCAGATAAATACCCAGAGGAAGATGGTAATCAGGTCGCCAGTAAAATAATCCCTGGAACAAATCTACCTCTCGCATATTTTTCTTAAAAACAAAAACACAAAGGATTTATATAAGGGGATTACATGAAACCCAACCTGTAACTTTTATTTGTTCTGACTAGAAATCATCTGTGTAAAAAAATCAGGTAAAACACGGGTTGATAACAAATGTTAATTAATATCTCCTGAATTTTAATCATCAAATTGATGTTGGTTTTTTGCACTAATGTATAATATATATTAGAAACATTTTACCAAATATTGCAAGCATGTGTTCCTTTTCTCAAAACACCTGTCCTTGGGTTTCATACCAAAATGCAGTAACATTTCCCACAGATTCCAAAAACTGGATAAAGACTTATTTGAACTAAATGACTCTAGATCTAAAGTGTGCAGGGACGAATCACCCTTTCCTGGAACGTTCAGTTTTCCCTCTTGCTCATTCTTCTCACTGCCCAGTGCTGATTTATTCCTGTAGCTATAAAATCTTAGCAACGGTGCTGCCACTTTGCAGAGTGCAGGGACAGCATTTTGATCCAGTGAAAAGCAGAGTACTTACTCCTTCCGATTGATATTCCACTGTCATCCCACAGTTAAAGAAGCCTTCCCTTTATCTCCTCCTCTGGGCCACCAATCCAAACCAAGGACCGTGGAAGGGGCAGCGTGAGCTGAGGGAAAGTCCACGGACGGCTCTGGAGCTCCTGCTCCTGCTGTGTCCTGCTACAGGGGCACTGAGCGGAATGAGCAGCACCGCGGGGACATATGCTAGCAAAGCTTCTCGCTCGGCAATGAAGCTCATTAAGGCAGTGACAATCATCCTCACAAAGCCACATCTAAAGGCTATTCACTGACTGTGTACAAAAGGGAAAGGACCCTGTTCCTGTGAGGAAATTCCATCTTTCTCTTAACGCCTAACATCAGTTAACACGTGCGTCACACTCCCGAATGTAAAACGGGACACACTCTGCTGTACTGGCATATTGATTGGGGCTAAGCAGTGTCGATCATTCGGCGAGAAGTAATTACAGTCGGCAAACTTGCGTGCAGAACAGCAAGTGCCTGCCGGGCAGAAGATACAATCCTCTTAATTCTTAACGCTGCTTCAGTTTGTTAAGCCATCAGGCAAAAAAAAGGGGGCAAAAAAAAGAAGGGCTTGGCAGTCTGTACATGGGATACAGACGTACTCTCAGGTGAGCCAACATTACCGAGAAACAAGCGAATGATGTTTAGGCTGTAATGGACATCATAGAAAGACAGGGATTGTCACTGCTTTTCCGGAGCTTGTTTATTTGTCTCGACAAACGACGGGTGAAGTGAGCCGGACTGACAACAGTTGGTAAACAGTTCATTCCAAGGCTGCACAGATGGGAACCGACGGAGACGGTGTGATTACGGAGGTGAAACCCACAACAGCGAGACGGGTGATTACATCCCTCCGCGATGCCCCGGCGGGCGAAGCTTTCTCAACGACATGCTGGGGGATGGTGATGTGATATATGGTACGGACCAGGTTCTCAGACCCTGGAGTAAAAGACGGAGAGGGGGAAGGAAGGACGGGAGGGGAGGGGAGGGGAGGGGAGGGGGGAGCACAGGTCATGCTTGAATTATGCTGATGCAGATCATAGGGCCGCAGTGACGCACATCCGGGGATATATTCCTCTTTATTGTGGAGCAGTGTTATCTCAGCAATAAGACCATTTATAACGCAGGAATGTAACCTGCAGAAAACGAATGCGGTATCTTCATGGACTCTGATGTCCCTGTGATGGGTAAATCTGTATGATTATCCCTTCAATAAGCAAGGACCTTTATGCACAGCTTATAAGCGCACCTTTTTTTTTGAACATGCAAACCATTTGGTAATCCTCTGCAAAGTCGACCGGAAAAATTATTAAAGTTGAAGTGAAAAGCATGCTGGGAAGGGCATGCCCCTGTGCCTCAAGATTCAGTTATATATCAGCATTGCAGTATGTTTCATCATTTCGCCCTTTCAAAAGTACCCTCAGCTAGCCAAATAAAAAAGTACCTATATATGAGGTGAGCCTGACTTCTTCAGAAGCCCCCCTGGGACATCGGGGGTAAATCAACGTATCGCTCATGGTGCATGAAATTTGGGAGCTCAGGTGAAAGACCAAGCCAGAAATCTCAGCCACCGCTGTGATGTCAGTCGCGGCTGTCCAAACGCGCCAGAACTCCCATTCAGCGTCGGCAGGGTGAAACGCCATTATAACCCGGCACACAGAGGACAGCCTCATGAACTTTGCACAAGAGCTTAAGGCAAAAGCAGGACAGCTTGACGCGAGAAGTCCAATGGGAAGCCACTGGGGCGAGCTGCCAGTGCGAGAGTCCAACAGACCAGACTTTGTCTCGTGAAGGATCCAGGGTCTAGCTGCTCAATTCCTCCCGCCCCCATAAATTCACACCCCCCTCACCACGTAGTGCCCAGGCAGCCTATCTGTCAATTGGTCTTTCAAAGCCAGTATTTACATCTTTTCCAGTCGAGGAAAATAATTTGTGTACAACGTGTGAACTGGGAAACAAAATAAAAACATAAACGGATGCTCGTGAAATGCTTGTTTTAGGGATGTGTGAGGTTCTGAAGTGAAACATTTGTAACACTAATTTGATATTTCTCGAAACATACGGTAATAAACTGGAGATCTTGCTTTATTACGGTTCTGCGTGTTTCTGGAGCCCGGCACTTGGTTGACGGACAGGCCGCGCCTCTTTACATGGCTGGTTATGCCTTGTCATTTCTTCCTGTTTTCAAAGACGGATTTGCGTGAGGAATACACGCGTGCTCTCTGCCTAAGAAGGACGGAAAGGTCTAATAGTGTAGGGATGTCTGAAATGACGTTAGGGCTTTCAAAATTGTCACTTGATTACGCTTTCAGGGCAAGACTGCCAGGTTTCTGCATCGAGAAAACCAGCTTCTGTAGTTTATGGGGTCTGTATATTTTGGTGCACATTTGGATTTATGATGGAGAATTATTGTATGTGTTTCATAGGAATATTTTAAAGCAAGAACAGGAAGGCATAATGCAAAAAGGGGAGTGATTGCTGAATGGAGGAGTGCGTCAGCAGTAAAACTGACCTTGAGTTCACTGATGATCTCTCTTCAAAAGCACACTTTTCAGGAGTTTTGCAATGTACGAAAGATTGAAAATGTACATGTGAAAATCCACATATGACGTGACAATATCACAGAGGACCGCAGTTTATTAAGGTCCCAGGTTAGAGGTTCGACTCCACACAAAAGCAAACACGGAAATAAAGAGGCCGTTTCAGAAGACAGGAAAACAAATGAAAGGATCCAGACAGGGGAAGTTGGGGACAAAAAGAGAGCAGACAAGCAGGGATACTGGCATCTAAACAGTACTCAGGATGCTGAGGGAGACATTGAACAAAGCAGGCCAATTAATACCTCCTGTGAGAGTGAAGGGGAGTTCAGAGGAGTCATGCCCTCCACCCAAGTGAATGGAGCTCCGGTTTATGAACCTTAATCCTAAAATCAGACTTCGTTCTGGCAATTTTTTTTCCAACACATACCAAAAGCTCATTCCTAACTTCATGGCTCATCCTGATTGATTAACACTTTAATATATGCAATTCAAGATAAGATTAAAGAACTATCAGCAAAAATCGTCACTGTACTTTAAATGTCAAACGTCTAAAACATTTTCCCCTGAAAATGTTCCATTTTCACTCTATACTTAGCAAGCATTTTGATACACACTCAAATTAACTGTCGATATACAGAGAGCAGAGTTACTGGCAATTCCCCCCCCCGGTGCTTCATGGTAAATCATCCACGATGGTATATTAAACCTACATGCTTATTATTGCTTCTGTGACAAGAACTCGTTATTGCTCATTGTGCCTTTTGAAGAGCAAGCTTCCTCCACCTTCTCCAATCTCCTTACACCGACTCATTGCTGGATTTCCAGGAAGTGTAATCCTCGGCAAGCAAAAACGCGAATCCCTGCCTTTAAATGGTCCATGCTTGATATCTAACTGTCCATTACTGCTGACACATTAATAGGGTTTGCAGTAATTCCAGGTTCAAGTTCAGACAGAGGAAACCACGCATTGCATATTACAGTGGGTGTACAGTGTCTGATAGGAGCTGGAAGCCAGCCATGAGGAGGGGCTGGGACCCATGTGTGCCAGACAGCCGTCTCTCACCCTGATCTCAGCCAGCACACATCGCAGATGTCCCACTCTGTGAACCTAATGGCTTCGTGTGATCATCCGCGACGTTTAGCACATCGCGGCAAAGGTCACACGCAGACCAAAGCCTCACCTATTTATGAACCTTAGCAGCAGGGGTGTCGCAAAGAGCTAAACACGGGAATCTGGGAAATCACTGGCACCACACATTGGAATTGCATTCTCAGATGGGACGAGGAGTCATGACGTGCCACGGGACGCACTTCAGACGAACTGCTCTCGTTAAGCACATTTCACTCGTGTTTCCGTGGAATCAAAACGTTTTTTTCCCAGAATTCACTTGTTGACAAAAGACCAGCATAACAACGTCCCGACACAGCAGGCTGGGTATGCGAAGCAAATGGAGACTGAAGACAAACGCATTCTCGACAAGCCGTGCCCCTGATTCGGTAACAATGCGGCCGGCTGAACCTGGGTTTCCTGCACATTTAAGCACAAACGCAAATTCCAAATAATCCGAATGCTCAGCACAAAAACGGCCATTTTCTCGGCTAAAGAGGCAGGGCTCAGTAATAATTCAGGGGAGCGAATCAACAGCCCTGCACCCTGCTGACCTGATCACCTGCCAGATAACTGCGACCGATCAGAGAGCTTTTCACCAGGAGCTGCGACTTGGCCTTTCAATCAGCCGAATGGGATCACTTCAAAACCAGCCTTCACGTACTGCTCATGCTATTTTTTTTAATCTTGGTCACACTAGGGATGGCAAGGAACTTAAAATTCCCCTAGCATGACCATAACCTAAGTGTTTCAGGCTTTTAAAGGTGCTCCCAGGCTAAGACCTGGCCACTGAAATGCCAAGTTAATTAACACCGCATCTAATCCCGTGGTGCAAAATGGCTTGGGGATCCGCTGCGGACCGATGGAGCAGCAAGGCTCCCTAGGTTCGCCAGGAGGACAGGTGACCCTTAGTAAACAATACTTGTGTGTCTGTGTGTGCAGATGAGGTGTGTGTATTTTTGTATAAACACACAGCACAGGGACCTGAGTACCACCAATCAAATCCTGATTAATTTATTTATTCAGATACCATAAACATAGCACGGATCAATAAATGCCCTTCAAAATATTATAGTATTATAACTACTGTAACTGCCTGTTATGTATATACAGTAATTGTGTGATTTGTATATACTTAAATATTTACCTTTGAAAGCTACAGTATGTGACTACATGTTTCCTTAACACCGAACCTATTTCACGATATTACGTAGATGCACTGTAAGTGCTAATATGTTTCCTAGGCAACCAGACGGTGCCTCCCACTGATGTGTGACTTACACACAATTACGACCATATGAGTTATCAGCACATCTGCTGGAAGTCTTGAACAGAACGTAGGTCAACTGAAGGGCTCTGTCTGACTGCTGACTGTGTCCTTTAATAGTGCAGCCCCTGGTACACAATGACTGCACCGCTGCCAAATTGTGAAAATTCTGATAAACAACTGCTACTTAAAGAGAGTCGCGTTGAGCAATTTCCAGCTGTGTAAACGAGAGAAACAAAAAGCAATCTATACTGCTGTGAAAAATGAAAAAAGACTCCTGACCCTCCTGTGGAAATTAATATCTTGAATATGGCAAAACTGATATCAAAACGCGCTGTACGGTTATTTGGCCAAGAGGATAATTTAACATCATTTTAATGTTTGATTTATTTTGTCATATAGCGTAAAGCACATCTGCCACAAAAGTTGCTGATGTGTGCAAAGGAATCGAAAATAGCGATGACAGTCACTAGCTGGGAATCTGTCCGTCGTGAGTTAAAGGCCCCCGATCGGTTCGCAGATTTTTCTTCCTGCAAGCCAATTAGCAAACGTCAGGTGAAAATGCCCGCGAGCTGTCTTCTACTACTTGAAATGGGAAATGTATTACCATGCAAATGTTGCTTAAGGCTTTGTGGAATTGATGAGATTAATCAGTTGTTTCTGGAGTGATACGGCCCACACCCGATAAATGTTTTCAATCTAAGAAGCGCCTCTTGAAGATTTGGATTATTAAGACTGGCTATAGCTTTTGAGGCTAGCATTAATTTAAATTCCTTATTCATCAAGTTAAAGTTCCAGTCGCATCGAAAATTGTGTGACGACTATTTCCCGCAAGTAATCAATGACATTCTGGACAGCAGGTTCAATAAAGAGAAAGTCAGGCTGAACTCTAAGTGGTGACTGATAACTTTAATAAAGTTTTACTTATAACTAAACAAAGCAGAATGATAAAACTCTCAGGAAATGTGGGACAGTCTAATGCCTAATAGACCACACCCATTTTATTAGCTCAGGTGCTACCTGTAAGTTATAAATCAACACCTGCAGTATCGCTACACACTACCTGTAAGTTATAAATCAACACCTGCAGTATCGCTACACACTAGCATGTTAGTACAGTGAAACCAGGGAACAGAGCGCGGTAAAAGGGCCTGCTGACACTTTTATGATTTCTATGGGCTACGGACGTTTTCAAGTGTTCTATGAAATGTCTCTATGTGTGCTGACAGCATATTTAAATAGAGAACAAATGTTTCCTTTATTGGCATTCAGAGAAAGATGAAAGACTCAGAGCAGTCAGAAAGTTGTTCTTTTTTGATTCATCGGCGGACAAAAGACCATTTAAGCCTGCTTTTTAGAGAGTGCTTTTATTAAACTCATCAAACGGCCCCCCCGGTAAGTGAATAGCGTTCTTTTGTGTTGGACTACTGGAGGTTTTCACGATGGTCTGATAGCAAATTTGAGGAATTTAAGGAGGATGAGACTTTATGATTTATTATTCAAAACAAGCCAAACTGTCATCGTCAAGGAAGACACGGTAATGTCTGACAACCAAACCTCGTTCAAAAGTTAACACATACTGTACATGAATGTGTTATAGACTGTATACAATTCTGTTTGCTTCCATACAACTAAGCAACAATCTTGAAACAGCAGCAGGTGTGCAGAATTCACTGATCCATGAATATTTTAACGTCAAGGAGAAAAAAATTATAGCTGCACACTATGGAGAGAAATTAATTTTCCCATCTCAATAATAAATCTTTTTCCTACTGCTAGAAGAAAACCTAACCCATTAAGCATAAGAATTCCTATAATTTGCAATTTACACAAGGAAAATGCATTCTTCTGACGAGAGGACATAAAAATGGGAGGGAAGACGAACGATTTGCATTTTTGACGTGACTTTTGAAGACGCACTGCTTGCCGCATGCGTCCCAATAGAACTGAGTGTTGATGCTTCGCACTTGAATCTGTCACTGACACGCTGCACATGAGCGCCATCGAGCTCAAGGACTCGCAGTGAGGTGAATGCATCCTCGATTCTGATTGATGGCCCTGCTGTCGTGACACTAATGACCCTGAACCTGAACCAAGGTCCAGTTTATCAGATGGAGTAACCGCAACAAGATGGCCGCCCACGACACAGCCAGACTCTGCTGGCTCTTTTACATATTTACATATTTCCATAGCACGATATAAGACAATATTTCAATATAGCTTAATTTAAAGTGTAGTTAACAACATACCGACTGTTCACTGTAGGTGTGAAAGTCTCTACTGCGTTTCCCATTGAACTGTCATTTTATAATTCAGCAAAATTTGTATTTCATTTAGCAACTAGCCTAATGTTGGGCAATATTCCCATGTGTATTTTGCATAACACATGGCTTTAAATGGTTGTGTTGCCATGTTGTTGGATTGACATCCCTTAGATCCTCTCTAGCCCTACTAGCATTCTAGTATTCAGTAGCATAAGGTGATGGTGAGAGGCAACAGGAGTCAATAACATACGCCTCAAGCCTCACATTTTCACGTTTTTAGCATTTGCTGCTACTTCACGGCCGCGAGATGTAAAAAAAAAAAAAAAAAGTTTACTGAGAATACGACAACGTGCTGCAGAGCGTAAAAAGTGGACGTAGCTAGATTCTTAAATGAGCCACTGCTACGATGCCCCCCTTAGCCGGCTTGCATTCATTTGCGGGTGATAATCGAATGAGAGCCTGGTGCCCAGTTAGCTAGCAGAGAGCCTCCAAAAATCTCCGCTACTGTCCAGAACACTCTGGAAGTCTGAACAGATTTGGCCGCAGCGTCTCACTCGAAAATAGTAAACATAAATAACCAGTGGAAAATGGAAAGAGAAGATGTATAATGACCGTAGTCCTTCATATATTTTTTTTAATTTTGTTGTTTTGACATACAGGTTTTCCATCACACATCTAGCTATTTTCAGTGCATTTAGGTTGACCTGTAAACAATAATCATAAACAAGAATCCTAAAGTTCAGAGCACATGGCATGGCCCTCCATAGGTCACCGGTGGAAAAGAGTTTCTTAAAACAAACACAATAATTACAACCATAATAGTCTAAAATAAGGAAGATGTGAGTTTGTTTTGCAGCTTGAGGACACCGGGGTGGACTTATTACCGTAATAAAACATGACGATTCTGCATATCAAAGAGGTCAGACAGTCAAACATTCCTGCTGCATCCCGGCGCCATACGTCACAAAGTTAGTGTCAGTGACACCTCTGTTAATGGCTCCGTTTACAGACTCAACAAAGGTACTGCCTTTGAGTGGAAGCGAGAGAGACGGACAGGTGGAGAAAAGGTGCCACAAAATATGACAGAATGGAACGATGACAAAGGAAAATAGGTTAGGTCCCAAGACAGCAGTCATAAAAATTCATATATGCTAATAAAGATGGCTTTGAACCTTTCGAATAATTTAATATTAAAGTTTAAAACATCAGCATGTGATGGGTTAACAGTTGTTGATTTTCCCTCCTGTTTTGTGTGTATGCAAAAAAGTCATTATGAAATATGGCGGCATTGATTTTTAAAGGGGCTGTTAGAGGAAGACGATGACCGCTACATTCCAGTGATGTTCTGTGAGGGATCATGTTAATAAAACAAAACTGTAAAAAAAGAAATAATAATCTGACAATGGTTTCGTGTCATATGAAGCCTTGGCCTTTTAGAATTTTGAAAAAAGCTTTTCAGACAGTGCGTGGTCAGTCAGCAAAATGTTATCATAAGGCATCTGAGATGTGTGGGGGTTCCTAACTGCGTTGTTTATGGCGTGTGAGAAAGCACACTAATTTTAGACAGTAAACACAATGTAATGCTAAGTGAGACGGTAGTGTAATCAATTTACAGTAAAGTAATTCACTAGAAACAAAGGCTGACATATAAACAGGTTGTGGCATCGCTTTAATACTCCGCACTCGTCACTCGTGTAAATACATCGTTTAACCCTTTCATGCATGAATTTTCACTGGCTGAGACTGCATTTTATAAAAATTCTTTTCTATGCTTCTTTCAGGATTGAAAAATAAATCTGAAGTGATTTTACTCCATGCAGTCGTACTTTTCACAAAGACGCGCGTACCTCAGTACTTCACTACAGAGGTCAAGCGTTGCTCCATCTGGGGCAGCGCCCCCTAAAGAGGATTCCATGCACCTTTTAACTTGAAAACGATCCATAAATTAGACAATGGGATTTAAATAGCTGTCCACTGTAGTAAGCACAATCCATGACAGAGTTTCGTAAAAGAGTATACCTCAAAACGTTGAAGAGGATTATGGTTAGAATACATTATAAGGGCCAGTTTTGCAGTTAAAAGGCCATTCAGTGTTTAGTTCTCGAGTCGGGTGTGTTGTCATGACCCCCTTTGAGTTCTACAGAACGTCTGTGGGAAGTTTAATAAACTCAGACCTTCTGCAAAATAAACACTGATCTCATTTCAGGATGCTGAGGTACCTAAGGGTACCACACGAGTTCCATTCTAGCTAGTTAATTCTTCCATCAGCAGATGATTAAAGTCCCACCCTGCTAGTTATTTTTGAAGCGGTGGGAAAGATTGAGGTAAACTTCAGCTCCATCAAAGCTCTTTTGCTCTACTTTCTTGAGGTCCCTCAGCTGCTAAGTCTGGGATTTTTTACAAGAGCCACTGAGTCTGCCATTTAAAGCTGCCCCCGCCTGCAGTTACCTGACAATACCCACTGTCTTGCGTAGCCCCCGATAAGAAATAATTACTTTCACTTGCCAGCCTTTACTTCCATTTCCTCATTCTCATTCATTAGTTCATCTCAGCGTTTGTCCTCTAGACAACATGGAGCTCGACTCATTAAGGCTGGAAAATGACAAGAATCTAAAATGCAATTTTGTCTTCTGGAATTGCCTTCAGTCACAACCTGTTTCGTGTTGTTCTGTTTCCTCCTCCCCGTGAGGTCTTTGTCCTCTCGCTGCCATACAGATGGCCACGCAACCCGTGGAATCACCGGGGTTGTTATGGCGACAGACTCCCACAACACTTGTAACTCTTCCAGTAGATTTTTATTGTGCTTAAACACCATTCAGGAATTTTCCTTTACAGTACGGCTTTGTTTAACTCTGCAGCTGTTGTGCTGTTTGATGTTTTGCTGAACTGCAGACGTTCCTATGGATTAGTAGCTAAAACTTGAAAATGTTTATGCTGAGAATTTAACAATCTCAAAATTATACTTCATGTGTTGTATTATTGGGATATCTTCCAATAAATACTGAAAAAATATATATCTAAACATAAATCTGGAAAAGCCTTAGCAATAGTATCATTAGTTAATGAATTCTCATACTATAAGGGATACTGAAAACAGCTATGGAATTAACTTAAGTCAAAAGTAAACAGAAACACCCTAACCACAAACATGATAGATATGAAACATATTAAGTTTCAGCTATTCTTGTCTGAACACACATCTAAATGCAACAATACCATTCTGCATTCTGCTTATTCTTGCATAATAAGCCATATGATTTGCAACCAAATCCATCAATTTCTTGGCCAAGTTCTCCTGGTGTCACATGACTTTCCTTCAGGTGCACAGTTTCTCCTTGCAGTCCAAAGACTTGCAGTTTGGTTGAGTGGCATCTCAAAATGGCCCATACCATATAACATGCGTGTGTGTGTGTGTGTGTGTGTTCTGTGTGTGTACATGATTTAGCCGAATGCCATCCAAGGTGTTCCCCTACTTTATGCCCTGTGTTGTGTTGCCTGGGATACTCTCCAGGTTCCTGTGACCCTGACCAGGATAAGCTGATGGATGGATGGATGGATGGATGGATGGATGGATGGATGGAT
>JAACJT020000105.1:11862676-11887910 GCA_009936485.2 Gymnarchus niloticus | reverse complement strand
CTCCAGGTTCCTGTGACCCTGACCAGGATAAGCTGATGGATGGATGGATGGATGGATGGATGGATGGATGGATGGATGGATGGATGGATGGATATCAGGTAAAAAGTAAAGTTCTTAAAACTGTGCAGAATATTGGCTGACATTGTTTAGTTTTTTATATAAATTAATGTAAGTTACGTAAAATTCACCATCCATAGGGCAGCATTTTACAAGGACATCAACAGCCATCCGTGTACATATGAGGCACTGACCCTGGCCCAGCGGAGTGCAGTCCTCTGCCCTGTCACTGTGGCTCCTGTACAAAGTGTTAAGAGCCAGAGGCATTAGCATTTTGGACCCAGATGAATGAGAGTATTTGTCCTTCTTTCTCGTCCTCACTGAAAGACTCTATTATTGTGAGATTTAGGGATCACCCTGTTTTGCTCATACGGAAGCCGGAGTCACAGGGTGGATCACTTGAAAAGTGGAGCGAAATTCTACTGACAGGCTGTCTTCTCTTTCATTGTCATCTGCTGCTGTTCCGTTTGGCATTGCGACGATTTGAAGATTCCTCGGCTTAAATTAAAATAAATGGGGGAAAATCCTTTCACAAGTAAATAACGTTAACTGACAAATGCAGTACTTAGATGACTGACTGACTTGCATGCCAATGGTCTCACGGTTGGTTTAAGGTCTTTAATAAGTTCCTTGGCAGTCTCACAGGAGAATTCTAGTTCTGTCTGAGGAATACAATGTTTTCTTTGAGTGGTAAATGAATTCTACTTAATATTCATAGAAGATGTATCAATGTCAGATGCACAAAAATATTTCACTGCATTGACAACGATTATTAACAAACATCAAATTTAGTTTCATTTTGCAAGTCGTTCGCTCCAGCACAGGTGAAGTTGATGCCTGCAATGTTAAATTCATTTCGGAGTTCATACATAATTTCAGTTGAGCTGCGATAACAGATTAGCTTGAATAATGAAGCTCTTTTTTTTTTTTTTAAATATGTGCTAATTCATTTCTAGATTTGCTTAGGCACCGCCTCTCACTGCAGCATAAATTTCCTCGGCCCATATAAGAAAGTGTAGCATGATCCCATTCCCAAGTCAGCAGTCCTGACCATTTATAACACAGGACCTGCACAGGAGACGAGAACTTAAGAGTCACTGATGCATGAAGCAGCCGTCACGTTTACGGCTTCCATCTGTCTTTATGTTTCGTGATTTTGCAAGATATACAGGTACTTTCAGTCAGGTCGTTTTCACCCACCACAAGAATAGCATTGCAATCAAGCTAAAAAAAAAATAATATATAAAACAGAGAACATTAGAGGCAAGATATCATTCACATTGTTACAAGCACGTTTCTTCCTGCATGACAATGCTATTCCAACTGAAGATCTGGCGAACAAGCGTGTGTGTGTGTGTGTGTGTGTGTGTGTGTGTGTGTGTGTGTGTGTACAGAATTGAGTGCGGCTCTCCACACCCCAGACCAGTACTGTGCATTTTAATGTCAGTTATATTGCCACTTACTATCTTGAAAACATATCCGGCACGCCAAGCCACGGTTCAGTTGTCCATAATGGACACGATGTTAAATGCGTATAATAAGTTGGAGCTCCCGATATAGATGTCGGTGAAAATGAATGATGGTGATGGTTTCTGCCTCAATGCCTCGCCGGGGAAACTGAAGGGTGTGTGGTCACCATTCTGGCCCTCTGGAATGCACACAGTGCGGTGGTTTTCAACCTCCAGAAAACACATCTATTTTCAGCTAATATCGTTTCCAAAGGCAAAGCACAAACACAATATTCCTAACGGCACGTCTAATTTGGGTCAAGCTGGAGCTTTAATATGTTTCTGGCCAGTAGGGACCAAAACACACATCGACACGTGTGCATTCTTTAACCACAGCAGGGGGGCGACCCTAGACACAGACCTATATCATTGACACTTCACAATCAGATGGATGGGGGTCTTCGCAATGGCCCAGAAAGTCATTCCAAGACTCTCCAGCTCATAAAATATAAGATAAAGGTCAGATAATGACTCGTATTTGTTCTGATAAAGGTCAGGTGTAGTTCAAAGATCAAGCAACACACTGTCTATACCGATAACGTCTATTCTAGTGAACTGGTGTATGGCTGAAGTATTCTCTCCTTCCTAATTTTCCACACAACAATATGAACTCTACTTCATTTTTCATTGAATTGCAATAATGACAGCTTTTACCCAAAGGAACTTAAAAAAGATGAATTTTAATCTATTTACACCATCATACTTTATCACTCTGACTCATCCCACGACGTTAAGCAAACCTAGATGGTCGTATTTAAAACAGTGCCTACAGCATCAATGCCTGGTTTGTCCTCAAGTGACCTATGCTGACAGGTTGTGAAATCAGAGATTCTGCCTCTTTGGCCTTTCAAGGGTTAACTTAACTAGTTATTGATTTAAAAAATTGAATTGGAGGAGAAAAGGAAAGTGGGACAGCGGTGTCCAATGAGAAAAGGTTCCTGAGCAATAATGCTGGTGTCGATTAGCAGAAATCCATACTGCCCGGGCGAGATATCAATCAAAGGAGGCGGGACCTGTGCTTCGTGGTTGGCATTTAATTAAAGACATCTGGGAGATTTTATCACAGTTAAAGTCTAGATAAATCCAACCAGGGTTTTTGCTAATAATATCGTATTAATGAATCAATACCTAAATATAATTGTGAATATTTCATTATTAATATGTTACAATCTTGCAAGTTAAGCTGGGTGACAGAAATCATTTTATTTGTTGTAAGACTTAATGCTAAATTTAAATATTACAGATATTTAAATATTTCAGATTACAGTTGAAATGTAGTCATTTTTCGCCATTAAAGAGTTAATGGGCAGCTGTGATTTTAGCAGACCGAGTACCCCAACCTCCCATTGCTGATCTTTGGTTTCTACACCCCCAATCCCAATGCTCCATATTATAAACAATAAACAACACAATTGTCTTGCTAATGATTTCAGTGTTCCAGCCATAAATGAAGATTAATGGGCTCAGGATTCCCAATTAGAGGCTTTGGGTGGAGTTAATCTGGTTATGGGGGAGGGTGCCACATCTACGACTGCAGGAGATGGAGTTTACCAACAAGGCTGCCCAGAAAGGTGCGATGTTCCTCAGCCATCAGTTGAGCACCTCAAACAAATCTGAGAATGTGCAGAAGCAGCGAGATGGACTCGTACTATTCTGACCTTTCTCTTTCCGAGGATGGCTTTGATGCATTGACTCTCGATCTCCTCTCACTTAGCCTCCAAGTCCTGCACGGTGCTCTTCTGTCTTCCACACTAGCTTACAATAGCGATCAGTCTTTATTCATCCCCTCAGGGAAATTCAGTAGTTTCCGTGTTTCCCATCTTGCTCTCTGAGTTGAGAGCCGAGGTTCAGTGGACAGGCTCAGGCCGAGCCTTGCTCAAGGGTCCACGGTGATACAGACATGTTTCTGGGTGGGGGACTCGAACCTGCGACCTTTCATTCACAGGTATAGATCCCTAACCCACACAGACACATCACTTGGTAGCCATGCTAATGCTATTTAGCTGTGGGGATACATTGCAGTCCACAATTGTCACAAAAGTTGAGAGATTTTAACATATTGAAGTGAAAATAACATTCCCCCATATGAACACTGAGAGTAAAATTGTACCGCATCAAATGAAACTTCCCCTGACCCTCGGCAGTCCCGGCCAGAACACACACTGCAGTAAAACCAACTCTAACGATGTTCGTTACTAGGTTGCTTAGCACAAACGAGCGGGAGAACATAAACAAACACCACAGCGGCTTCTTTACAAAGACGACGGATTTCGAGACTGACGAGACCCTGTTGTCGAGGAGCACATCCCTGTCCGTTTGCTCTCGCCGACGCAAACGGCCCTTGTGGCACTAAGTGATGGAGTTTCCCTTCGATAGTGCGATGCTCCCAGCAGCCGCTCTTCACAGCTCAGGGTTAAACGGACATCATGTCCCTGACGATCCTCAGTCACACCCCAGAGGTTTCCGGAAAACATCCGTTATTACCTGAATTTAAATATCTGTTCACAGCATCCCTGCATGTTTCTGTGTTGCTATACGACGATATTATGTGCTGTACCAAAAGTCAGTGGTAGCGGTAGAGTAGTAGAAGAAAATTTATTTTGCTTAGAAGGAGCTGCTAGATTTCAAATACATTACTGGAATTTTTACAGTATACCTTTACAAATTAAGATGAATTTAAAAAACAATTTTTTTTGGAAAAATAGGTTTTAGCATGTAATGTGTAGAGCTCACTTTTAAAAGATCCTCATCCTCATCCTCATCCTCAGCTATGCTTTGTTAGCCCAGAGAAGTGTTACACGCAACTCAACACACTTCATCCTTAGATTTGCCAAAGGCCACGTGGATTCAGGAGTGGTGTGTTTACCCCAGCTAACTGCCTCACAGCTCAGTTCCTGTGAGTTCTTTCTTGAGTATCAGTAAGGCGGTTTCACTACACTTCCGTTCGTGTGTGTCTATGCATGTCACACGTACGCACAGAATTCGGAAGACACCGATATCCATTTCCATATCTGTTAGGGGCTTCTCCTCTCTCATACCACCCCATACTTTAAAAAGCGGGACGATGCAGATGAAGAAAGCCCCTTATTCCCTCTTCACATCACATTATATTTAGGGCTTCACTATGAGGGTCATGAACGCCGATAAACAGTGAGGCTACTGTTCGGTAGCACTCAGCCTGAAAGCAGTGAATCTTCAAGGGCCAGCAAATCGTGTCCATATTCAGTGGAAGGAATTCTGGTCAGTCTATAATGAATGGGGGGGCTGGTCAGGGTGCCCTTCAAGGGGGTGGGGTAGGGAGTGGGGGTGGCCCAGCTGGCACACACACATGCATGATGCCCAATGCTGCCGCACCGCACATTCTGTGGGGACCGCAGACTGCGAGATGGAAATAATTCCAGGCTATTGTGTGATGGTGGCAATAGTGTGACATCAACAGGGAGGTGTGGCACACCGAGAGGACACCAGTGTAGTCGTTTAGAATTACAAAAAAAATAGAATCTGCTTTCTGTCCTGGTTTGTGACAGGAACACAAAACCCAGTGACCCTGAACACGGGGGGGGGGGACCTCAGGGGGGCGGAGCTACTGCACATTTCTGACACGTCACAATTAAAATCAATTTAAAAGACACTAGGAAGATGAGCCATTAAAATGATTTTATTTTTGGTAGGGAATTGGGCTGCATCAGGACATCTCACTGTGAGCATAGCCTGTGGAAAGGTTTGCTCAAGAACAACGCTACAGAAATCTGGCACTCGGAGAATTTCATCAGACTCAACTCCCGAGCTGCAGGTTGCTATTGGAAACAGAGCCATCTGCAACCAATGAGAAGTTAGGCGGAATTAACCAGGGGCAAATTACTTTAAGCACAGTCAACCTGCCCAAGTCTACATACCAGTTGTAAACCAGCCACTGCTAATTCTACCATTCATAACTGTTAGTTATAGAGGATACAAACCATCAATTAAAGTTGATCGTATGAAACAGCAACATGTTTTATTTATTTAGATGACACAAGAGAAAATCTGGCTAGTGATATCACCATTTCCTATTTCCTGTATTATTGACATAAACATAGCCTTATAAAAGCAATGCCTTCATAACATGTTCAGCTTTGGATATCATACCAGCTTTCAAGAAACTGCCGTGAACAGATTAGAAAATCAATCGGGCATGTCGGTTTTAATAGAGCTCTCTCGCAATATGTAAGACACGTAAAGTCAGATGTCTGACAAAGATACGCTAATCTGATTATCCTGCTGGAGTCGAGCCACGCAGCGTCCGCCCAGATGTGGAACGACAGAGAGCCACTTGAAGAAGCCCGCCAGGAATCCAGCGGCAGTGGAGGGACCTGAACACGAATCTCAGTCCTATTACAGCAGGCATTCGCAGAGGCCCTAGGGCGTCTGATGGCCATGCGAATTGACCATCGAATTTATCATAAAATCTTAATTAATTGGGTTTAAGGGGAATGCTTCTCCAGTAAACAAAGTTATGCTTCATACTGCCTCTAAGATAACCTTTACATGTACATTTTGCTTGTATCATGGTCTTTGCTTGATTATGACTGTTTCATACACGTTCCATGTAGCTTACCGTCTGAGCCACCCCGAAGTGTCCCCAAACCGCAGTTCGTCAACTGCACTTTGGTAATATCGGTTCGCCACCGTGGCGATTTGAGGCTCTGTTTTGAGGTCTGAACAACCTGGATGGTGTTCATGTTCCCTTACCGAGACGGGAAAAACAGACGTGTTTTGACCGAGCTGAATCTGAAAATTAGGGCAGAAAATCATGTAGGAAGCTTGCAGTTGCAAGGTGAACCATAAAGAGAGAATATCGAACACGGTATTTCAAAGTTTGTTTGCTATAGAGATTATTAAGTCATTCAGGTATTCAGTCGTCCAGTCCTATGATCATAACACGCACTCGGTACCTCAGTAATACTAATTTTGTTTACTTGAACAACTAGGACATGAAGAATGATGGAATTTCCATGAAGTGGAGATGTTTGCATTCACGGCAGTGAAGCATTTAATGCCTGCTTTTAGCTGTTAATAGCTTCCACATGTTTACAGGCTGTTTGAAAGTAACCACAGTATCCACCCACTCATGTTGACCATGTGTGGTGTGGACGCAGGCCTCCCTGCAAAGAATCCAGGTAGAATTTATTTAAATGACGATGCTTTAAATATTTCCATAACATCGAGCCTAAAACTAGAGATAAAAATTGGTTTCATATTCTCTTGTGAATTTACTGATTTCTAAAAAGACCTGATAATAACGAATTTGCACAATTTCTGTTGTTATTCAATTCCACCTGACCATTCTGGTTCAGTCAACCCTGAATAAAACTCATCATGTTCTCCTTAGATCCTAGATTAAAGTTCCACACACCGACTGTGTTCATTACTCACTGGGTTATAATTAAAAGGGCATTTTCAAATCCAGATGGGATTAGTGAAAGTACCTTTGCATGAAAAGTAGATATGTATCACTTTGTTTCGCTCTTCTGAGAAAACAAACATCAATCTGCATAAGCCTTTGTTTTTTCAAAGCATCGCTGTGGGACTGAATTTCAATTCTGCCACTCTGAAGTTATGACAAAATAATAATAATATGCTGGATGTTTGTTTTAACCTGTTGTCAAGGTCGACATAATACTCAAACAAAAGCATGACTCTACATTTGATGAACTCCTCAGTAAAAAGTGTATTGTGACATGCACTACATTTCTAAAATTACCAGTGACATGTTTTCAAAACCAAAGGAATTCTGAACAACACATGTGTGATGCTAATGATTCTCCTTGTCATTTTCTCTGCATTATTTGACTCCTGGGCTTTCAGTTTGTCTAGCTGAGGTTTTGCCAAAGACCTACAGGAACAACCATCGCTCACGCACTCGCAGTGATCAAAACACTGAGCGTATGCAAAGTCTCTCGTCTGTACTCATTTTCGCAGTCACGCCAGTGTATAGAGATGCCTAGATAGCGGCGGTGATATCAGGACAGAAAGAGAACAATCCCACTGTAGCCCCATGGATGCTATCTGTACATCCAGCACAGTCTGGAGCGAGAGCTCGCCCGGGATGACAGGGGGGAGCCTTGTGTGCCCGCAGACTCAGCAGACCGCCACAATTGGTTTTGGAGAGCGGTGCTGTCTGTCGTTATCGCCTGTTGCATTCAAGCTCGTGTTTATTAAATACACAAAAGGGCCCCGCGGCCCCTTGTCAAGTAGAATGCCTTCACATCAGAGCTAGAGGCACACGGTATTCCTACCAAGACTCCTCCACATTCTAGTCGGCAGACTGAATTACAGGCAGCCTTGTAAACACGACGGGCGCCAAAGGCACTTATCACGATTGTAGTTTGAGCCAAATTAAATTTGGGGTGTTCACTGACGCCCCCAACTCAAAATGGAATTCAAGAGCCCTACATTACTTTCACAAATGAGAAAAGTTAAATGAAAGAGCTGAACCATTTCGATGAAGAGGGGTTTAGGGCGTGACCGGTTTGTTCCTCTTAAGCTAAATGGGACTTTAATATTCTGCATGGGTGACCTTCAGTGTCAAAATCATAAACAGTCACTTTCAAATGCAATTTTTTTTTTTTTTTTGCAAAAATCCATTAATTACCAAATTAGTCTCAGTATTCTATTCATACATAAAATAATGGGTTTATTCATTTTGCTTTTAATGTTGGAAATGGCTTAAAGACTTGAGCAAAAAAACTGAACATTCAAAAGGCAAATCCATCCACCTTAATAGGTTACAGGAATTCACCGTAAAAACGCAGTAATCGGCTCAATGAAGTCATACGTTTTGAGTTGACACGAGCTAAACTCGGGAGGTAGGGGCGAGATTTCTTTGCGACTATTTCCAGTCTGGCTGATATCTGGGTATGATGAAACACAATGTCATCTGTCGTTTCTGTATCTAAAATCGTACGATACCACCAGCATCACGACCGCAATTATTATTCAGCATGCTGATCGTCCCTTTGGAGAATCTGACACTTGACACTTTAACAGAGGCCTGAGCGATGCTGAGCACCGCCCCACTCCTGGTGGGAATGCTGCTCACTTGAACATCCGTCATTGGGGGTTAGATCTATTGACTCAAAGCACCTCCAGCTACATCAGGCAAAATAAAATACAGATGTCCCTGTGTCACCACCAGCATCTCATTTCCACCTCACACTCAGGTATCAAATCAGACAGATATGTACTGTAACTCGGGAAGAAAATCCCCGTGTTCCCAATTCCATACGTTTTACCCTAAGTGATCGAAATCGACACAGTTCAAAGGCGACTTTCACGGTAAAAAGAATCTTCCTGCCACGTTAATTTAAAGTCGTTAAATTTCACTATCAGCTAGAAAACGCCTCAGATTCCAGACTAGACACTCATGTTCCAGCACAAACAGTGACCGGATCATGCATTTATGAGAAAAGAGAAATTATAATGAGATCACTAATTTGCATGTCGTGTTTCTCGAGATCGCTACAACAGACAACATATTTTTAACGTGCTTTTTTCAGATCGCAGAAAGGTTTCAGTCAGGATCTTCACATTAACCCCATATAAGGACTTTCAGATTAACCCTACCCCGTATAGCTGAAAACATCTGGAAATATGACTGCTAGATGATACTCTGATCTTTCTCGATTATGTGGCCTCATCCAAAACAACAATTATCATGATGTGACTGACTGATGCTTCACATTTAAATACTTGCAGTGTATGAATAATTAATGAGACACTAATGACAGCACGTGTTAAAATGCTCCCTGGCTTCCACCTCACGCAATGAAAATGATTGGCTAATGCAGAAAACGTCTGTGTGCTTCTCAGGTTAAACTGCACCCGCTTTCTATGAAAGGGGGGAAATTTCCCCGTTATTGACAGCATTTATCATTTCAAAGCTTTCATGTAATGGGATGGATCTGCCCTCTTTATATCCCCTCAGTTTTTTACCCAGAGTGGATGGCATGAATAAGGCATCACGATTCCTGCATTACACGGCAGAACCAAACTCCTTGCTGTAGTTCTTCTTTAGTGTGCTCTGACTTTAATTAAAGTTAATGGCTGCATTTTCATGCAAAACTGCGCATACATCAAGGGTGGTTTATGTTCCCAAACTGCATATTTGACTACATAAACATACCCCTAATCTTTTGCAAATGTTCAATAAAACCTACGGGGCTTCCGTCGCACTTATGAAAAGCCTCCGGCCTTCCCCGTTGACTGCGATAAAATCTTTAATCATAAAGTCTTGAGCAAGGTATCTTTGTACTTTAAATCTCTTGCTGTGTTTTCAAAACAGGAAATTAAGAATGACAGCATATGAAAAGAGACCGACAGAGAAGCCACGATTCCATACCATACACTGCTCGGCTCTGGAATATGCATAATTTGAATGATGTTTGTGTTTAATGGGGCAAAATGGGGAAATTCCCTTCTTACTGCAACAAATGTTTTTTTTTTTGGTTTTTTTTTTCAGTTGCAGATGTGACAGTATCTTCCTGTTGTCTCTTATTTTCTATGACATTTAAATATTCTGCCTCCAAAATATACAAAATACTCTGCTTTCAATAAATATTCTCTCTCACTGCATTAGCGATGAACAGCTAAATTCGTTTTGCAAGAATGCACATTTTCTTATTGCCTCTTTGGCAGCATGCCCTTTAATAAAGATCCCTTTAATAAAAATCCCTTTAATAAAGATGCAAAACTGGAAGCTATCTAAAAGCGATTTTGTCACAATGCATTAAATCGGTATTTCGAAACGAATTATGCCAAGCTGCTTTCCAAAAGCCACCCCGACAATGTATTCGCTTTCCATTTTCCAGTTAAAATCCACAAGTATTATTGGTAGAATAGCACAATTTTTGCAAAGAACGATAAAAGTAGTCAGATTTCCTTATGATAAAAATAATACGTGTACCTCTGGTGTCCTACACTCCCTTATAGGCAACAGGGTCTTGGAAATGTGGCACCTGGAGAATAATACATCAAGCAAGCAAGTCTGGAGGATTCAATGCCAGCCAAACCGATCAGCCCTTCGCCGCTCCCCCTCTGAGGTATTCTGGGAAAGCACAGGCTGAACACGTGCGATACCATTGACCTCCCTTGATGTTTGTCCTTCAGTATTACCTTTGCAGATTAATTGTCCGTGCAAGCCAGCTGTAATTGATGATGCCCACCCAGTAGCCACGATAAGGCAGCCGTCCGTATGATGCAGTACTAGGGCGAATCACAAGGTGATCACAAGCCACCCTTCTCACACCATCATACTCAGAGATGTACAGGGGGGCAACCCAATTCCTATTCTTACCATGTCTGCTACCTTATTAAAAAGCAGAAACATGCAGATTTCTGCAGAGCAAATCTGAGGTGTCTATGAATATTTTATAACACCAAACAATTTTCCAGAACATACAGACTGCATCCTCCCAATGATGAGCAATAAACGTGAAGAAGATGCCCTTAGGTAGACGAGTATGACTTTCAGCTCTCCTTGGAATGCACCTCATCAGTGGCATAACTGACTGGTTAAATAATTACTCCACATCTTCTCGATGTTAACTCTCACAGGATTCCGCATCATGTTCATTGATCCTCTTTAACAACATCGCCGCCGTTTCCTTGCTTCCTGTTGCTTGTATTCCTGCCGGTCATTAGGTTAATGTAATCCCCAGGGACCACATATCCATCATCTGGGCCTCGATTTACATTTTCACCGTCGTGAAGATGTGTTATACTGCATGGTTACAAACTGTAAGATGGATATGTCGCTTTAGAGAGACAATCAAAGAGATCTGCTGGAGGATGGAATTAAGACCCGGTAGTGCGCAGGAAATAATCCATGATTCTCCTTACAGATTTCCTATCCAAATCTGTTTTCCTAATTAACAGCCTGTATTTTGTCCACCATGTGTAAGACAGAGTTTCCACTAGTGAAGCAGTAAGATTCTTTCACCATTTCCTGTGGAATTCCCCACGAGTGCCAAATCTTGTACACCCAAGACTCTCCTTGTGTGTATTAAATCTGCTCAAAATCAGACGGACCGTTACGACGTGCGCAGGTATACAATGCAAATTGCCATGCTCTGTAAATCAGGCTTCCTGTTTTCTATTATTTAGGATATCCTTCTATATTGCACACCAGTACTAACCCATAACCTCTTACTCACTCGATGCTTACATGCTCTCATAACAAATGGACGTGAAATGACATTATTAAAATGTAACATAAGATGCAGAATATTTCTGAGGGGGGATTTTATCTCGCTACCAATTGCATAGCAATTATATGCCTATTTCAGATGTATAATACCGAGCCTGATAACCTTAATCAGCTTGGTCATCTCGATAAGCTTGATAACACGTTTATTACATGTTACAAGAACCTCCTTGTCATAAGGGGTGACTGGTGACTAATGCTTATTTAACCTTATCTCCCTCTTCACAACCAGCTGCTGGGTTAGTGAAGCCAGGTTGGGTGTACCAGTTAGAGGGGGGAGGTGAAAAAAAAGAAGAAGAAAAACCATTAACTTCTGCTCCATGTCGTTTCCCATTCTGCTCATCTCGCACTGAGCTGTATCATCCATTGTGTCTACCAGCAAGAAAGCCAATAGCAAAATATGTAAGCTACATAAAGCCGACTCACAATTCATTAAAAAAAATCATGCCTTTTGATCAAACCGTTCTCCCCTGCCGTTTTAATACCTTTAGAGAGAGTACACAGAACCACAAATGGGTGAGGCACTGATGTCCACATCAGCAGGATGGGTAGGAAGCCAACCGAATACATATACACACATGTTTGATGCTGCGTGATGATTCTCCCAGACTCTTGAAGGTGTGGAGGAATTATGCAAATTCTCTGTTGGCGAGGTTCTGGGAGCCGAGGAGTAGAATCACCATAAGTCAGAGAACAGATCTGGCACAGTGTAGTCATTCGGGACAAAACATGCCACATGCAGGATTGGGACCGGTGGAGCCTAATGAAAATTTCATATGCTGGAATCTCTTATGTATCTTGTGTACTCATTATTGTATAATTTAGTATGGGGGTGATGTCTCTGCATTTTACCTGCCGCAAATTCTTACTTCTCAACAAAAGCATTTAGCATTTTGGTCGCTTGCCAACGTCTGCTTAGGAAAAAACAAAACGTGGAAAGTGAAGTAGTGACACCTGCGTGAGTGTCAGCCGGTTTGAAGCGTACTGGGAGAACAAGCGAGACTGCGTATTAGCCAATGGCTGAGTTTGTAGATGCCGGGATTTTCTGAGAGGCCTGCTCGCCGATGGTGCAGTACCTGTCAAAGCAAACGCAGGCGTGGAACCATACATGAGGCCTGTCAAAGCAGAGGTCCACCTGCCTCCACCTTAAATCACGCTACATAATTTACTTACTGTTTCACTGGCTCCCTGAACAAATCAGCAAAACCAGCTGCCTGCAAAATGGCAGTCCTCCAGTGTATGTGCAGTCGCCGAATGTCGGCTACGAAGCACAGCGGGGAGCGTGGGGTTCTGTCGTTTGCCCAATTACTTAGTCTTAATTGAATTGGGTCGGAGTGAGGCGATTTCGACCTACTTCTCCACACCGAGCGTCTGTGGCCTAAATTGACCAAGCCTTTGGAGGAGAAAAGATCTTTAGGGGCCTGAAGAGAGTGCCTGATTATAATGCAACACCTCATTGATAGTAAATATGGCATGCTGTAATGGTTACATACCGGGAAACCTGTCTCATTTCATTGTATAATAACTCAGCAAATTTCCACTGCTTCCAATTATGCGATTTGGTTGTGGCTGTAAACTGTTATCATAGCTTGGAAGGAAAAACAACGTGTATGTGTATCCTTTTCATTCGCCGAGAAGCTTGACAAGGGCTAATCACCGGACTATTCATGTTTACATCCTTTCTCTGCTAGATAGTTTTGTCAGTTTTATTGCATATAAAAGAATGATTTTAACCTCTTTGGAAATCAAACTGCAATGTACAAGGTGCAAGACTTGTAAGTAATTTCGCAACTCGTTTACCACAAATATTTGATCGTTACCAAGAATGCAAAGGCAGAGGATGTTCATTGGATACACGGTGTACATGTCATGCATCTATCAAACCGAAATCAATGACACAACTGCACAGCATCGAAACTCTACGACAGTGACTTGATAAGAGTAGAGCAATATGGCTCGTTTCACTGTGACGCCCTTTCCACCTCATTGTGACATCCTTCTCTCATCATAAGGAATATGACATGGTCAGCAGATACTCGCTGGCATGAAATGAACAAAATAATGTCAGATCTTCCAGGAATGCTATGAGGTGGCAGTTTTCTGCTTCCCAGCACCACAAATATTAGACATGGCTGGATTATGTGTTACGATTTTTTGTCATGGCAGCACCATTTTGTTCCCACCGTGAGACCCTTAGTAGCCACAACATGGAGGCCATGTGTTAGGAAGCAGCACTGCCAAGCCCCTGTGCGGGCTGAACGTGAGTGAACGTGCCTGGCCATTCGCAGTGTGTTTCGAGGGTCATTCGAGGTACTTGGCAGCCTGGTGGTGGGTGCACGCGGAATGCAGAGTCATCGTCTCATGAGGATAACAGTGCAAAAGAAACTGAGTGGCTTGTGGAGAGGCTGGCTGAAGGTGGGCATCTATATTTCACTGACATAGGAAATGTGAACAGAAATGGGGACAGAGATCGATCAAAGAGGAACTGAAGCCAGACAACCGAACCACAAGTCGGAGGTATTTTAAGCACGATGAATTTCATTACAGGTGTAAAGCATTTGGAGTAACACACTTAGAAAGCCAACATTGTATTTGATAAGAAGTCTGGATGGATGGATGGATGGACGGACGGACAGACAGACAGACGGACAGACAGACAGACGGACAGACGGACAGACGGACGGACGGACGGATGGACGGATGGACGGATGGATGATACACTGCAACCTAAATTTCCAATTTTCATTTATTTCCCTGTGTGTTTCAATGTAAATTCAACATATTCAGTTGCCAACAAATCGCATTAGGAAATTCTGGTGATTAAAACGACTGCACAGTATATGAGGAAATGTGCATCATTAATTAAGAGGTTCCACAACACAGAGATCAAATTGATTTTTGCTTCTGAAGGAAATTAAAGGCAATACTTAAAATGCATCCAAAAACGTGTGATGAATAATCTTCCTTTCCAAGCTGAGTGTATCATAATGCAAAATGCCAAAAAAAAAAACCCTTGTAAACGACCAAAGCCATGCATACTGACACAGTGCAATGCCTTTTCTACTGTTCACACATGAAATGTAGCCTCTGCATTGCTGCAGACCGTGCTGAATAAACCATAAGGAATAAATATTATTATACCTACCTGCCTAGGTGCGAGTGATTATGATTTTAGGACAGAAGCGAACTCCAGTCACTATTGGAGCAGAGCATCACCGAGATCATAGCAGCACGCAACGACTTATTCGATATAAGAATCACATTTTAAAAACGAAATTAAAAAGCCTATCGGTCACATGTGCATTGCACTGTTTTAATATGCCATAAACTGCAGTGAATTGTGTTGCTATGCAACGAGGCGGCTTTTTTTCTACAGTATGTGTACATATTATTGTATGAGAATCCCAATCAATCCGAAACAGATGATAATTCAACAGAATATGGAATTTCCATGAATGGAATAATCTTTGAGAAATGAAGGCACGATCGCATCATAAAGCCTTCATTTAGGAGTGGACACATCATGATCATATCTGCACGCTTTTCTCTACTACCTGCGTGTGGTATGATTCTTATCCTGATTACTTTCTCAAGTCTATTACTAATTAATCGATCAATCAGATGCATCACGGCAGCAATATCTAGTAAGATGAATCCATCAAGTTTCCAGAATCACTTGATGAGGAGCACTGAAGACCCGACGGTGGATGTCTCCCACCTGAAAGGCTCTCCTACCTCTCTGAGATGCTGGCTCTCCCTCCGCAGTGCACGGGATCTCCTCCTTATGACTGCCTGCTTGTGGAAGCTGAGCTCCCAGGGACGGGAGGAGCTACGACGCCACAATGTATCAGGCTGGGAAAAGGGCAGGGAGAAAAGTTTCCCCCTGCAAACAGATGGAGACAGGAGAGATAAATCCTGGGCATCATCAGGAGCTTTCAGATCACCATGGTAACCGAACAAACCTTGTTGAAGTGTCAGTAAGGACAGGCTCCACTGTTCTTTCTCTTTGCTCAGGTTTATGCTGTTCAATTTCAAGACGCATTCTTCACTGACTGATATTTTACATGGATGGACGTGTTACATATTGAAAGGCAGAGGTTTCCATTGCTGTATGTCAATAGTTGTGTGGTGATTTTGAGAAAAGATGCTGCGTAGACAGTCGGGTTTTTAACTGGTTCCAGCAGATTTGATAGTGATGTGGTAATCTTCCTTATCTTGTAAAGTTCCCTTGCCAAGCTCTCCTTGTTTGAATTCAGTAGACAAAGTCTGAAACGAACGAAGTTCATTAGTGGCTAGTACTACAGACCTAAAGTATAGATGTTTCAGAACCCTAGACAGCAGCTGCGGGACCACAGCCCATGTGGTGTCAATCCGGTGTAGGGGATGCTCCATCGGGCCAGTAGGGTGTGTAAAGGAACAAATTATTAGCTACAGTCTTTCACATCACTAACATTCCACCAGTTGTGGCTACTTGATCACACCTGTTAATGAGATGCTGGGGTTTTTTTGCATTGTCAGGCATCCCTTCAGCGGTTTGACGATGCCGGTTTGCTGGTACAAATGAAGACACCGATTAAGTAAAGTCATGCTGTAAAGGATTCAGTGTGTTGGCTTTTTATCATAGTCAACAGTGAAGTCTGCTGACTTTTTCTGAAATTCACGTTGATTCGTCTATAGTCTTTGTTTAATGTTTTGGTCTGATAGTAGTTTGACATCTGTCTTATGGCAGCTTCCATTCTCAGATAATAACAATAATAATAATAATAATAATAATAATATGCTTTGTAACATGATATACGTACTTTGAATAAATCACTGATGGTCATCACCGGTCATCTTTAAACGCCTTGAGTCGTGCGTACTGTGTGTAACTTGAGTGCACTGTGAGGATATTGACGATTCCACCAAACAGAAAGCAAGGGAATAATGAAGAGACCTAATATGGATGGGCTGCATTCTGTATGCCCTTGTGGTTTTCCGGTAATGAGCTGGATGATGAACAATGGCCTTCTTTTCGTTCTTTCGGTGTTGTGTGCCATGTAACGTTATGTAAAGATATGAGCTGCTAGTCTCAACAATTCATGACAAAAATTCTTTGTTAGCTTCCCATTGTGTCAATCACAAAAGTGGAACTTCAAACGTAGCCACGGAAAGCCACCTCTGGTAATTTATTAAAATTTTAAAATGACTGATTTAATTGCTTTTCTTACATTTCTTTTTCATTGACTGCCATCTCCACCTATTCCACAGTGTTCAAGTTTTTACTCCAGGTACAGAATTCTTTGGAGACCGCTGGCTGGCATTAGTTTAATAGTGGAAATGGATACCCTCAGCATTTTTGACTTACTGTTCACCCCCCATCACACAAACACATACACACATACACACACACACACACACACACACACACACACACACACACACACACACACACACACACAAGTCAGTCTGGTCCTTATAATGAGGATGTGAACATGTGATGTCCTATGGCTATGAAAGGCAAGAGGAAGAAGGAACTAATGGCATCAGTGTTTGGTTAGAAAACAGAAGGTGTCTCTTGTCAGTGGTGTCAGGGTTCACGGCAGTAACTTCAATGGATGCCTCCCCTTTCTCTCCCCCCCCACCTCCCCCCTCTCTCTCCCTCTCTCTCTCTCGCTCTCACTGATATCTCTGCAGGGCAGCACCCCCCCACCCCCCATTGATGTCCTTTGGGCTGTATAATGAGAATAAATGGGCTGGAAGTAAACATCCACACTGTTTTTTTTTTTTTTTTTTCTACCCTTCCACTCATTCTTTGGCTAGAATATCAAAAAATGGTGATGTATTGTGCTGCCTGAAGGGTTGCACACTGTTTAGTGATATATAAATTTATTCAGAAATGGGAAACAACGGCTGGGAGTCTCTCTCTCTTGTTGAGCTGCAAATAAGCAATACATTCAGTTAATGCTCTACTGAGTTGGTCTGTATTGAATGCTCCTCTAGTGTGTCACACATTTATGATTAAAGAATCATGTGTGTAGTGCTGCGTACATGTTGTTTTTTTAATAATATATGTATGTGTATATATGTATATTCCTGTGTGTGTATGCAGTATTTATATAAAAATGGGAAACTCAAGAATTGGTGAAAACGTGTGTGTATATATATGTATATATATATATATATATATAATATTTTGCTTTTAAATTTAATTGTGAATTCTTGTATTTTGTCCATCTCACAATATAGGTTATAACTTAATGGTAGGCGGGTGTCAAATTCCGGATTCTCTTCCTTCGAGGATTGCCAGTCTCTTGTCCAATTACTCGTGTTCTTTTTTATTTAGCAAAGAAAATGGCAGAAAGGAAAAGACAATTTATTTTTAATTACTTGCAGTCTGTCCAAAGCTAATTGCTCAGAGACGAGATGGAAAAACTCGTTCTTATGTGCAGAACTTTTTATCTGCAATCTCAAATTATTTTAGAACAAGAAAATAAGCCAGCCTTTCAGATCTGAACTGGCAAAGCAAAAATGAGTAACATTCTCCCGATTTCTGTGGGTGACAGTATGTTTTCCAGGAACAGAATTCAACATCTATGAGTATTATGTGCATCAAACATAAGTGGCTCATAGCCAATATGAACACAGCACAAAGTTTAGTGATGAGGAAAATCCCATTTAGTGAATCATAAATCCATAACAATTGGCCATAGAAAGAAAAAATGAGAGCAAGACACCAGCCGCTTGTTTCCCGCTCTCCTTTATTTTAACAAATAACCTAAGCTTTGTGGCCGTTTCCCCGGTTTGTCGTCTAAATTTGTTTCTGTGACGCGACATTGCGAGTGCGGCTTTACCACAAAAAGATCATTGTTGGCTTCCCGCAGCCTGGGTCAAACCATTTCTGTTGTCCCCTGTGTTTAGGCCGGATTTTTGAAACGGCCTTCAGCTCCCATCTCAGACTGGTGGTGACACGTCATTCTCAGGAACAGACATTCACTTTAATCCCTAAAGGATGTTTTTCCCGTCTTTTAGGTAGCAGCTGTATCTTAAGTCAACTTCATATACAATTTTGCATGAACAGCCTACCAGAATGGGTTACAGTGTTGACACACTGCGTGTAAACTTGTATACATTATAGGTGTAATCATCCTCAGTAAAGTTATAACAGAGGGTATATAAGCATTGACATAATACACAAGGGGAGCAGTTAAAATTCAGACGTATATTGAAAATAATTATTAGATCATTCACAATATTTTCTCTTTTGACAAGTAAAAATGCACGTAATGCCTGTGTAGAATCATGACATCCTGATTATTCTCCTAACCTTTTAAACCAAGATGCATCTTCTCTGAGTTTTACTGTTGAAGTATTCTGAAACCTTCCTGAAGTCACTGCAGTTTCTACAGTGATTCCGAAACCTTCCTGAAGTCACTGCAGTTTCTACAGTGATTCTGAAACCTTCCTGAAGTCACTGCAGTTTCTACAGTGATTCCGAAACCTTCCTGAAGTCACTGCAGTTTCTACAGTGATTCCGAAACCTTCCTGAAGTCACTGCAGTTTCTACAGTGATTTTTGCACAGACATCAGTCAGCAGTATCCGATACAAAATAACTGCTCTATTTATAGTGTGTACAGTGTATGTTCGAGGGACTGCATTGCAGAAAATCTGGCCATTTTTAATCAATGTTACCAGCAGGATGAGAGCTGGTGTTCTCCTCAAGCACACAGCACTGCAAGAGCAACCCTGTCTCTGGAGAATGCCCCCACCCCCCATGGTGGAACTTTATTATTTGTCACCACTCTTAATGAGTTATCTTCGGCGATACTCTGCAGGTGGGTCTGTTTTGAGGGCTGTGTGCTTCTGGCATGCCATTCAACATGCAGAGAGCAGTCTTTATTAAAACTGTATTATAATTTCACCAGAGCGTGCTCATTCTGAGGTTAACCTTATAAAGCAGGCTTTTTTTACCGGCTCACTTCTTACCCTCAGTGTATTGCTCTGCTCGTGGGGATGTGGAGAGTGTAATTGAGTAGGTAAATATACACAACAAGGGTAACATCAAAAGTTAAGGAAATGACTGTGGCTGGAAAAAACTAACAAGAAATAACAGGAACAGAACTCAGTTTAGAGGAGTACAGAACATAATCCAGCTGATTATCTACCAGAAATTCATGTAGGGTCCTTCAAAACGTGGCTCTGAGGTGTTTCCTTTCCTGCAAGGAATAGTGTCGTGTCCTCTAGTGTGGAGTGAAGTGTCATGCAACATAGCTCTTTTAGAATAAGGTATGAAACACAACTCAACAAGGAATTCCGTCATCTGCCCATCTTCCAAACAGTAAAGCTGTACATGGTCACAGTAGGCCTGAGACCTTACCCAGAATGCACAAGGAATAAGGCAGGAGAATACTTTGGACAGGATGGAGCCATCATATCTGAAAGTTAAGGACTGTAAATATAATATAATAAAATGAGTATTTTGCCCTGACATTTTAGATAACTGACCTCAAAGTAATTCACCATGTGAATTTTAGTATGCTGCCTTGGATAAGCCATGAGGCTAACTTTGATAAGTGATTAGAAGACGGATGGATGGACGGACGGACGGACGGACGGATGGAAGGATGGATGGATAACAAGTGTGCAATTGTAGAATAGCATTCACATTTGGTTGTCATGAGTTTAAAGGCACTCTAAAGGCATTCTTTTGGTCTGAAAGAATTTAACATATCATAATTAAATTTTCACAGGGTGAGTGCAGCACAATCACGGTTCAGTCATGCAGCTAAGTACGTTTCCACTCAATCTCGGACTCGTTGGTCCGGCAGCGTTTATAAGTCAGATCTCAGCAAATGTATAAAAGACTTCACGGTATTTCTGTGCAGAAAAATCATTATATTTTAGTATGTTCATTTGGAAATAATTGTGGAACCAAAGCAAAGATCTAACATTTAGCTTTCTTTTCTTGCTGGGTGGCTGTTTCGTGGAAAATTTCATTCTCCGGCTTCGTCAATAGGACATCGCGTGACTGTGCAGTCAGGGCATAGGTCATTTTGTTAAAATCTCACGCAATTCCCTCGATGAAGTTAAAAGATCAGAACAAAGGGCAAACTTCCTCAGCCAGACCCTTTTTTGAATCACTTTCCCGGGAGCGGTTCATAACCGGCTAATAGAATTTGCCCCCTGAGACACCAGGGGTGTTATTTTGTCACGTTCAATCAAACAGTTTCCAGATCTGTCAAATGTGGATTAGAGCCCCAGTTTCTGAGCTAACACAGCTCATCGGCGAGAGGGCGGCTCCCAGTAAGATGAATTCTGGACATCAAATGAGTTCACTGAAGGTCGTTGCATTCATGTTAAAAGCAGAAATTCCATCTGAAATTTGATCCATCTTCTAACGAGGCATAAAAAAGCATCGAATAAGCGATGCACTGCTTGAGCATAGCTGTGCTGTCCTGAACCAATTAGCCGTGTTAGCAGTTTTTACTCAACGCTCTGAAGTGTGTATTGCTGATGAAAGTGCATAATTTGCAAATATTACTACTAATAATAATAAGAATAATAATACCTTTAAGTGTGAAAACAATAACAATCTGTCACAAACAGAGTGTGTTCCCTGAGACATGATAAACTGCTGATTTTATATGTGTATCTTGTTGGACCTTAGATCATACGTATTACTGAGACTCCCAGGTGAAGCAATTTCGAGCTGCTCCCACCAGGGGGACAGTGACTCACTATGATAAACGATCGTGGGGCCACGGTGAGCAGCTTGGGGGGGGAAGCGTGCCGAGGCACTGCGATGTCACTGTAGTGTTATGACTCTGCATCGTTCACGTGCCAGTCTCTCACATACATGTGCTCAGACACGCCTGAGTTCTGACTGGATACCTTGCCAGTTAAACACAAACAGGTACCTTGCCATGTTTCGCTTACGTTAACCTTGACAGTCGTGCCAAGGGAGCGAAGGAAGCGTCTGTTGTACCCTCATCTTTTGGCTCAGACTACGACACAGCAACCATTTTGTCCTTTCGCTCCCCTTTATCGGCGCGTAAAGGGTGTGAATCTGCGAGGAGGGCCATTCAGAAACACGTCGGCCGTGTTTGCACTGTGCAGAAAAACCGCCGACCAGTTGCCATGGAGATGAGGGATGGAATGGTGTGGTATGCAGGAAGTTAATTAACAATCTGCTTGCACGTTATTACAGCCTCTTGCGTGCATGTGAGTGTAGCAGAATTCAAGAGTTGCTTTTCCGTTTAGCTGTAATCAGAGCTCTCTGGTTTCAGCGTGTCATTCAAGACAATCAGAAGTTGACGTTCAGATCAGAGAGCACTGCCTTTGTAAGTTTTTCTCTTTTTTTTCCAGTGGTGTGGAGGTCCAGCCTTCGGGACTTTAATGTTCCTATTGTGTCTGTCCAGTGAGGTGTAATCTCAACAGCCCACATGTGTGTTTGTCGCTGATTCCTTTTGTAGAAACCAAAGGGTCATCGGCTGAAAAGAGCCACAGAATAGGCAGTAAATCTGTCCCCTCTGCCAACGCACCCCGGCTCAGACGCACACAGGGCTGCCGGATTGCTAATGACGTGCAAGCGCTATCCAAACCGTTTTATTAGCGTGAATCGGAATTGGAGATTCGCAAGATTAGCACGGCAGTCACCGTGCAAAGGAATAATCATAATAATCAAAAACATTACAATTACAACATTTACAATTTGTTCTACAATCCCTGACCAGGATTAGAAGCTGGACAACGACATGATAATATTTTGTAGTGATCATATAGTGGGAAAGGGAAACGTTACATGACTCTTAAATTAAAGAAGATCCAGCGGTACACCTAGCAGAATCAGCCCTACTATCGGCTCCCTTATTTAATTTTCCTCAGGCATCCTGAAGCTGAGGATGTTTCCAGAAACTCCTGGTGATCTCACATGACAGCAATACCTCCCCAGGGGCTGTAGACATCTGGCATCTATCGAATTAAGGCAATAGAAGAAATCATCTATGATATCACGAACCGTGAACCCCGTGCCGACGGCTGACCCACACCTGCATTTTGGTCTCAAAGGTTTTTTGTTCTTTGTGCGCGTGTAAGTAGGTGTCAGTCGCGAGGCGAACCGCGGTGAGGCCGCTCAATCGACTCAGGTGAGCTTCATCGGTGGGTCACCTGCCGCGACTGCCAAGTGAGAATTAAACCACGGGTGACAAATCGCCATCTAACAGCAGAGCCACGTAACCTCAGCTTGTCAGCCTCACAGGCATTCTTCCATTTTCCGTTTTCCTACCCATCTACCAATGACAGAGACCCGGGGTCGTGGCGCTGATTCATGATAGAAACAAAACCCAGATTTGGTGCCACAATCCACCTGTGAATTACCCTACAGCAGTAAGACACGCGTCTGACCTCAAGAGGCACCAGAAGGAGGTGACTGTAATGTAATTATGTTTACTATACCCTTCTCTCTATGGTCCATGGGTCACACCTTGGCCATCCATTCCTTGGCAGTTCAGAAAAGTGGGGCGTCGTACTTTGTTAGACACCTCCCACAAAGAAGAATCCTTTAATGCACTACACATGCGGTAGGGGAATGCATCTTCAGCCAGGAGGCACTTTCAAAGAACAAAACGAGAAAATAGAAACAAGAAAGAGAGGTGAACAAATAACCATTTTTCACTTGGCTACAACCCACTCAAAATCCATCAGAAAGTACACACCCTCCGATATACAGGGCAGTCTCTCTGGGTAAAATGCTCAGCCGCTCAATTACAGTGGGAGGAAACACCATCTAGTCAGAGAGCGTGTCTCTTGTTTTCATTTCTCCTCTACTGAGAGACCCAGTGTAGATACTTCAGGGGAGCACACCAGTGCTCCCAAACACTATGGCAAGAACTTCAGCCTGACCCGTCCGTTGGTGGCTGACGGAACCCTCGCCCTCGGGGAACGTGTGCCCCGTCTCCTGCCAGGGATTCACAGCCGTGCTTTACGTCAGCTGCCAGTCAGATAGCCAGCACATTAAGTATTTTCCTGCCGAGCCGTCCAAAGCGGTCGGCTGGCTGACCTCTTAGTCCTGGTAAAGTCCTCTTCTGTAGCTCCTTCTCCCAGGAAGACCGAGAACGAGAACAAAAGTCATTCGAGCAGGTCTCCAGCCAGCACCAGCCACTAGGCTTCGCTCATCGCAATAAATCACCCTCAATTACCTGATCACTGGAACGATAACCTCAAGTGAAAATCGGTGGCTGCCTGATGATCGTAGTACTGAGTACTCTCAGTGCTAAGTCAGTACCACACAGCATCAGACGTTCACGTTACCAGGCGTGACGTTTCTCTTTCCAAAACAGACGGTGCATCGTGATCATGCCTACACACCTGGTGCATTCATGCTGAAGATGGAACACAAAGACATGAAGCCCCTCGTGCACGACGGTGTCACGGGGGTGCTAGCGAGCACGTGAAGGCGCGTGACGGCTGGGTGGTGTCTGCTCTCCTCAGGACCTTCAGTGTGTGACGGTGCATTAGCTGTGTGTCTCTGTGCATCCACCCTTATTCTCTAACGGGGCTCAGCCTGCTTCGCTGTTGTCACCGCAGATGACAGGAGCTCCAGGGCGCCGTCACGGGTGGAATCCTCGCGGACGGCGTTGGCGACCGCGAGCAGCTGAATGCAGATGGAACGGGGACCTAGGGGTCCATGATAATAATGAGAAATAAAATATCATTTCTATCTCGTTAATATCTCAATAATGTTTAAAATAGAACTGTTATTCTGGGAATTTAAATGCTGTAGCTATTTTTTTTTTTTTTTTTTTTTTTTCCTGTTCATAAAGGTTTTTTTATTCATGAAAACTAAAAGTGGGTCACAGTAGAGTGTTTTTGGTTTGATCACGGTCACAAACAGGTAATATATAGGGTACATCACGGTTTTCTGATGTAAAACCCTTTCATGCATGAATTATGACTGGCTGAAATAACATTTCTATTAATTATTTTCTATTCTTTCAGGATTGAAAAAATATAATAATTGATTTTAGTCTAGTTGTACTTCATTATGCATGTATTGTACGGCGTGTGTTTGAGTCCTTCATTACAAGTAACGAAGATCAAATTATTATCACAATTGAAACATTTTGAATGCCCCCTCAAGAGGATTCTATGCAAGTTTTAACTTGAAAACCATCCATAAATTAGACAATGGGACTTAAATAGCTGTCCACTGTAGCAAGCATGATATATGAGAGGGATACACTTAAAATAATTCATGTTTGCTGTCAAGCTACCCTGAGATCTTACTGTGCTTTACATTATCATAGAGGAAACTCGTAAGTGTAGAAACATACATACATGAATATACACTGTTCAAAAAAATTAAAGGAATGCTTTTTAATCAGAGTATAGCATCAAGTCAATTAAACTTCTGGGATATTGATCTGGTCAGTTAAGTAGCAGAGGGGG
>JAACJT020000105.1:11808489-11853942 GCA_009936485.2 Gymnarchus niloticus | reverse complement strand
GGCGCCCTGTGCTTCTCACAGATGAGAGCAGGTTCACCCTGAGCACATGTGACAGACGTGAAAGGGTCTGGAGAAGCCGTGGAGAGTGTTATGCTGCCTGTAACATTGTTCAGCGTGACCTGTTTGGTGGTGGGTCAGTGATGGTCTGGGGAGGCATATCCATGGAGGGCCTCAGACCTCTACAGGCTAGACAATGGCACCCTGACTGCCATTAGGTATTGGGATGAAATCCTTGGACCCATTGGCAGACCCTCCGCTGGTGCAGTGGGTCCTGGGTTCCTCCTGGTGCATGACAATGCCCGGCCTCATGTGACGAGAGTATGCAGGCAGTTCCTAGAGGATGAAGGAATTGATACCATTGACTGGCCCCCACGCTCACCTGACCTAAACCCAATAGAACACCTCTGGGACGTTATGTTTCGGTCCATCCGACGCCGCCAGGTTGCACCTCAGTCTGTCCAAGAGCTCAGTGATGCCCTGGTCCAGATCTGGGAGGAGATCCCCCAGGACACCGTCCGTCATCTCGTTAGGAGCATGCCCCAACATTGTCAGGTATGTATACACGCATGTGGGGGCCCTACAAACCGCCGAGTACGATTGTGAGTTGCTGCAATGAAATTTCAGCAAAATGGACTAGCCTGTAGCATCATTTTTTCACTTTGATTTTTGAGGTGTCTTTGAATTCAGCCATCTGCAGGTTGATGATTTTCATTTCCATCAAACAATGTGGCATCCTTTCATTCCTAACACGTTACCCAGTCCATATCAGTATAGACATCCAGCATGATTTTTCTTCCCATTGAGATCTGATGTGTTTTCAAAGTGTTCCTTTAATTTTTTTGAGCAGTATATATACCAGGGCCTTAGGTGATAAACTCCAGCTGACCCACAATCGAATGATTTGCTGGCCTAAATAGGGTCAGCTTGGTGGACTCAGGAGATTTGGGAGTCTGAGACATGCTCCAGGGTGCATAGATTTTAACTTCATGGATTTGAGTTGCCTCTGCCATTCTTTTAAGGTATGGTGCTCTTTGAGCTGGATTCACCCTGGCATAAACTCCATTTTAGTTTGTCTTTTTGTTATACCCAGATGTCCCAAACCCACCCCAACCCCTCCTTTTGTTTCTGCCTTGTATTTGAATAAACCAGCAATTTATTCTACATTACACTCCTGTGCCATGTGTGATGTAAGTAGGTGATTTCACAGAAGGCGCTCAATAACATACTCAATGTAGGCATTATTTCTACAGCTTGGAAATTATAATAAATATATATTCTACATGAAAACAAAATTTAACTGACAATGTACAAGCTTTTACATGAAAGTGTTGGTGTAAATTTTAAATTGGGGGGGGACAGAAAAACAAAAGAGAAAAGCTTAAAATCAAGCTGAAGTTTGCATGCTGTGTTTCTGGAAATAAACGATGAGGACTTGGTGTTCATATTAGAAACACTAATGGAACAAAGAGCTTCCTATCTGAATATGATCTTAAATCAAAACTAAATAATGCTCAAAATGAAACCTGAGGGAAAATACTGTGGGATTTCCTTAGCTTTGTCTCTGTTAAGTGATTAAGATGACCGAGCTCAGAAATGTGTTAAAGCGATTGCCAACTTTGTCTCAATGACCCCTTAAGCTACGCCAAGTTCCTGCAGAGCTGCTCAAACTGACCAACATCTGCAGATTTACTGTTTCCACCTGCTTGTATCAATTTGTTCCGAGAGCCATTGTACTCTAATTAGCAAAGTAGCCGCAGTCACGGATCTGCTTCTGGACCACCGCCTTCATGAAGGTGGGTCTAGATGCTAATTCCAGTCGAGCGTCATGCTGGGGTCCTTCCTGGATGCTTTTGCGATTTGATTTTGGAGACATTTGTCTGAGTCCTGTGAAGATTCAGTAGGCCCCCATCTCTTTACTGAATAAATTTAAGTGAATCTTCAAGCAGTATATTCCCATGGTTCTAATCATGCAATAGGCTTAATGTCTCAGTCAAGCCTGATTAAATAGCAACTCAGTGCTCCTAAAAACCCACAGATTTACTTAGCAGTTGCTCATATGCAAAGCAATGTACAAGCGAGCAGAACTTGAGTGCAGAGATCAGGGTCAGTCAGGGCTTAGCACCTCTGGAGCAGCTGGGGTTAATTGCCTTGTTCAAGGCCCCAGCAGTAATATAATTAGTCTGCCAGGTATGGGCTTTGAACTCACAACCTTCCAGACTCAAGTACACATCCATAGTCTGCTCAGATAAATGCCGTAAATTCTTTGCTATAAAAAATTGACTTGGGAAGGAAATATTGCCATAAAGTCTGGCAGTTTTTTTAATTTTTTTTTTTTGGGGGGGGGTATTTGACTTGTAGCCTATACTGTAATTTTCCAAGAACAAGCTGATCATTAAACAACTAAAGTTTGAAAGAACCATTTAAGAAAATATTGCTTTGACACAAGGCCACTATATGCAGAGAGAACACCAGCATTTGTCTGTCACGGTGCTGTCTTATTGTTTCGTCTGTCATCTAGTTTTTGTTTAAAGTTCATAAGGTCATTTAGAGAACATATAATTCTTCCCACCATTGTGGTGCTCATGATTTTGTTTTTGTCATTTTTCATTTTCAGTAGTATTATTACTACCATGATTTATCATTCCGTTTGCTATATTTAGCACCATGATACAACTACTGGTTTTGCTATAAAATGTTTGTAATCTATTGTGCATGTGTATATTGTACCACGATTAAAAATTTCATATTCCATTCGTTCATCTTGCAACTAGTTATCCTGGACAGGGACACGGGCAATTATTTATATGAATAGCTAAAAATCCCCTTCGAAGACTGTCGTACTGCAACTTGGTACTACAAAACATTGACTCTAGTGGCACCTAGTGGTGAATAATTTTAAAGCCCAAATACTAACCATGCACCTTCCAATTTCTTATCTTAGTCAGGTACCCAGGGCTGCCTGGTGCCTATCGCAGGCAGCACAGGGCACAATACTGGGGGCATGGGAACATGCATGCACACATTCAGATTCATTAACTTTGGACAATTTAGATACGCACTTAACCTAACTGCATGTCTTCAGAATGCAGGATTAACAATATTTTTACTGGGCGGTGTGCAGCTCAGTGAATCAGGGATCTCTGCCCATGTCTGGAAGGTCTTGGGCCACATCCCGTGAAGGTCTTGGGCCAAATCCTATGAAGGTTTTAGTTTAAATCCCATGAGGGTCTTGGGTCAAATCCTATGAAGGTTTTGGTTTAAATCCCATGAAGGTCTTGTGTCAAATCAAATGATGGTCTTGGGTCAAATGCTATGATGGTCTTGGGTCAAATCCCATGACTGGCAGAGCAATCATACCTATTTTAGTAAGATCATAACTACTCCAGAGATGCTGGTTGCTGGCTAACCTTAAGTTTTCCTCACTCAGATGTTGCTATGAACAAAAGTGTCTGCTAAAAAAAAAAATATTAATAAAAATGATAATATTCTTCACTGGTGAAAACAAAAACAACGTAATGTTAAATAATTTGAAATGAAAGTTGTACCTTCCCGCATCACAAGATATCTGCAGCAAGGTCCCACCGGAAACTTTTCCTGCCATTTCTTTAAACCGAGTAGCTGTGGAAAATCAAGCAGAAAAATAGATATATATCATAATGGTCGTATGAAATGAAACAATAAGTCTAAGTTCATAAAAGTCTCGGCTCAGCAAATACAAATAAAATGATAACAGATAATGGGCTGTATGTGAGGCCCTAAGCAAAATATGAAGACGCTCTGGAAAGGGGCCCGTATGTCCCAGCTGTATCTATGATGATTGTGTCAGGTCTGCTAGCTGCTGCTTCTGCAATACATGCCGGATTGCAGGGATTAGAAGTAAATGAATAAAGTGCTGATCTACTTAAGCGGTCTGACTGGACAAATGAGGCTTCAAAACCTGTGGTGGGTGGGAGAATCGTGAACTATAAATCAAGGCTGGGACTAAACGAGACTTCGAAACCTGTGGACCCACTGCTGGCAACAGAAAGCATCGATTGGCAGTTCAGGATACAACAACCCACCATGGGTTTTGAAGCCTCATTTGTCCCGTCAATATTTAAACCTGCCTCCTATTTACGGTGTCTTCCAGTCACAGTTGTAGACGGTGCATTACTAGATTAATGCAGTTTTGTCAAACGTGCGTCTCCCTCTGCTCCACTGATGTCCTTGCGACTTGCTCTGAATGGGAAGTATGGCCTCCTGCTTCTATATACGCTGTGCAGTGGGTCTCATCCTTCTAGTCTTCTGGCTCCACCGATACTCTAACCCTGAGTCCTCATACTGCACTCCTCATTCCCCAGCCGTCCGTCTAGCTGGCGGTTGCCTATCCAGTGGGCTGGGCAGAAAAAGCAGGCAGCGTGGATCAGACGGGTGACTTCTGTTTGTATTCTGCCAGACGCTGACACAGACATCAGAGAACTTCCATATACTGTACCGAGTCTGTAAGACTGGGAGGAAGACTACTGAGCAGTGATCGGATACACACTCTCAACACCTCCCCCACCCCTCCAGAGAGGAAACACAACACTGTGCCACAGTGGCTCAACAAGCGGGGTCTCACACAGGGGGCTTCTGACGGGCGCAGTCAGAAGGCACGCTTCACCGATTCGTCCCGAGCCCTCCGGCTCGCCCTGCGGCTCCTACCCCAGCTGTGCTGTGTCATCCACTGCTGGTGACCGAATAATTGGCATTTCTCCACCCGAGAAGGAGGCTTTAACTCAGCCAGGGTATCGACGCAGACCCACACAGGAGCATGGTCCGCGGACTTGTCAGGTCATCTGCCGGCTGCTGACGGCCAAGTGATGGGAATCTTGCCGCTCTGCCTGCGGGCTAAAGCCGCCCCACGGACTGTGGCGTGGCCGGTGGCATAAAAACGAAGCGGGAGCCCTTGAAGGGGCCCTTCATACTTTTATAAGGGGGCATTATGGACAGGCATGAGTGATCCATGCAGGGGGGTTATTATTTATTTGTTTTGAAAAGCTCCCCTGCACCAAAATGTCCATCTGCAGTTTGAGTTTTCACAGATCACTCAAAGGGGAGGAAATACGTTAGCCTTTTTTATGTTAATAATACATAATATTAGATCCCCAGGTAAGATATTTACATAAGCATAGATGGAGAACCCATAAAACCATTGTCCTGTCACACTAGAAAATCTCACAATGTGCCTCCTTAAATTGCAGAAATTTTGACTGCCATTTGAAAAGGAAAAAAAAAACAACAACCTATTAAACAGTACCGTCTCAGGTCAGGGTTAAATTCTTCGATTAAATAAATCTCAAATGTTACAAACGTGAACAGTGTGATGCGTGAGTAATGGGATACCATTAAAGACCCTCCAGTCTGGCTTTAGCAAAGTTTGTGACATTTTTAAACTTAGGAAAGTACGTAATGAAAAAGGCAGGATGTGGTAACCATGGAAACAACGTCAGTGTGTGAGTCCTTTGCTGATGTTGCTCTCTGACACACACAAAGGCAACTCAAATCGTTACGAAACACAAGAACGCACACGCTCGTGTGCACACGGGCACCCGCTTTACGAAACATTGTGCCACCACAGAATCTACATGATTTTTATTTTTTACTCTTTTTTTTAAACTGCGTGTAATCTTGGTTCTCCTCGGTTTTTGACCGGCAGCAAGGCTGATGGTATTTGCTACAGCTTGGTCCCTGCTGGGCCTCTGATGTTCCAGAGGACAACCGTGGGGCCACAACAGGGCAGTTTCATTAATCTGAGAAGTCAGTCAGGGTGGAATGCTTGCCAGGCATGGATGGCACCAGCGTTGGGGAAAGAGGAAAACGGTACGAATCCATTAGCTGACAGTCCCCACTCTCATTACGCCAGCAATCGCCATGGCTCTGCTGTCTGCTAGGGTGCCTGAAGCATTTGAAAGTCCACAAAGGCCAGTAGTGATCACCCTTTATACTGGGGTACTCGTCTCAGATTAATCCTCTCTTACAGTGGTGTCTATTTCTGTACTGCATGTTTTTTTTGTTTTTTTTGGTTTTTTTTATGTTCATGCATGTGTCTCCACGCGCATGTTAATCATAAAATATTCCCCTTGATTAATCTTCTGGTCAGATTTCCCCCCCCCCCATATAATCTGTTCGAAAATGAGGTGAAAATGACAGATTAGAGCTGACACCGTGGTGAAAGTGCAGGTTAAAATCAGAAAATGTCTGATGAAAACAAATATTTGAGAGAAAACCGAACTGAAGGCACGGAAAAAAAAGTGGATTTTTATTGAACCACATTCTGAGCATACAGGCGTGTACAGGGGCTCTTAACCACACACCAGACTGCTTTAAGATTATGTCATTTAAAGCTGAATTTGTCTGGCAAATAATCTCGTAAATAGATATGGGACACATGGTGTGAAAACAATCAACAGCATGTAGTGACTTACCCCTAGAGGGCGCTCTACTCCCAACACACAGATATTTTGCTCTGTGCTATTCTGCACATTTTTTCCATCCTACCAGTTTAAAAACTGAATGTAACGCTCTCCTCGTGAAAAACCACACAGGCATTCTCTCAGATGCACATTCTTAGTCCACACACACCTACACATACACACACACACACACACAATGAATGCTTATAACCTCTCCATGATTTATGCCACAACAATGCTCAGAAGTGACAGGATTACACTCAAGAAATGTTCACAAGACACAACATCGTCATCTTTCTAACCAATTCTCCCCCCAGCCCCCTATTCTGAACACGCATGTAAGCCTAGTAACCCCAGCTGCAGGTTCGAAGGCTGGTACGATGCGAGGAACCCCCTGAGTCCATGAGGATGCATTGTCCCCTGTCTGTGAGCATGAATACAGCAGTCCCTGCCACCTCCCCGTGGAGAAACATTACGCAGCGTTTGTCTCGGCTCAAAGGCACCCAGGGAACTGGCAGCATTCAGTAGTGGCTTCTAGGTGAAATCTGATTGCCAGGGACGTACCAATTATAAAATGGACCATGAAGACAGTTCCTGTTTTGCCTACGTCTGTCCTATCTCCCTTCAACAGCTGCTCACTCCAGATGAGAACAGAGTTGGTCGGAAACCTTTTTCGAACCCTGTCTATTTATAAGAAGCAGGTTCAAACACATTCAGGTTTTTTTTTTTTTTTCTTAATACCATCAGGCTTTCGTACCGAATTAGAAGGCAAAGCTGAAATATTTCAGTTGTCAAAACAACTGCCTGCCAATTGAGTACCGTAGCAGAATACAATAAAGGTAGCACTTAACGCCTTTAATTTGGCCCATCTCAGTATTAAGAAGTACTGTCCTGTATCACCAGACAGATTTGTGTTCATAATAATGATAGTATCATCACGTGTATTCATCATTTCATTTCCATTTCACACCCAGTCTCACATGGATGTATTTATATGCTTATCAGAAGGTTATAACTAGCTGTTATAACCAGCCATTGGCATTGACTGAATGCTGATTTGTGCTCACTACAGGGTACACGCCAGTTATTCCATGTTTTTGCAGAATGCGAACCTCCAGGTTCCCGACTGCTGAATTCCTTCGCTTTTCTGCTCTTTTGTCTGTCTTGCATATAAGAAGGAAACGTCGAGCGATGAAACTACTGACGTTCAAAGGAGTCGGAAGGGTTTCGTGTCACCGAAACAGCACGCCGAGAGCGCAGAGCGGAGGTGTGCTCAGGTATTGTTTTGCATCTCTACCTGAACAATCGTGCTATTTTTTACCTTTTCTCTTCCTGTGCTAAATATTAGCCGTAGCTGATCAGGTAACCGCATAAGAAGAGGGCTGCAGTGTCATAAAAGCGAAATACCGATGAGGATGACACTCGGGCCACCCTCTGGATGTCTTTCAAGGGCGTTCCATATTTGCAATGACCGCAGCTTCCACCAGCAAAATCAATACGCTGTGGCTTGAAATCTCAAGATCATATGAGTACTGAAGTAACAGCTATTGACCCCGATAATTAGATACTATAATCAGAGATGCATCGGGAAAATAACGAGTACCATATATATGTAGGGACAGGTGAAGAAAATGAACTTTAGAAAGCCCTCCTCTTCGCTGTCACTATAATTCATTCTGAATGGATAAGCAACAAACTCTGGAGAACAGTAATGAGTGTCATTGTCAAGGTTTTAAATTAAAGCCAACGCAAGATTTGGGTATAAATACTAACTCACAGCCAATACTTGAAATGGACGTTTAAATGATAAGACCCCCAAAAGTGAAATTAAACCGGACTGAAAATGTGTACTGTAATCCTCAGTATTGCAGTTAGTGTAATGTACACAATAGCCTGTAATCTTATTGTGTAAGCCTGTAATCAGTTACTAACCCACTATCAAGCTAACAGTGATTCATTACTGGTTGGCTGGATGATGTGGTTGGCTGAGTTCAAACTAAACTGATCATCTTTCTCCTCCTCCTCCGAAGGGAGTGTGTATGTCTGTACACCAGATAATTTTCGGGGTGTTGGGAATTTCCCATGATTTTAACGTACAACGCATTCATCCGATCATCTCCGTCACGAGGCGTCCGCTATCAATTGTTTGGCTCTAAAGCCTAGACACAACAGCAGTTCATTCTGAGCTATCGAAATTGTAGGGTCAGTCTAACATCACAATCTTACCAACATGGTGACTCGAGTCTCTGGCATCAAGTGTAGCCTAAATATCAGAATGACATTCATTTGTCTTGCCTGTCTGAAGTTTGTTTAAAATGTGGCTTATTACCTAGAGAGAAAAACAGAATGTGGAACAGAAAAAAATATTTGGATAGAAAAAATATTGCATGAAGAAAAATCTTAAATCTTAGACTTTTCACTGAGCTAGAGAGTAATTTTTTATTTTAACATTACTTTATGTATGGAGCACCACCCATTCAGTGAGTATTGCAATTATGTAAATTAAGCAGTCCTTTGCTTTAAATAATAAACTCTAATGAATACACGGCTGGAATCCAAGTGCATAGTAGGGCTCTTTAATCGTGGTGGAAACAGGCAGGGTCAAAACCGGAACAGACAAGATTTCCAATGCCAGAGGGATGATCCAGAAGCATGGTCGTGGTCACGGACAAAACGGTCAAAATCCAAAACTGGTCAATCGGCATAGCAAACAAGTCGAAGTCCACAAGGCCAAAGAGAGAGACAGAGAGCTAGGAGGGATCAGACAAAGGAGACCCAGACAGCAGCCACGAAACACTCAGTGGTGGTGTGGAAACTCCATACCTCACAGTGAGGCAAGGGAACTGGAGGGACTTTAAAGGAGTGGCTAGATTGGAATCAGCTGTGGTCAGTATTCTGAGGATGAGGAAGGAGAGTACGCTGGGTCTGTTTGGCTTGGCATGGGCATGACAGTATCTTAATTTTAAATTACACTGAAGACATTTTTTGGACAATATATGCTGACATGCTCCTTTAACTGGAAATAAGATTATCACAGCAAAATTATGCATTTTGCTGTCAAAAGACCATGTGGCTGATCAAAGAGATAACGTAGGAAGAATTTAAAAATCTACTGCGTTTGCAAGATGAAATCCAATATTCCTTCCTTTAACACTGGATGTTCTGAAACGCGATGTGTTCACTTTTTTTCTTTGTAAATTAGCTGGGGCTGATTCTGTACATGGGCACCACGTATGGTGAGGGTGTAGGATTGGTGTGTACGGTGGGCATGAATTGTTATCAAATTCTTCCAAAGCATGTGATCATAGATCGCACGCCGCTACGTGTATCTGCCCTGCATGAAACACGTGGACTTGTTTTACTGATTAAAAAATGATTCAGACTTCATTATTGTTCAGAGTGGATAATTTTGGTATTATGAATTCATATTAGCTTGCAGATGTGTTTTGCCCAGCTAGTGTCCCTCTTTATTTTGACAGAAAAGCATGAACACGTTAATTTCTGTTCTCTGTCGATATATAGAGCCCTTTGTCTAAGTCTGCCTTTTGTTGAATTGCTGGTCTTCGCCTATTGATATGATGGTAAACGGAATTTGTTTAATATGTGAAGAATACACGATGAGCCTCCCATTACACGTTTCTATTCCGAATGGCTCCGCTGGTCCATGCCCATCCATTAGAGTGGAGCACCATGAAACCAGCCTGAGGTGGCCCACTCAGCTGGTATTTTCCCGCGATAGAGGGGAGGTATTTCACGTTCTTTTCGAAGTGGATCCATAGTGCACACCCAGAGCTGGCTCAATTAGGATGCCCTTGGCCCAAGGGAAAGCAAATGATGGAGACTGGGCCAAGTCCCGCTGTGCCTGACATCGCCGAGTAAAGTCAGTATTATGGGGAAGCAGATGGAAGGTGACAGATCGGGCAGAATTCGCTCTGCCGAAGTCTCCTGGCTTGGAAACGCTGCCCTGCCGTCCGTCTTCGTGGGTCCGCGAGTCAAAATCGAGCCGGGCGTTTTTCTGAGTGATAGGAATAAAACCGAAGGCGTGCATGATGGGAAAAATATGCCCAAGAAAGAAGCTTAAGGAGATGAGTTGTACTCTCATAGAATAACTGCCAAGCTGTTAAAGACTGTCGTCTTATAATGTGTCTATATTTTTAGATATCTGTGACTTGTAGAAAAAAAAACCAAAACATTCTGATGTCCAATTATCATTTCATTCTTTCAGTAATAATAATGCTGCATATTCTGTATCATAGGTCAAGGTGCTATAGTTAGGTCATGACCAGACGTAGATTCGAACGGGAACAACACGAGTTGAAGTTTAACATTAACGATTGTTAATTAAAGCAGTGTCGTGTCTGTGTGTGCGTGCATGTGTGTTTTTTGCATATCCACCGATGCAATGAGAAAAACGCATTCTGCATTCTGAGCGAGAGACCCAGCCACGATGTTTTATTGTCAAATTTAATTCTGTGCAATGAAATAAGTGCTGCAAGCGTTTCATAAAATCGCATAACTTTGATGCCAATAACTGCTGAGAAGAAGAGTGTTTTAATTGTAAGCATCCAGTACGAGACTTGGAACGTCTCTCAATACATTAAATGAATTTGGGTAGGTCAGATAGGTCAGGTACTTTATGACTAATGTTGTCTTGGGAATACTTCACGTTATCAAATCCAGAAAGTGCACATTCATGCTAGCATTCCCAAAGTACACGTCAAGAACTTCACCTCATAAGTGTAGGAATTGTCAAATACAGACAGTTAAAAATCTGTGCTTGTCTGTATCAATTGAATAATCATCTAATTCATGGAATGAAAATAAACAGTCAACTTAAAAGCAAGTGTTAAACTAAATTAAATGAAAAAAAAAACTTACATGGGTGCATATCCATCCATCCATCCATCCATGCATTTTCTAAATGCTTATCCTGGTCAGGGTCGCATACATTCCAAACATTAAAAAAACATTAATAGCCACAAAAAAAAATAAAAATCAAATCTAGATTGAAGAACCTATAAAGGACTTCAAGAAATGCATTAAATACCTGACCCATATTGACCCACTTCATATTTAGTCTTGTATAGTCTGGCAAAACCACAACTGAATTTGCAGTTCATTGTCTGATTGTCTCACTACGAATGTCGCTGTTCTGTTGTCTGAAAAAATTAACTGTCATTTGCGAGAACTACATGCACTGTTAGGAGTTTTGTTGAAACTCAGGAGGCATTTGTATTCATTTTAATGGGTCCAGTTTTTCTTTTCCCAAAAACTAAACAAGAGTAAATCAAACACGCACCTAACAGAACAGAGACAGTACCACTCTCTAGCGGGCGTGCTATATCGTAGAATAACCTTTCGTGCTGAACTTAACACTTTTTAGAACACTAAGTCAGCAGAGTTCTCACACGTTTTCTTTTCAGTAGCTAGAGTTAAATGTTCCAAATTTGTAGCATGCAATACTTGTTTACAACTTACATTTCACACGTAATGCCACGTATCTGCCAGCGTCTTATTTTCCACTGACACTGAAAAACAAAAAGTCCACAAACAAAAGGGCCAAATTTGCAGCTTTCTTTCTAATCACACACCAGATACTTCAAAAGGCTAATGGATGAACTAGAGGCTCGGTCGACATAGCGAGTTCGGCGACTGGGGGGCGGAAGAGCAAAGAGCCGCAGAGAGTCAGAGTGCCAAGGAATGGACGTGCGAGGGTCCTTTCAAGACCACGCACTTAAAGCTGCATGCCAGCTGAATTTATAGGGTGGCAGTCTGCCAAAGCCGTGACTGACGTTTGAACTGGCAAATCAGTCACCACATTCAGAGCCAGAGGTGACATAGCTCCAGTTAGCTGTGCATCGCTTGTGAGCTATGCAATCATGCAGAAAAATGTTAATTAATATAAGGCAATGTGTCCATTTAATAATGTTACAGCCATTTTCAGGTCTCCCGCTCAGATCACGTATCTCTTTATCTATTACTGTTTCATAAAACATTCTTAGATGATCTGTTGCAACTCTCTCGATTCCGAAAATAAATATCATTCTGGAAGAACCCAATGTAGGGATCTAATTATATGGAATTGTCTTCCTGTTCACCAAGAGATTCATAATTTATGCGACGGGCTGCCTGTTCAGCCAATCCGAGCTCGGGGGACAGGATGACCCTCGAGCTTCGAACCGTGGCATCCGGCTGCAAAATGAAAGGCAATGAGAAATTAGGCTTCGTTAGTTAGGAACTCTGATAAAACGTGGCCTTGAGGACCAGCGATGCTGCTGGAATGGCTTTAGATAGACAGATAAATGCATAAATACAGCATGAAGCACAGGATTACTTGATGTGCAAAACAGTTCAAATAGGCAGAATATGTCTGATGGCATGCAGTGTAAAGGTGGAAAGGCCGCCAGCGTATGTCACTGTACACCGTAGACGGGCAATGTGACGCAAGGAGGCAGCATTCATGCAAAGAAGAGACAATATTCTGGGTGGGGTGCAAAGCTGGCTAGCGGATGAGAGCTGGTGGGTTTGTGAAATTCCTCCCAGCTGGCTGGTGTCAGAGCCATTGAAGGAATTGTCATAGTATGACTGAATTGTGATGAGCAAACAGGAGCCTCTGAAGCACTCAATTTTGTACCCTGGGGAGAAGATCCAATGGCTGAACTTGCTTCTCATCTCCACGAGTTCTCTGTTGAGGAGATGACTTCCATTGCTCAGCAACTCCTGGACTGTAACTGTGGTTTCCTTCTTGACAAGGTTCACCATGGTTGACTGTAGCCTAATGGACTGACGTTTTGGGGACACACCACTACCAGAACTTGAAGTCACCACAGTGAACTGCGTAGATTTGCAAGCAGCTCAGCTGGTTTCCACAACTTCAGGATATATGTTAGTTTTTGTGGTTAATCATTAGCAAATATGACACTGCTGATATATAGACCTCATTATGAGCAAAGTAAGGATAAAGAAACCTGTCCATTAATCACTGGAGCCCAGCCAGGAACCCATGCAAATTGAATGGGAAACCGATAAATTAGTGAAATCCAAATGGAGCACAGAATGATGACTTTTAATCCACGGTGACTATTACAAATCAATGCCCTTGTGCATCACAGTCTAAAAATCTGACGACACCCGTAGCACGTTTGACAAAGAGAAATGCCATTACAGAGGGCTCCGCGGCATTTTTTTCGATGGCCGCGGGATTAAATTGTTTGCCTGTGCGGTAACCGGCATCAGAGCGTTGGGCGTCTGCGCGATCGCTGGGCTAATAGAAGCCTTTGTAAGGTTTTTGCCTCTCTAAGTGTCCTGCCATAGGTTTATGATGAGCTGCCTAAAAAGTCATTTCCCCACGGCTCCTTGGAACCGGCGATAGGGTCCTCTTACTCTATATAGCCAATCGTTAATTACTGCAAAGTAAGGGTACGACATCGGCCTGTCTGGGGACAGCAGCAGGCAGTCTACCTGGAGGGCAGCGTGATGGAGTGTTGTCCTCTGGCTGTTCCAAGGGAGAAATCCCCAACGGGATTCTTTTATGAGGACTATGGAGCTGAGGGAGCTGGAGAGGGAAAGGGCTGGAGAAAGGAGGAGTGGGTAATTTGCTGGTGAACAGAGAGAGACAACAGACAGCGATGGGGCTTGAGTTCCAGGGTTCTCCGTGTGTCAGGGTGAACGAGATGATCTCCTGCCAAGTAGACCATAGCAGCCAAAGTGTGCCTGTGGTGACACTGAACCCGATCCAAGGTGACCTTCTGAAGATGATCTCCTCCAGTGCCACCTGTTCATCCAGGGGATCAGACTTACTACTACAGACCACCACCTGCAAGAGTCCACGATCTGCTGGGTTCAGATAGACTAAGAGTTGACTTTGGAGAAGGTCAACTTCTGCAGTCTCTGCTGAAGTCCCTTTGTCATACTTTCCAGGGCCACCCAACACAGGTGTATAAAACAGCGTGCAGTTGTCAGCCATTATCCAGAGCCTGCCCAATTAGAAATGGAAGCTTCCAGAATATCCACTCAGCAGGTGGCCACTAGCAAACTATGTTTATCTGCTCAGAAACATTCAGAAGCCCTTCCAGATTGTCCTGAAGTCCTGTCTTCATGAGCTGGCAGTGCAGGGATGGTGTCATCACATTTACAGTCTTGGCTGGGAAGACGATTTCTTGTCACCGGACTCTCAGTGCTGAAACAGAGAGCCGCGGTTTCCTGGTATTTCTGGCCGCTTCCCTTAGCAGAAGGCTGAATGGAATAGTCCACCGTTAAACGCTTAGTTCTAACAAGTATATACAGTACTCAGGGAGGTCGGGCAGCCAATTGATTGTAGACCCCCAGACATATATAATTTTATTTTTAATTTTTGTTTTCACTTTATTTATCATGCTGCTCTCAGGAAGGGACACTATATAAATAGAAATTCATTTTAAACATTCATCATAAAAAAAATAAACTAAGTCATTTACTTACAACATATTAATTCAATCATCTGCTGATTTATATATAATTTGCCAGTAACAAAAGCTGCTTTTTGTCAACATAAATAATTACAATCCATGAGAAAAATTCAGCTCAATATTAAACACAATATAGCAATATTTATTTTAATAGCATTTGTCACTGGATGAACTTTCTTAAGTTTCCTTTTCTAAAGTCCTTAATGCATGTAGCTGTACTGAAGTCCAATAAGAAATCCTGATTAAAAATACCCACCATCTGGCAAATCTCATTGTGTCATACCAACTCAAATATGTTTGAAGTTTTGAACTTCAAGACATGCTTAGAAAATCACATTTGGATTTTACTGTAGAGAACAAGCTTTTACATAGAGAATTGGAAATATATTTTCCATGAAAATATTTAAAATATATATATATATAAAAATGAAGAAATGTTGGCAGCATGAAGTCAGGCCTTTTTTGTAGGGAGTTCAAACATATGCTTATGCTTGACATGTATGACGGGTCTCACACGAATGTTGCTTTGGGCAAAAGCATCTGACGGATAAAAATGTAATATAAATATGAGACAATCCATACACTTTCAAATGTTTTTTTTTTTTTTTTTTTTTTTAATTTTTATTTTTAAATGGCTGCCAATTAGCAAAGCAGCTCAGCATTTTTAAACATTTCAGTTCCAGGTGAAAGGCAGCAGTTTTGAACAAAGAAAATTGGGAACGCATCAACTTGTCTGTTTTACTTCATCTGCTGTCCAAGATTTGAGGCCAGTATCATAACCAAGTGTTTTCTACTGAAAGAAAAAAACAAAAAAAACATGTCTATATATAACACATCATCTCTGGCATTACTCTTCCAAACCATCTGGAGAAACTCATTTGGGAGTGGATTTGTAATGATGTTGGAAAGTTAATTGTCACCCAAAGTAGGTTTCACCGCTTTCAAACATTAACGCCAGCGAATACGGTTTAGGAGCCATAAGTCACGCGTTACCAAGAAATGTAGACAAATCCCAAAATATTTTACCTGCGTTGCCTGAAAAGTTTTATAGGGCCGGGGGCTGGGGGTGTGTAGCCATCAATTTGGTCCTGCGGGGAGTCAGTTGACGAGCGGTGCAGCTTATCCACGCTCATAATTTCCTGGTGTCGTGTGAGTTATAAACGGCCCCGTTGTCTTCCCACTGATTGGACCACAGAGCAGTTTTGACCCATCTGTCCTGATATTTGCAGCCTGCCGTTAGCTATGTTGTTCCAGTTCGGCTGTTCTGATGCAGTGCCCTATAATCAGTAAACCATTCCGCAAGCCTTAGTGATTAAATTGTATGCAGTATCTATTATCAATTGTCTAAGGCCAGTGCTTACTGAGATGTTCAGAAACAGCTGTATTATACATTCACCAATTTATTACCAATTAAATCCGAATTATTATCCTTCTGCAAATAATTGCCGTCACCTCAGATGGAGCACGGTGGTTATAAATATCTTTCAGTTAGTGAAAATATATCTTATTCTGAATGAAAATGACTTTACTTGTTTAATAATAGACCCACATAGTGTCCTGTCCCATGACAATACTTAAGTTCTCTTTGTTAATTTATTCATAGCTAGTGGTTAAGGAATGCCTATGAAATCGATGTTGTCAGTCGTGGGTATTAGATGGATTCTTCAATAGTCAGCCCTCTGCTCTTTAAATATGAGTGATTTGATCTTTATTTGTCCTTTTTTCTCGAAGGACACGATGGGAGAAATGATTAAAATAGTTTCCTTTAATGTACTGTGTCTTAATGCGGACTAATTTGATTTTGATACATGTGAATGTTTCTTAAATCTATTTAATAATCGTCACCCTTATGCTCTTATGGTAACCACTATGAGGGTCCTAGGTTAAAACGACACGGCCAGGTTTTCTGTATAATATCAACTGTTTTGGGAAGACTAATGTAAAACGAAAGCAAATTAAAAGGCAGACTGCATTATTTGAGGAGTCTGGTCAATCAGCCTTCGTGATTTGTGGTGACTGCTTGTCCCGTAACCAGGAGGCCCCGGCTTTCTGGGACAGACTCCACGGTCACGGTGACCCTGAACTGGATTTAGAAGTTATGGAAGACGGACTCATGCGTGGATCAGTCTTCCACGATTAGGCCTATATTTTCTGTCTGTATTTATTTATCTTCAGCATCATATTATAAGGAATGACTTTAATTATGCTCAGTCTTAACGTCTTTAATGTTGCAAGTAAAATTCTTTACGTGCATCTACACAACAATGGAATTGGATTGAGTTTGAGGAACACTCTCGAGGAACACTACGTCTCTGTCTCATTTAATTCATTGTGGTAGGATGTAAACGCAACAAAGTGTTGACATCCCTGCTTTGAGAGGATTGCCTAACGAGAGAGAAACCAAACAAAAAAATGGAGCATTTAATAGTCAGAGAATGGAAAGAAACGTCTGGAAAAAAAAACAGATGAACAATTTACACTATGGCCAATAGTGTGTGGACCCCCGCCTGTGTGACATCTCATTCAACAACTAAGGGTATAATTAGGAAGCTCCCATTGCCCCCATAACAGCCTCTACTGAGAAAACGTTCCATTAGATGTTGGAATGCGGGTGGGGCTTGCCGCCATTCAGCCATAACAGCATTATTGAGTTTGGGTATTGATGTTGGGCGTTCGGGTCCCTTTCCGTTTGTGTGGAGTTCCACGTCACAAGTGAACTCTTGTTGTTTCTAGACACGTCCACTTCACAATCACTTCACACGCAGCTGAACAGGGCAGAATTTTGGCGAGCTGGCTTCTGTGAAAGGTAGCATCCGACGACGGGGCCGCGTTGAAAGTCGCTAACCTCTTGCTGTTGGAGATTGGTGTGCTTAGATCCGCACCTGTGCCAGCTATGGGTGTGCCTTAATTAGCCAATTCCCTAATTAATACGGGTATCAGCACACTTGTTTATATAGTGTAAGACCTATGTCATTAAGAGCACTTGTGAGCATCGATCGGTATGTAATGACGCAGTTGAACTTTCTTGTGTTGCAGTCACAGTGTCAGGAAAGATAACGTTTCAGTTTCTCTCATTGCCAAGGGGTTAAAAGATTTGTAGGCTGCTATGAATCCTTGCACCTGGCAGAGACGGCTTCTATGCAGAAATCGTCTAAGCCCCAAATCAATGCTTATAGCAGACAGATGCAGATTCCAAAGAAACTAGTGACAGTACATGAGAAGACTGCAGAGCTGAGGAAACGGTCTGCCCGTTGTCAGATTGGAACTGGCTACGTCTGCTCTCAGACGTTAAAGTGCCTTTAACACTGCAATATCCATGGAAACTGCATTAAAGGATGCATCGCAGTTAGAACAGAATGGAACTGAGCGCGAAACAAGAAGAGCGCAACGAGCAATTTAAAATGCAAATGCACTGTCATCTCAGCTCTGTGGGAAGGCGTCGCATTCGCTGCTTGGCTACTGTGTTTTATTTTACGAAAAGGATTAGAGGAAAAGATATCTTGCTGAATTTGACTGCAACTGATTGTACAAACCCATAAAACTGGTTTGACTGAGAAAACATACAAACTAAAAAATCACACACTACATTATTGCAAAACCATGAACAAAGCTACATATATTAACACTTATTATCAGAGCGGGACTCTGACGCGAGTGATGCGGCTAGAACATCACTGAAGCTTGGATTGGCTTTGTCCTGAAGTGTTTGGAGGGAAAGTCGATATGGATCCAGTCAGAGGGTCAGAAGTCTGTAATCGCTGCTGTAAAAGCTTTCTCATCTCTGCCATTTGGAAGCACTGCAGCCACACTTCAAGCATACACCAGCAAAACTGCATCACTGAAAAGCAAGCTAAAACGGTATCAAAACTTGCCGTAAGACAGCAGCTGAAATCATGTGTAATGGATAACGGAAAAGTACAGGGTTTGGCTGAGAGAAAAGACAGATGAAGGATACAAATGACTAGTTTCAGTCTTGCAGGTGGTTTCTGACAAAGGAACTGCTACATTAAAGGGTGTCAAGGGTAACTATTAAGTGGACAGAAAAGCAGTCAATGGAGAGCCATAGAATTGTACCCATTTCAGAATCTCTTGGCACCAGTCTTTTACTGAAGATGCTGCCACGTACTTAGCTCAAGGGGGCCTGCAAGTGGAATTGAAAGACCTATCCATGACGTTCTTTACTATTGACACCAGCGAAGACATTCTGTTACACAACTGGATCATCTTCAGCATGGTATCTACGCCAGCAATCTGGCTGAGGCGGCAGACTGGGTTCTGCAGAGAATAGTAGGCACCCAGTGCTACCTGGATGATATCACAGTAACAAGCAGAGATGATGACAACCTCCCAGAGAACCTGCAAGAAGCTGTCTCCGGATTGACGGAATTCGGCTAAAAACGAGAAATATGAGCGATAGAAGAAACTGCATACTGTGGCCTTGTCATTGACGAAAATGGCTAGCAGGGTAGAAGACTGAAGCCAGGGCGAAAATGTCATGCCCGAAGGTTGTGTAGCAGATGAGACCTTACTTGGTTTCCATTAAACGCGATCAGAAGTTTTTTTAAAATTTCCCTCATTTCATAGCCACTGAACTCATAATTACAGGTAGATGCACTCTTGAAGTGATCAAGTAGCTATGAATTACCATCCACAGAGATTCCGTAGCAGTTAATAACATCAGATCAAATGCTCACAGGCCGTGAGTGAGCACTTTCCATCGAGTTAGCGTTCAATGCAAGGCCTTACGGCATACGTTTTTTTTTTTTATCACAGTATAAAATTCAGCACAGAGAGACAATTTTCATTTATAATGGAATTGCTGATGCAGACCTAATGCAATTATGCTTAAACTGATGAAGACCGCTACTTTGGCATATAAAGAAATTACTAAACAGTCACCAGCGACCGATCACTGGCTGTCACTCGACATCTGCAGCCCACAAAAGGGCGTCATATCGATGACTGCAAACAGCGTTGAAAGCTTTCTCACTCTTCTTTAGCCATCATAGCTGCGACATCAGGAAGGGAGCAGTGCGACAGAGTCATGGCTTCTGGACACTGCTGGCATTTTGCTATCACACTTGTTAAACGTCTTCCAGCAAGCAAACGCGTCCATTCAGAGTAGAATTGAATCAACTCTATCAAAAGTTACGATGCACCGTCCAAGAGCCTCGAAGGGTGGATTGTGCGTCGTGATTCTATCGAGGCTTGGATGCTTCTAGATGTTTTTTGTGCGAGACACTTTGGAAGTGCAAATAAACATCCTCGCCCACAGATACGTGCGGGTCCAGAGACGTGGAGATATGTCCAGGAGCTACCCTGGATCCCAAGGGATCTAGCAGGTGAGGCTACCAGTACCACTTCACCTGTGGGAAAGTCATAGTTGTTCATCTTTGTTATACGTATGGAGCTGTCCAATCAACACAGCTGTTTATGAGGCTTGATTGAGTGCAAAGTAGCTACTAATATGAAAGAATAAAAATTTTGAAATTATGAAAGGAGTCTGTGAGAGTGACTCCACCACACACACACACACACACACACACACATTTATCTTAGGATTTTCATTCTTTTACAGTGATTGATTTCATACTTACGATACCGTAAAACAAATTAACCAGGGCAGTTAGCCATAGAAGTGTCCAATATTAATTTATGGTAGGTTACAAACTAGACAGATTTCTTATTTCAGACTGGCAATATTATAGGTCTAAACAAAAAAAAAATATTTGCCTGAACAAAGATAAATGATTGGACTTATCTTCTTACTGTACGTATTAAAAACCACTGTTCTGGGTGGAAAATAGTTTATAAATAGAGTACAAAACATTGTTACGTATATCTGTTGTGATATGTATGACTACACCAGGTTTGTCTAATCATGGAAGGTACTGTCAAAACAGCCCAGTTGGTCCCGGTGATACGTTTTACAAAGTAGTGCCAAAACCACCCAGGTTTAACCGAGTTTGTCATGCAAAGGCTGCTAAATGAGAAGCGATTCTTAATGGAATGTTCTGGAATGTCTCAACATGTGAGTCACCGATCCACCGAAATAGCTAGCCTTGGGATGGCGAGAGGAAACCCACGCTATCACGGGGAAGGGTCCACACGGTAACTTCTGAGGCCAAATTTAAATCCGAACCCCTGGAGGTGTGAGGTGACAGCTCCGCGTCCTCGGCAACTGTGCCACTTAATATATCCTAGTCATGTGAGAGCCCACAGATCCATTTGGATTCACTGCAATCTTGTTGAGTGTCTGCGCGTGAGGATTAGTCAACAATGAGCATCCTGGCCTTCCATGTATAGAATCACGTTCAGAGTTCAGAGCCTCGTTAATATGACATGTGAATGAAAGCGCAAAATATTGTGACTAAGTGAACCATGCAATATGTCTTTATCTGTGTAAATAAAAAAAAAAAAAATACAGTAACTTGCAATCTTCTTCACTTGTCAGAATTTTTGCTCAGCTATGTGGGGAGCTGAAAAATCAATTCTTTACTCAGTGCTGAAATTCCAGAATCTTTGTTCAGTCCTCTTGCTTTCAGAAAGAAACTGGCATTCCATTTCACAGGCTTCAGACTCTTCTGTGAAGGCAAGAGACATCTTTCAAGTTTAGGACTTGTAAAGATTGCTGAGATCAAGTGCATTATGAATTACAGAAAAAATTCAATAAACGACTCCAGATCTGAAATGCTAGGAAGTCTGCCGTGGCCCAGCGGTGAGTGAGATCCTGCAGAAATGTAATGTGGTACAGCTACATATTCATAAGACACATTCAGAGGTATATAATCTATAAACTGAATGTGATGAACCGGACCGGTCATCACCTTTGTTATTAATTTGACTTTTTCTTTCTTTATTTGATTTTTATTTCAGTCACACACACACGCACACACACATATACATTTTAACCGAAAAGGTGTAGGCTGAAGCTTTAGCTAATTTTACCTACCATTTTTATGTAACATTTTCTAATAGGGAACCTTTTCGCTATTATTTTAGGCAGTACAAGGACAAAAAAGAAAACAGAATAAAAATAAACACAAGCAAAAACAAAAGTTCCACATATTTCACGCACAATATTGTTTAGTTTTATATTTGTATACCACCTTATTTTTAAACGTTTTTTTTTTTTAATTTACATTCTTAATTCCTTATCACAGCTGCTCCACAAGTTTACCCCTTTGACCGATACACGTCTGTTTTTCAGATTTGTCCTTACCCTTGTCTTTTTAAACATGCCTCTTTCCCTAAGGTCATTCTGGCTCTCTTTGATTTCAAACAGCCTCTGAATACGGTTTGGAAGCAAGTTACATTGTGCATTGTACATCATTTGTACAATATTTTGATCAACTAGGTCATGACATTTTAAAGCATGTAATTTAATAAATAGTACAGTAGTACATGTGTTTCCCCATAACTCCACACAGCAGGTAATGTATGGAGCTATGACAGAACAATACGGTATATTCTGTGATTCTGATTCAAGATATCTTCAGTTTTATATAATATTGCAATGGTGTTAGACATTTTAGTTTTTAGATTATTTATGTGTGGTTTCCAACATAACTGATTAGCAATTTTCACCCCTAGAAATTTATTTTCATGCACTCCTTCTATTTCAACATCGTTAATTATGATTTTCACTTGTTTTTTAATTTGCTGATTTGCAAATATTATAAAATTTGTTTAACTTAAATTCAATGCTAATTTGTTAATGTCAAACCATTTCTCTAAGACTTTCAATTCCGTTTCCACTGTATTCAGACACCGTTCCAAACTTCTCCTGGAGCAATATATATGTGTCATCAGAAAATAAAACAAATTTTAACAATTTAGACACCTTACAAATATCATTTATATACAGTAAAAATAACTTGGGGCCTAGCACTGAACCTTGTGGAACCCCACAAGTTACCTTCAACAAACTTGGTAGGATTAGTTCAGGTTCTGAATCAGAAATTCTGAATCTAAGAAATCTGGAGTGATTTTAAAAACTGGACAACATTCTGAACATACATGACACATATTCTGTGTCCAACAAAATGTACAGAATAAACCTTGTTAGTGTAATGTATTTTTTCACCGCTGAATCCATCCATGTATGCATCCATCCATCAGAACCACATATCCATTACATATTTGCGATAAGTCTGGAGCCCATCCCAGGAAGCACAGGGTACGAGGGAGGGGACATACTGTTTTGGATGATAGCACGTTAATATAACGTTAGCTACTACTCTCCTACAGCCTTCGTACGAAACTGAAAATGATCACATTGTAATGAGCAATTGATATATATACATACATATATACATATCAGAAAACAAAGGAGTCAATTTAAAGTTATGGATAATGCCATATCAGTATATAATATTATTATTAGTTCCGCATCACCGAGTCCTACATCACTGGCATCTACCTGTTCAGGACAAGCAGCTCACGGAGACTGACCTGCCGAATTATTTGGCAGCTATCGTTCCCTAGACATCAATACATTCTACTCTCATCTTCTCTTCTTTTTTTACTCTTTTTGAAAGGGACCAGCACACCTCGAGGGGGGCATCGCTACACAGGTCCCCGTTGCCGGTGGCAAAGACGTCAGAGCTAAAGATCACGGGGACTCATTTCCTGTTCCAGTAGAGCAGGGGGAGAGGACGTGGCCCCCTTAGCCTGTAGGTCTAAGACAGTGTCCTACTACAGCCCCCAGGAGAAAGGTACTTAACCTGAATTGCTCTTTTAAAATATCAAGCAGCACTAATGGGTAAAAAGTGTAAATGACTTTGTATACACAGTGCTAATGATTAAATGTAAATGGGACAACAGGGGTGGTGGCCTGAGAGAAAGGAGAGCAGCCAGGGAATTGTTGCAATCACAATTACACTCGGTCCTCAGAGTTTTGGATCATCCCTGTTGACTTATATTGTGTTGCACCTCTGTCGACATTGTCACATTGATTTGGCATGTTAGTATATGTTTCATACACCCAAAACAACGGCATTCCTAATCTATATATATTTAAGGTCTTCAAAAATAAGCCTTCCTTTCTGCTGCAGAACTGACAGCCGCGAAAACACATTGTGGTGGTACGGAAAAGCAGGAGTGTTATGTGAGTATTCGAGCAACATCTGTACAGATGTTACCAGGAGAAACCCTGGATAGTTAGGTGGCCATGAAAACAGTCCTGATTGTACATTCTATATTTATTTTCTTTTATGCACACGGACTGGGACGGTGAAATTTTATTAAAACCTTTACCGAAGCATCAAAACACATGCGATTCAAAGGACAGATCTGGCGAAGAATTAAGAATGCCATTGCAGGATGCATTTTGTCAGCCTGAGGGTCGTAAAATGTTATTTAGACTTTTGCCCGATTGCCCAAATTATAACCTTAACTCAGCATTCGCATTTCCAAAACAAACTTTTTTTTTTTCAAGCATAAAATACACAGATATATGACTTCAGTAAATATATATAGGGATCCAGAAAACACAGAAACATTTATCCTGAAAACAGATAATATTACAATAATAAACAGCAAAGCAAAGACATTATTAAGGATAAATATACATTCAGTAATTCATGTTACGTTTTCTCTCCATTTTAGCCTGATTTACCTTAGTTTAAAATGGCTATTTGAGCACCGCTGTTAAAAAAAAAAAAAAAAACATATGCAATCAGTCTCTTACATCACATACGAATGGGATTTGTTTTATTTTAACTTTCTGGATTTGCTTCCATGACAACAGTACTTATTTTTATCCATTTTTGAGCATATAGGGGATTTGATTTAAATAATACATATAAAAGGACTCAATCACCCGTATATTCTGCCCAGAAATCGGCTACAGTGTTTTTTTTTTTAGGCTTTGAGAGTACTTGTCATTAACTGACTGCAGTAATTACAGCGATCATTCAATCAGTTTCAAACTAGGCCAGAAGGCTAGCTAATGCGCTATTATACACCTTGATCTAGCTCAAGGATAGCAAGCAAGGTATGATTTATGTCGCCACTCGTCATGCGACTGTTTCTGGTTTCTGTTAATAGTCTGAGTCTCTGAAGGCATCATGCAGAGAGTCTGTTCTGCAGCACAGATAGGCAAACAGCATCAGTCAGGTTTCTGTTATATTCATAAAACATTTGTAAGGGAAATTGACTTGTTCTTAAGCAATCAAACGATATAGGAGTGTTATAGTATGGGAGTGCCTTTTTGGGCATGTTTAATAAATGATTTTGATATTTTAATAATGTAAGCTAGAAATATTTTCTGACCAAATTATTTGAGGGTTAGGTGCCCAGCCATATGCTGCAGTAAATTAAATGCTGCCCTGAAACTTTATTGATGGTAATAGAAAGCAGAACATCAGGCCAAAACGGTAATTTCAGATTTTCACGAGCGTTTTGTCTGAGAAGTGGCTTCATACCCACACTTAACGTAGTAACTTAATAGGGTGGGAAAATCCACAGCAGACTGTTACTTAGAAGTATTATTTGTAAGTGTTTAAATACACGCTTTGCTTACTTTCAAAACAGCCCATAAAATGCTTTTTTTTTTTTTTTTGCAATGAAATCAACAAATTGTTATAAAAAGAAGCATAATGCAATCCAATACAACAGCAAGGAGAACAGTAACGTTTAAATTTATATTTAACTATTTAATATCTCTTTCATCTTAATGTTTACGAATAATTAAAGGAAGAAAAAAAGATCAAAAGATCCTGAACATAAAAACGATTTTTCATTTTCATTTGAAGTTGCTTTTTCTATCATGTCAATTCTCAACAGCCTACAAATGCACATCTTTGATGATTAAACCCACCTGAAAGTAAAGATGGTCATGCCTATGGACATATCAACAAATGTTTCCTTTATGATGCATGAAAAGCAATATGCAAATTCATTTTGCCTTTATTCCAACATCTTATATAAAACTGAAGACAAGCAAAATTATTTGATGGACATATCTCTGATGTGAAAACAATACATTTCCATCTTTGGTGATTTCATATTACATTTCACTCATCCCTAAATTCAGATTTTCCTGCATATCAATTTTAAATTTCTTAATAGCGCACCTTGGGTTCAAGATGTGTTACATAATTCCTGCATAGCGTGTTATGGAAAATGACTAAGCTTAGCATAATGACTAATGCCATTTCATTCTCTATCTGCGCTTCTTCACACCACTGAAACCATTCCTCCGGACTGAACCATTAGTCAGACTTGTGTCTCTTAGCAATGTGAGCCTGCTGAAGGATTTAGTTCCCAGTAATACTTTGTTATGCCGTTCAACACCATGCAGAATTATAACAGTGTCCAGAAATTGTCTGCAGAGCAAGTTTGCGGGGAAGTGGGAGTCGGACAGGTCTCAGAAAATGCTACACACCCAAACAAGGTCACCGGCTCATTTTCACGGTTTTGCTGTATCTGTGTATATTTTCAAAGAAAGCAAAAAAAAAAAAAAAACACCTCACAACAAAGCAAACAGAATTTGGAAGCACACTACTTCGAGTAAAACAGCCTCAGTTCAGTCACAAAGCAAACAAGTTGCTTAATAAAATCAGTCAAATCGATTTTTGAGTGGAATATCTTGATTTGATTTTTCATGGTGCACCAGCTAGTTTTTCGTTAGCTCTTACATCTTTTAGCCATACTGATGTTGAATTCAGTTCATGGTAAAATCTTGTGACTGTCTTAGATAAAATGTGTTCTTCCCTGCAGGAACATATAAAACCATTTCATCTATTTGTGTAGGACTATTACAAATTTCTATTGAATAAGGCATTGTTATATATTTAAACCTTATTTACTTTTGATGCTGGTATCCTAAAATATGGATGCTTTTCTTGAACTCTTATTGAAAAATGCTAATCCAAACAAATAATATATCAAACTGGAACGGCATTCGCGTTGACATGCTTTTCAAGCTTTTCACACGTCAGATGTTAGATTTTAAAATAGCACATAACTTATCATCGGATATTAAAACAATGCAATGTGTTGCATTTCAAGTTTAGGAAAACCAGAAATTTCTTGCATTCTGTTGTATCCATACAGTATTTGTTTCTGTTAAGTAATGACAGATCATATATACGTATATATGACAATACGACAGCTGTTGGCCAACCAACCAGACATAGTGACGGTTGATAAGGAAGAAAGGAGGGTGTTTGTGATAGATGCAGCAATTCCAAGTGATAGTTGCATCAGGAATGGAGAAGAAGCAGGGGCCGATGAAGAATGTGGAAAATGAAGTCCAGAGTGGTCCCAGGGATAGTAGGAGTACTCGGGGCTGAGACCCCCACTCTGAGCAAGTGGCTCCAGCAGATCCTGGTAACAACATCTGAAGACTCTGTCCAGAAGAGCAGTCCTAGGAACAGCTAAGATACCGTAGAGAACCCTCTGGTAGAGGACCCAAGCTTGGGGAAGACATACGCATACCATCCCCACCCCAATGGGTGAGAAAATAGTTTATATACAATATATACACAGTAATAGACAAAAATTACTCGATACATGATATATTATTCTTGTGCTTAACATAAATCATTTTCATTTTGTTGTTTTCTTCTTTATTGTAAATAGACAACACCAATCATGTAATTGATCTAACAAAACATATATTAGGAAATTCTGCATGACTCAAACTGAATAAATACAGAAATGCACAGAAGATACAGCTTGTTCCATCTGCTTGTATCGTCCTTGTAGCATTTTGTCATTCACCTCATTTCTCGCTGCGTAGTCTTAGCCTAAATGTTTGAACAGGAAGTTTCTGAACCTGTTTCACTCATTCGACAAACTTTTTTGCATGCAGCAATTTAAACAAACACGTGTGCCTTGTGACGTTTAAACATTGCGTGTACGTTTACCGCTGATAACTGAGGATGGTACGTTTTGTTTGGGGTACCACCAAACCAAGCTTGAGTTGCCAAGAAGAACCCTGAAGTCTACAATTTTAAAATGCTGTTTATGTAAATATTTACTTAATATTGAAGTGTTATGGCTAGTAGCTAGCTAACTACTGCATTAAACTGAATTATGGAAATGACTCGTACTCAGGAACAAGCATGCACATCATTATGGGTCAGCCTGCCCGGTGTGGTAAGATCATCGTAGAAGGCATCGTTATCGTGAAGAAGGAAAACGACCTGGCTGAACAGGAGAACTTGGCAACATTTAAGGATTTTGATGATTCCCCAAATTGACAAAAGGACATAGCGAGTGGTTTTATTAATTCTAATGTTTCATTAAAATAGTCTACAGGACTCGGTGTCGTAATGAATCCAGGTAGTGGAAGACTGGCAGAGGGGAATTATTACATTAATAGAGACTTACAGAGCCACAGTTAGCAGACTCACTCTGAGAGCTTGAGAGTAATTTTATGAGTAAGAAGCTGGAGTACAGAGATAAAAACGCTATCACATGGACCCTGGTCCTGTCATCTGCACACGCTATTCCCAGATAGTGATGTAAGGCACTCAGCCAGCCTGGTGTTTATGTGCAGAATATATGTCATGACCTTGGCTGGAGGCAGGCCCTGCCCATATATTTGGTCATATCTGGACAGCCCTGCTCGCTTTATCAAGATGTGCTCCAAAAACTGAAGTCTTCATTCAAAATTCACGTGAATTTTGAATAAGAATGACTATTCTCAGCAGGGGAGAGGTAACCCTGTTCCTCTCCCTTCAGTTTTGAAGCATTAGCCGGGAATGCAGTGAAGCTGTTCCGTTTCCAATTTTTCGGGCCCTCATCAAAGCCATCCACCACTCATTAACGCGACTATTAAGGTTTAGGCTTCGAAATGCATTTATCAAAATATACAAAGAGCACGAGTCCTGTCAAAAAGCAGCTGTCCGTGTAAAGAGCATGCCTTCTGCATTTCGTCTTTTCTTCCACCACATTAAAGCATTCGCATTCTATAAGGACATCAATACGTTTTCGGTATATTTGCTTTTTTGTGCGGCTTTCTATTTTAAGTGCTGTATTGTATGTCCCCAAAGTGATCAATTTTATATGCCGTTGTGTTCCACTGGCAATATTTTGAAAACATTAAAAAGCACAGTGGTAAAATGGATTTTCCCCCATTCCGGGTCTGTGTTTTTTCTGGCTAATTTTATGAAAACATAGCATAAAAATAACTGGGTGCTAATAAGACACTTCCAATTAAGGAACTGGAAATGCCTTTCAATTTACTACACTGCTCACCGTATGGATTTTTGTTTGCACAAGAAATGTTGCTTTCAGGTCATCTGGAAGGTGTATTGATCCCGGTTGCCTTGCTTTGCAGATGAAGCACTTTAACTCTGAATACTGCGTGTCTGTGCCTTGACGTACACGCTAAACCCACTGGATGTACAGAATGAGGTATGGAATCATCGGCGGGGATTTGCCTACAACATTAATGTTAATAAAAATGTTTTATGAAGTATGAACGCCCTATTCCACTTAACGGCTAATGGAGGTGCTGCTTTCGGATGCAACAAAGAACCTTCGTTCTGGGTTGAGCACAAAGGATTATGGGAACCCGTAGCATAAAATGGAACGCGGCACTAAAGTTATACTGGCAATAACTGTAAAGCGTGAAAAACCCCCTTGTGCTTCTTCATAACGTCCCTCTAATCCCGATAAACGCAGTAGATCTGGTGCTGTCTCATAAAAGAGAAACGGACATCTATTGACAAACCATAATGACGATGACGAAGGCGATCCCTTATAAACAGAATTTAAATCACTGCATGCTTGTATTGGCAGGTGATGAATTGGATGCCATCATTTTCTATCGGCTCAATGTCTATTGGGGGAGATTTACACGCTCGGAACACGACCGATGTGTGTTTGCGGTTCACCCCAGGTAACGTTTGTGGCGTTTGCTCAAAGCAGTTTATGAATTTAGCCTTTTAAAAAGCTGGATATTCATCTCAGCCGTTCCAAATTAGGTGCTTCTCTCAAGGGTACAACAGCAGGGCTGCTACCACAACACACCAGGCAACCGTCAGGTTGTAAGCGCTTGTTTTTCAACTGCTGTGAACCTGCATTCGTGCAGTACGGAGCCCGAAGATGGGGACCAGCTCCTTTATTCTCTTAAGCTAGCAAAAATTAAAAGAAAAAAGAGAAATCAGTTGGCTGTGAATTGTTGCCTTGGCATATGTGTGTGCCTATGTGAAATAATCACGGGAGCCAGCAAGTCCCCTTTGACACTGATGATTGTAGATATATATAAAATATAAAACTGCAGGAAAATATTGAGACGTCTGGCAAAATGAGTGTAAAAAGAATGTTAACTGCTGCTTTTTTGACACACCTCGGGAAGTTAAAACATTTCTCCGTTCAGTTGGTTAACATTTTAAACATGTTTATTGTCTGCATGGTGCGTTATTCAAAATAAACGCAGTAGCCACTGTTAGAGGAAACACGTATTTTGGGCTCCACATTTCGTAACTTCCTCACCTGAGCATATCAGCTAGCCAGTCAGCAACCTCAAACCCTTTTACACAGATGTGTTTCTAGTACATTATTAGTTGATGCCATCGTAATTTAAAATTTTATGGTATAAATATATGCAAAGCGCTGTTGCGTTATATTCGCCGTCAATATGGAAATTCTGCTGAATGAACAAATTGATGTTTCATTATTTTAATAATGTACGAGAATTAGAGAGGAATATTTATACAGGCAAGAAACACAATCATGATTAGCATGGGGGTTAAGCAGGTAGTGTTGTCTTTGCATGCTTCTTGTGTCACAAGTGTGAATATCCTCTCGAGCCACGTGCATGGGATCTGTAAGAGTCACCTCTTCTGAGCCTCCTGTATTTTCTACCCACAAGACCCCACGTTCATATTACCTTGTAACTACTAGTAAATTGCCTCCATCATAAATTACTAGATGGTATGCATTCTGTTATGGATTGGCATGTCACCTGAACCCTTTGCTCCCTGGGATTATGTTGCCAGTTGCCCATACACATCGGGATTCATTTAAAATGCCTCTCTGGAGCGCAGTGTCAGGTTTTCTGCGTACAGTGACTGCTGATCTCCTTTGGTCGAGCCTTAGGGAGGCAGACAGGCACCAGGATTTTGGCTGTTGAGAAGTGAGCGGCAAAACCTTTGTGGATCTTCAGAACAGGATCCAAGAGCAGAGTCTTTGCCGCTCAGAAAACAGAGGGCACCGAGGGTTCGTCTCAAACAGCAGGATCAGGTTTGCCAAGTCGGACAGTCAGGAGTCGAGCTCAGTAAACAGAAATCATATGGGCAAGCAAAATCGAAATGAAACGGAAGGCAGGCAAGGTCAAGACTTTGACGTAGAGTTTGGAACAAAGACAGAACGGGAAGCCCTTGCTCTTGTTAAAAGGAGTGTGGAAGCTACAGTGTGACATCTATGGTCAGCTCACAGGCCAGCTGGAGAAGTTTCGAACGTTAGGTCTACATTATTCGGTGCTTATGCCACATTCTAGTGGCGGGAAAAATAAGGCTAAAAACCCATGGTGGGTGGGAGTATCCTGAACTAACCAATCAATGCAGGTGCTGAAGGAGGTTTCAAAACCCGTGGTGGGTGGGAGTATCTTGAACTAACCAATCAATGCAGGTGCTGAAGGAGGCTTCAAAACCCGTGGTGGGTGGGAGTATCCTGAACTAACCAATCAATGGTGGTGCTAAATGAGGCTACCCACCACAGACTTTGAACTCTCATTTGTCCCATCACTACACATCCACTTATGTATGCTTCCCCTAATTAGGCACCCAAGCACTGTCTCTATTTTCTGATCCACTAAAAAATTCATACATTTTTATGAACCCTCAATTACAGGAATGTAGTGTGACTGCAAAATATGCAAATATTTTTGTTTGCTGAGATGAACATCATACCACAACCATAACCCAACTGAACATTTTAATTGGTTCTCAAAATTAAAGTAATGAAATGGAGCAGAGATTGTTAGTGGAGTTTCTAACGGAATTTCAGGAGGGATGTTCTTAGACCTCCACCGTGCAAATAATCAGCATGAGCTGAGCGGATGAAAAGATCCAGTAACCCATTTGAATATCATGCCGGCTCCTCATGGAATCAATCCTCAGCTAGCTGTCCACCTTCAATGCCCAGTCTAAGGTGTCCTAGTGAGGGATGAAGGACATTTAGCAGTGGCCAAGTGTGTGATTCTTTTCAAGGAGCACAAAGGATGTACTAGAAAGAATATGTTAGCCCGACCAGCTTTAACGTACGTAGCAATTACTACCTCTACTTCAAAAAAGTTATAGCTGAAATGTTTTGAAAGAAGAGTGAATCGCATGTTTTTTGATGCACCTGTCTGCCATTAAGGCAATTTGATTGATAGGTACTCGTACCCCATGACTTTGGATGCAACAATAACGTTTTTCTACTTGAACTCTGCAGTCAAGATTTTAGTCTTCGCTCTCTGACTCCTGTCCAAGCATTATCCTGTGGTTCTGTACATAATACGGCAGAGAATAATGAGTGGGATGCACTGTGATCATGCTGCGGGCAGATCCTCAGTCACCATGAAAGGAGAAGACACCAGTCTCAAAACCTCCACAACACTCAAGAGTGAGCTTTGCAATACACACATAGACCCATCCGTCCTCGCTTTGGTGAGAAAATCCCCCCCGGCACTCAGTATATGGAGGAAAGCAAACACTGTTAAAAGTTTATGTTTTTCACCCAGAATGTCTAGCTGACAAATTACAAAACACAGTGTGCTTGAAATTAAATCATAACACTGAAAAGAGCATTAAGTGGAAACCCACGAGTCAAAATGATATTTTGTTGCCTCCGAGAACACGCCATTCAGAGTTCTGAGCAGTTGTCCGTCTCTTTTTCCCAAGCGCTGTCAACACTGGGAAAGTAAAGGCTGTGGATGATTCATATAAAACAAAACTACAAAGTGAATAAGGAGAAGTTTCAGTTAAACATCTTAAAATGGCATTTTGCGATTTCTAGACTAACACTGCACCTGTTTGAACCCGAAGGTTCCACTGAGATACAACAGAGAAGGCATAAGTCTCTGTAAAAACAGAAAGAAGACACAGAGAGCTCGCTGGTTGTCACACACCATCCCTAGAATATAATAACATCTGAAGTTTATGAGCACAGCTCCAAAAACACTCCCACGTGAAGTTCGGAGATGCTTTGCGCGTTGCCGGTGTGTGTGAGGGGTGATTGATTGTGTTGTTATTTCTAACGACTCTCTTCCTGGTGCCTCTGGGATCTCTTTCGATCCATCCCCTGTCTGTTTGTACTGCCGCTCATAAATTTTACAAGCAGAGGCACGGCCTGCTGGGAGTTCAAACAATCGCTCTATTGATGGGTTTCCTCTTATAGGCAAAGGCACTGCAGTTGAGCATGGAAAACAGCTTCCTGGTTAAGATTACACATCGCCGCATGTTTTATTCACAATTATGCAATGGCTGCTTGTATGGGAGGACCTCAGCTTTGAGAGTCCTGTACAGCTACCACTGTTGTGACCTGTGATATGATGTCTGCCAACGTAGCACCCAGTTCAATGTCAACTCCCCTAGTGTCCTTGACTTCTGAAAGCTTACAATGAATGAGCCAGGCTTAAATGTTGTTCTTCCCATGAAAATAGGACATCCTGTTTCCCTGTGATTAAGCTTTTGAGGGAAAAAATGTATATTATATATATACATTTTATACATAACATTAAATATATATATATGTATTTTATATTATGTGTAAAAAATATATATTTTCTCCAATTATTTTCTCAATCAAACATTATTGAGTTAGTTTGCTAAAAATAGGGGTGCAATATATGACTATTTGTTTGAAAACATGTAAACGGTATAAACAGCAACTACTTACATTTGACATAATCTGGATTTACTAGTCTAATTTTCAAATTGTGTATCCTAGGGGAAAAAAAAATTGTTTGATGAATAGCAATGTGAAGATTTATCCACACAGCATATAATTAACGTCATTGTTAACAAATAACGTTGGTATTTCTTGTTCTTTTGCATGGTAAGTGAACAATTATAAAGGATTGTCTGTTTTGTGTGTAGGTGGAAAATGTGAAAGGAAGAAGTCTGCTTTAAAAAATGATGTGGGAGAAAAGCACATCCAGGTGTTTCCGTGGTAATATCGCTCCGAGCATCCATTCCAGGCGCTGAGACAGGTAAAAAATTGGGCCAAAGACTTAGCTGCTTTCAGTCACCTGCAATACTGGCAAGGCACTTACTGTTTTAAAAGAGTAAATGTTGCAAGCAAAACATGTTTCGTTCTTGCAAGGATCAGCTAGAGGCATGCCAAGTCAACAGGGCGCTGCTGAGATGGGATGCTGAAATATTTATCCGAGTGTTGCATATTCAATCGGGGGTCCTTTGTGAGGCCTCGCACAACATGTTTGCAAATCAAAGATTTATTGCACTTAAATGAATGGACCAGCTTTAGGTCCTGACAACAGTAAATGCCTGATGGACGCTGTATCATCGAATGGAATAGGTGTACGGGCCCTCTATAGACACCATAGTGCACTGGCCCTCTGGTCACTGGTCACGGGCCCTCTATAGACACCATAGTGCACTGGCCCTCTGGTCACTGGTCACGGTGCACGGGCCCTCTATAGACACCGTGGTGCACTGGCCCTCTGGTCACTGTGCACGGTGCACGGGCCCTCTATAGACACCATGGTGCACTGGCCCTCTGGTCACTGGTCACGGGCCCTCTATAGACACCGTGGTGCACTGGCCCTCATAGTGAAATCAGAGCCTCTACTTTCTAGCCACCCAATGGAGGACACTTTGTATTCACAAGCAAATGAGCTAAAGTACAGGACACCCGACTCTACATACAATAAAAATACACACAGGGGGACTGTGGTGCGTGTGGAGGAAAATGAAACCATCTGAAAATACAATAAATTCTTAGACAGTTATTGACAGGGGTCATACAAAACAATCAGACATGTGATTTAGTCCGGGGTGCTGGATGATTTATCTGGCTCGCCTGGCCTTAGCAATGACACTAAATGCAATGAAATAAAGATCTGAGAAACTGTTTGTATTGTCAGGTGCATCTTTTAGCAACAGTCATTAATGTAACAGGTCACATTGTGTGTATTCCATGGTTACCAAATGTTTCAGGTATGCTTTCCCGTGGTCAGCAACTGCCCTAAGCACATAATTGACTGGCGTTAGTGAGGTATGATAATTCTGCTCCCCAGAGAGAAAGCCTGTAAAACGCTGTCCCACCGAGAAGAGGACATCAGGACCAATTAAAATGTCAGCATGTGGAAACATGTTACTGCAAAAAGGATAAATCCACCCTTGTCATAACGCCAAGCCGGCATCTTGCCTGTCTGTGTTGGATACGGTTGGTGCTTTGGGCTGAAATTTAGTTATGAAATGTAAAGGGTGGCACAGAATCACAAAGACTAAGATATGAGTCATGAATTTTATTTAGATGTGGTTTAGAAGATGCGTTACTAAAAGACTTAGTCATTGTTTATTCGACTAACATCCACAACAGACCAGGATGTTTGAAGGAGCCTTCTGCTAATGCAAAGAATACGGCAGCATTATGCCAAACTTCCCATGAGTGTCGTAGGAGACCCGTGTCACTGACACATCCTTCGGTGGAGGAGATCACTAATCCATAAGACCACCGGCACGCCATCCAAAACGCGGCGAGTGAAACCTTCACACTAACCGAGGACATCGAGACACGCCAGCGCAAGCGGTTGATTTCACAGTGGCCCGCATGACATGAAACGAGTCAGTCTGCAGTGCGGCAATGGAGATCACTTTTAATTAGCGACAGGAAAACACAGAAGGACGCATGCGACGGCCACGTGAAGCACAGCGCCCACTGCGACAGTGTCCCAGTAACATTTCACAAGTCTGTTAAGCAGAAAATCGGATTAAATAAAAATTGTCTCTTAGCCAGAAAAATGCAAGTCTACACTATCGCTGGAGAACAGTTTACTGTGCTATTGTAAATAAGCTGAGGATTTATATCATTTGGAGAAGACTTTTCTGCTGACTCTAGTAAACTTGTTCCAGTCACTTTCCAAGGCAGACTTGGATCTGTGATGTGTGAGGCCTTTACACGTAGAATTCCTTATTGGCAAACTCCAGATGAGAGGCGATGATGCAGCCTGGGTAGAACGTGCCATCAGAACAATGAGGCTCCTGTTTAGTAAGAAGGCCTCAAGCTGTCCCATCGAAACAACAGAACTTCTCCAAGCTACACGGCCGAATGTATGTTGGTAGACAAGGTAATGGACATTCCCTGCAGCAACGGCGTAGATCTAAAGCATGCAGATACGCCGGATCTCTGGATTAAAGCTCAAAAGACGAAAACGAAACGCGAGGTGCGCTGTTCGCCTCTGACTTGATCGTGAAAATATCTTTGCTAATGAACCTGGAGGAATTTAAAGACACTCTGAGGAAATAAGAATGTCTAGCTGATTGAAATATAAGCGAATGCATTCCATTGAGGCTAAGTATATTACAAAAGCACAATCAAATCTGATCATGTGGCCTGGTGCTGATGAGTAAGCCACTTTTCAGATAACGGTTTGCTAAATTAATTAATTAATTAATTAATTAATTAATTAATTAATTACTTAAGTGCAGCACTGGCTGTATTAAATTAAATCCTAATGGTGTTCTAGAACAGAAAGTGAAATTGAGCGGTCTAGATTTAAACGAAAACGACAGAAGTCGATGTGTGTAATCACAAAGCAATGATCTGATATGAATTTGGGAAAATGTCTTTGTATGGAAATGTGAGCGTTTCATTTTCAGTGGTTAATGGCCATTTCCCTTTTTGCTTTCCCAAAAAACAAACAAAAAAAACAAAAAAAAAAACAAGGGAATTAAGCATTACAAGAGAAAGGACTAGCGATATAATGTAGAACAGAAATGTGTAAACGGACAAAGAACCGTGTCAAAAACAAACGATTTTATTTGAGCGTACACGTATACCTTCACGTTCACAGTGGCTATTTTCAGCTGCGCTCTTCCTGAAAGCGAGAAGCATCGTTAATTGGAAGGGGAAAGTGCAGGTTGGCTCGTGAAGAGCTTTTATTTATTTTATTTCTATGTTTTTTTTAATGAGGACCAGTGGGCTTCCAAGGACTATGAGGGGAGAAGTCATGAAGGATGAATATCCGGTCAACCGTGACATTCTGGCAGCATAACGACCATTAGCATTAGAGGAGTGTTTACAATTCTTTACTTTAACAGCACGCCGTTTCCTTCCTGTATGCTCCCTCGTATATCCTTTCATGATGCACATAGTAGTCGTCATATTGTGACACGTTTACGGCTTTGTTCAAATTTCCTTTCATATCATTTTCATATTTGTATGTCTTTTATCACACGGCATCCTAGTCCGTTATTCTTTACGGCCAAACTTGATCTGAGTGTGATTTTCCGAAACTCGGACATCAGATTTGCCTATGGTGTTCTTCTCGAAAACGTTGGAAAATGCTTTCGGAATGTTTAGTGGTCCTCCAGACTGTTGTTTGCTGTGGTTGCTTATGGGAAGATAGATGCATTTCTTCATTAATTAACAAGTCTCAGAAGCTATGAAGAAAAACAGTGTTCGCTCGGACATGGCATTAACACTGCGGACCTGACAGTTCTAAAGGTCAGACGAAATATTCCTGGAGGCAGAGTCTTGCTATCTCTGATAAAATGCATGAATAAATTAGCACCGTAAAGAGCCCTTAACATGGCTGAGCAGATCATTAATAACCATATTCACCCTATCATGAAGAGTGGTCGTGTTAATAAGGAGGCACTGTGCTGGGAGAGAGCGTTTCACAGAACGACACCGATTCCGCGGGAGACCTGGCAACATTTAAAAAGTTCAAGATTCTATAAATATATAGTCAAGTGTCACTAGGTACACCCTCAATGGCATGGGCTGTCCTGTAACACAAATTAAATAGGTGGAATCACTACCACATGAAGTGAGTTAATAACAGAAATTCTACCTCTTGTTTTTTGTCAGGCTGAAACTACTGTATGGTTTAGATTTTTAATATAAGTAAACAAATACTCACTGACACTATAAACTATGGAGTAAACCTTTTTTATTACTATACCGAACAGCCCCGAGGTGCAACGGCTTATGAAGGAACATCTTAGATCCCGCTTGGGTTGTGTTTATTTTCAAACGGACAAGAAAATATCAAAGACGTTTTGGTTGGAAGCAAGATCTGCCCTTCAAGAAATATTCTACACCAATAAAATTAGAAGCCAAAGTCAAAATTCATAAAGATTAACCATGCGTTTACCTGAGTCTAACCCAAAGGGGTTCATTGCCTGTAACTGATATGTGGAACAAGCTGCATATATATGAAAAATATCAAAGACATTTTGGTTGGAAGCGAAATTTGTCCTTCAAGAAACATTCAGCACCAATAAAATTAGAAGCCAGTCAAAATCTACAAAGTTTAGCCATGCATTTACCACACACGTATCTAAGACTGTGTGGCTCGTTGCCTGTAACTGATACGTGGACCGAGCTACCTTACAACAGAAGAACCTTCTCCTGATAGTTTCCTGAGACATTTGCAAAGTGCTTTTATCAAGAACTATGTACTTATTGCACAGTGATTTTAATGAAAACAAAGGATAAACCGTTAGCGACATTAAGGAGAGAAAAATTGGAACGCTGCGTGAATGCCACACAGACCTTTCTGTGCGAGAACATTTCTGAATGTTCTAATAAAGCTTCTGAAAAACTTTCATATGGCTCACACTTACCTGTACCTTTGAAATGGTAAAATCCCCAGCAGGAAACCCAACAAATGAGATGCCAGATTCTCTTTGATGTCCAGGCCATGAACTGACGCCATGACTGTGTCTGCATTTGACTAGCGGGTTCTACAATTTGGTAGTATGAATGTTTATGCCATCGTGTTATCAAGATGTAATATGTAATTATTTTAATGCATAGGATTAGTGCGTTTATTAACATTTAATAATTAGTACGTTTCTTAGCATTTAATAATTAGTAGGCTAAAGAATTTGTGTATGAATGACTAAAGCATCTGAAAAACTTGGAAAATGGAATTTTAAACAGAAATAATTAATTTTTGAAATCACAGAAATTATTCAGAATGTCCTTTTCGATTTGTTTTTATTTTTTGTGCCAAAATATAAAAATGACTTTAAATACAGTGCTTGGAGCGGTTGGTTTATGAATGTCCTGCCATTCCGTGCTTGAGTCGCTAATTTTAACCCATTGCTTGGAGAGCTGCCTGCCACGATATGCAGTCGTATTTAATGCTTGGTTTTCTGTTTGGTTTTAGTTATAAAATTAGAGCTAGAGGAACATCTGTAAGGAGCGAGTATGTGAGACCAGGGCCATTTGATGCCGCAGCCAATCAGGTGGCAGCATTTAAACTCCGAACGGCGTGCTCAGATATAAATGGCTGAATGTGACAGCGAACATGGCAGGGGAAACACATTTGCAGCCCATTCTGGTTGTTGCATATCTATATATGGCCATTAGCTTCCTCACACTGCCATGGCGACTGACTAACAGTGGCAATACAGAGAGAGCTGAAACGTATCATCCATCTGGGGCGAGCTTATGGCATTCTCATTTTCTTTATTTTTCTTAGGCCGATTTTAAACCTGACAGATCTTGGCTTTAAGATGCTGTAAGGATAACATTTCCTGTGTAGTCTGACTTTTTGAAGCATTTACAGCACCCAAAAAAAAAAAAAAAAAACATTTATACCATGAAACAAAAGTAGAAAATTATAATTAACATCAATCATCATTAATAAAAACCATCATTAGTATTGTGGTCTGTTCTCTCAATAAACCGACTTGATGACAAAGACGTTACTGCTTGATGTTGGAAAGGGTTTTTAAAAAGGAAGACTTTAAACTGCGTAAAATCCTTTTAAACTTCAATACCTTTTATCCAGTATGTGCCTGCTATGCAAGCCTGGCACATTTCCCAGGATGAACAGGCAACAAGTCAGAGAGAAGCTGGAGGGCACGGCCAGCCATCGCAAGGTACACGCAATTTAGAGGTGCCAGTTCACCTAGCCTCATGTTGTTAGACTGCAAGCGGCAACCAGCGTACCCAGAGGAAACCTGCATGACATCGCGAGACCATGCCAACTCCACACATGCAGAACTGGGGGCAGGATTAGAAGTCCCAGCCCTGGAGGGGTAAGGCTACAATGTTACAATGCCCACTGAACTATCGTATCACCCTATGCAGAATAAAATCCGTATTCTTTATAGCAGTACTATTAATAGATTTATCCATCCGTCTCCTATCTTCTTATTCTGGGCATGGGTGGGAGGCACTTGAAGCTAATCCCAAGCAGCATAGGACACAAAACTGGGGTAAACCCTGGATGGGATGCCAGTTCATCACAGGGTACAAGGCTGGGGTACACCCTGGATGGGATCCCATCACATGGCACATGCCCACACACACACAATGGATAAGTTAGAGACACCTTTTAGTCTAACTGCATGCATGTTGTTAAACTGAGGGAGGTAACCAGAGCATCGGGTGAAAATCCATGAAGCACAGGGAGAACATGCAAACTCCACGCACACGGAGCAGAGGTGGGATTTGAACCTGCAACTCTGGCATAGTACGCACCAGTGCTAGCCATGATTCACCAGACCACACTACATGGCATAAAATCTTTATTCTTAATGGCAATACCATTGATAGATGTGTGAATTTTCTAAAGCTAAAGTTTCGACCACTATAAAGAATTTTTACACCAAGCGGCCGAATATTCTTTCGAAGCCCAATAAATCATTTGCTATTTCATGATTCGGGACATTCCTGGAATTCCCAACACATTGAACAGCATCTGCTAGTAAAGCTCCAAACATCTGTTTACATTAGCTATCCCTTGAATAAATTAACACAAGATCTAGATTATTGCAAATTAAAGGGAACAAAAAAAAAAAACTCATCTATTGTAGGTTTTTAAGCTTTGCATGCAGTACCTGTTACGTCCCGCCTCTCTAACCCTCCATTCCCTCGGTGTCCCCTAAACGGGACACACCTGTTTTGCGTTTTCCCATTCGTTAGCTCTCTTTAAGAGAGCTTCGCCGGCCTGCCTGTCCCTGGATCCAAATAGAAAGTAAATGTCTGTGTTACCCTTTATCCTCGTCCGGTCAGTTTGCTAGCAGTACTCATGACAAAGGTCTGCATTATGTTTGTTTTCGTAACTAAAATTGGGGGCTGGTAATGTAAATTTTGACTACATTTTACTTTACAGATTTAAGCATCTAAATCTTGCTCAAACACAAATCACACCCTATTTGAATTGATAAACTTACTTTGTATTTTTGATTTATCTGTGATGTGTATATATGGACAAATGTGAACATTTTTGTCACGATAACTAGTCACATGCAATTAACATGCTGTAAATTTATATATATGTAAATGGCTTACACCAGCGGGAATGATACTGATTTCCATGTATCGCAAAAGAGAGCGATCGAGTTTGGACACCTGCCTACAGACGAAACACACAAGACAGACGAAACACACAAGACAGACAAACAATAGGCTCTACTTGCCATTGTTTTGCTGCCTGTAGTAGTACTGTTTTGAGAAACAAACGTGTGAGAATTTGAAAACTCCCTGCACTAATATGTATCTGCTGTGAGTGTGTCTGATATGAACTACAGGATGGTGGTGTTATTTTGTGAGATGAGTCATTTATAATTTAGCGAGATGGGGGAACGGCTCCTGTAACGTGTCCTGTAGGAGTGTGATTCGCTCACCAATGTGCAATAATCATTGCTCAATTTTTTATTTTTTTTTTTCTTTTAAGTGCCCAAGCAAGCTTTTAAAATTCAAGGCCTACGGTACAAATCAAGGTTTGGCTGACTGCAAGAGGCATCGTCGGGTATTCTCTAATTATTATGACATGTATAGATGGAAACACAGAGTGATTGTGTGTCAATTGCATGTAAGTTGTTACAAACGTCTTCACAGGAATTTTCACAAACGTAGCCACCACTTTCGTTCAGCTATGGCGACAGCTGGGGCTGGACAGTATCTGGAAAAAGTTTGACTGGACAGGAGATGATGAAATGGTGCAGCTATGGGAAAGGAGATGCCTTTAATGACAACACGCAATGCATACTAATGGACCAGTATAAGATTGATTTCATTGCTGTTATTTCCTACTGCAATATTTATAAGCCTGGATGCAAGCAAGTTTCTAAGCAATATACTTATTAATTTCCCAGTTACATAAAATAGCAAAATTAAATATGTAATTATATATAGATGTAGAAAAAATAGTTTTATTTACAAGTATAATATCTGTCTTGTGAAGATGCTGTACATTGGAACTGAATCCTAAGGTGAGCATTTTTTATCGCTGAGATACGTGTGACTTTTTTTTTGAGTGTTTTACTGCAGCTTCAGTGACCAAGGCTGCTCTCATTGCAGATGTTTCTTCATGACAAGTGGCCGTAGCGATGCTGGCATGGAAGTCGAGGACAAAACGTAATCAAGTGCCCAGGGATCTGTGAAAGATCACGTTCGATCGTCTGACTGATGTGTCCGTGCGATGGGAAAACAGGTGAATCAGTAAAATGCAAATGTCGATACAAGGCTTTAAAAGCAGCCAGCTTCATCATGAACAGGCCATCAATACCTTCATGCTGTCTTCTCCGTACGGTGAGATTGCAGTTCAGCCAGATTTGCAGCTATTGAGTGTAGTGGTGAAAAGAAGATTGGCATTGGTCAACTAAACAGAACTCATGGTCAAAAGAGTCATCCTTCACTTTGTTCTTAAAAAAGTAAATCAGTACTTTTTCATCAGGATGCGGTTCGGTTCAGCTTTACCCAACCGTCTGGATGGGAAAGTAGATCTAATTAAATAGAAGGTCATCCGGAGTGCTCCTAATGTTCATGATTATCCTGCTTTCCCACCATAAAAGGATTCCACGGTGCACCAGTGGTCACCAGATGATTTTATGAGCATGTCATTTATGTAAAGCATAAGCCCCAGCCATCTCCCTCAGTGGATCCTATTATTCCAGACAAACATTTATAGAAGTTTCCGGAGAAGCAGCCGGTTAAGCGTTTTTGTACAATAGACGGGAAAATGTCATTTCTCAGGTGCGAGCAATACCTGCGTAAGCAGCCCGATCTCCATGCATTGAGCTCTAAAATCAAGTGGGTTAAGTGATCGGGCACAAAGGAGGAGAATGAAATCGGAAGCGTCCTGTGCTTTGAGGCTTGTGTAGAAATACATTTCTGAAAGAAAATGACTGGAGGTGTCATGCGTCTGAAGCGGAGAGCGACTGGATGTCAGCGCAGCGATGCGGATGATGAGGTGTCATCTGATTATGGTCCTTCAGCTCCATTCATTGGACGTGAGATGCTGTGATTCCTCATGTGGAAGGTGGACCTGTATTGGGACGTCCACAGCGAGGGATGTACAGTCTGATGTGAAATGAGAGTGTAGAGAGTGCAGGATACGGACAGCCCGCAGCTGAGGTCTGCCGACTCTGGGATTGCGCTGCGTCTCTGCTCTGCTCTCCTCTGCTCTGCTCTCCACAGAGGCGCATCAAAAAGCCTCGTCTCCTGGACATCCTTCTGAGATCCTGCTGGCCTCTCGGACCTCGTCTTGCTGAGGGAATGGCTCCGTTATAGCGGTGAAAAGCCACGGAGGCACTGGAACCCGATGCGCTTCTCACAGTTCGGAGCTCCAGCTTGAAGGCTGGGTGAGTAGCGGGCATCCCTCAGCCTTCTGATCATGCTACTCTTCTGTCCTTATTACGCACTTCTTAAGCCATTATTCTCCTCTCCTCCTTCTAATTCTCATAGCAATTTTTTGCAGAACTTTTTATTATTTTCATTTTTGAAACTGGGTTGTTTTATATTTTTGAAACTGGGTGGTTTTATATTTTTGAAACGTACAGCTACACTCCCTGAATTCGAGTACGGTTGTCTACTAAAAGAAAAAAATCCAATATTTCATATTTATTCAACAGAGAGAGAGAGAGAGAGTGTGTGTGTGTGTTTGCGTGTATGATTCAGTACATGCATGTCGCAGCTTTGGCAGGTATCTTTATACTGTTTAAATCAAAAATGAAATACAGCACACACACACACACACCTATACCGCACATAATGCTGAAAGTCTGCCTTATGCGGGGCAGTGGAAGTTCAAGTTCACTGTACTACTTCTCATTTGGAGCCAGAGTCCCCATGAGTGTGTGTCCCTGTGTGTGTCCCTGTTTGCCTTTCATGGTAGATGACAGGTGCCGAGGCTCACTGCACACTTTAATCATAAGAGGTGTTACCACCAGCCTGCTGATGTTTGCCAGTTGTATCTGGTTGATTAGTCACCCAAAGCCCTGTTCAATTTTGTCGATGTGTTGCTGAAAAGATATCTGTGAGCACAAAATGGTGCTCTACACGGCATCTTTCAAAAATGATTACATTGGATGTCTATTAGTTGAGCGACGTTTCAGAACTTCAAATCAGTTCACCATCCATTAGTCCCTTAGACACTAACAATTGTGGGGCGTTTAGTAAATCAGAAGGATACGTAACATATGAAAGTTATTTGCTTGTTTATCAGTTTGGTACATTTTTTTTTTTTTTTTTTTGTATAACAACTACAGCTAAACCTGAGAAGGAAATTAATGTTTTCTGACTTGAGGCATCCAAACACTGTATTTAAATAGCACCTTCTTAAAAATGAGGCGTTTTGAAGCGATCGGGTATAGGGTCCTGCCGTTCCCATCTTTTGTTTAAGTCGGCTTTATCATTCGCAATAGCGGGGCTGTGGTCTGGGTGTTAAACATGCTGTTGTGTGACGGTGTATCTCTGGATGTCTGATGTAGCTGACAGAGATCAGAAAGAAGTTTCTTCTCCGGGGTCTACCCTCTGAGCTGATTAGGAGAGGACAGAAACGACACTGTGGGGTGGGCGGTTTCAGGCATCTGTCTCGTTAAGCGATAAGTACGCTAGGTTCCTCCTGGTTCAGTTCTTCGCAGCTGCAACTGAACAGTCCATAGAGCACTAAACGCACATTAAGTGTGTGCGATACGTTTGTGTCTAAGGACGGTGTCATGGTGCACTTCTATAGGACTCCCTGACTTCTGATGTCCTGGTCGATGTGTATGCTGCCCTCAGATACACTGAGCTTCTATATTTCTGTGTAGTGCAGGCCAGAATGTCAAATCCCTCTTTTTGTTCAGTGAGGTAACAGTTACTGTTAAAAGCAGAGTAAATACTGTGAATTTATGTGCATTCACAAATACTTATTATTTATATATACTTGTATATAATATTTAAATACAATAATTATTAAATAATTAAAATTCATACTGATTTTGCATTCTAGCTTGTAATCTTAACGAAAACTGCAGCTATATGGATTCCGACTTAGTGCTCGCACAGACTGGATAGAGTTTGTTCCCAGATGTTAGACCGCTTTTCGAGGTCACATTCTCCCTCAGTAAGAGGGGCCCTTGAATGGAGTACGTTCCCAGATGTTAGACCGCTTTTCGAGGTCACATTCTCCCTCAGTAAGAGGGGCCCCTGAATGG
>JAACJT020000105.1:11780646-11808389 GCA_009936485.2 Gymnarchus niloticus | reverse complement strand
GTAAGAGGGGCCCCTGAATGGAGTACGTTCCCAGATGTTAGACCGCTTTTCGAGGTCACATTCTCCCTCAGTAAGAGAGGCCCTTGAATGGAGTACGTTCCCAGATGTTAGGCCGCTTTTCGAGATCACATTCTCCCTCAGTAAGAGAGGCCCTTGAATGGAGTACGTTCCCAGATGTTAGGCCGCTTTTCGAGGTCACATTCTCCCTCAATTAGAGCGGCCCCTGATGCTCATTACTGACTTGAATCCCTTCTTGCAAGTGAATGGCTGTTCCATCCTCAAAGTCTTGTCTCTTTGTTACACATGGTTACAGGCAGGTTTTTGTTATGGCTTTTCTGTGTTGTTTTGCTGGGCTCATCTTCTCCAAAGTGTCATAAAAATGTACTTCTGCATGTGTGCTCTGATGCATTGATCAATCATGTTCATACTGCTCTGAGCTGCCACTTGCTTTGATTGAAGCACCTCTCAATGCAGCAGGCATGAACTTCTCAATAATTACATTTACATAAATTGCCAAACTGTCAAAAGACAGATGCAGGTGATGCAGTGTAATGCATTGTTTCTGATCGATTGACAGTTTCAGAATCATTGAAATTCCTTAATATTTAATATCTGAATTTAATTCCACCATGAAATCATGAAGTAGTCTTTACACAGTCAAGTTTGGGTCAGACATGCTGGACAGTTATAATTTTTAATGTTTGAGGTTGACTGCACAAATATTGCAAGCAATTACAATTGTAGCCATCCACTGAACCATGGTATTTGAGATTTATCCTGAGCTTTTATTATTATTATTATTATTATTACTCTGCGATCTCATATATACCTACTGTAACATAGACAGTCTAACTTTATCGGGTTTTAAAAAAATACAACTGTCAACAGAGAATTTATAGCAAATTACAAATGAACTGTAAAAAACAGAACCCCAGTAAACACAAGTGCTAATCGAACAAAAAAAAATGGTAAGGAGAAAAATTAATAAAATAAAAAATAATGTAAATTTACATTATTATGGTAAAGCTTTTCTATGTTGATTACTAAAGATCCCCGTCTTGTTCTAACACATACTAAATTCTATACTGTTTTGCAGAATATTATTAGAAACATGAGCCGTATTTTCTCAGCTTTTAGCGACTGTAATATCAAATGGTGTCACAATTACAAACGAGTGATGTCGCCCACCTCGGATGTAAACACTGGTTTATATCGTACTGCAGGAGATGCAGCCCTGTGGTGTTTTGGAAAAATCTTTGCAAGGGCCACGTGGCTCAGAGCAGTCTAGCCAGATGGATGCAGGGAATGCTGTACGCATCTATAGGATAGAACATGCAGAACCTCAAATTGTGTTCCATATGTGATGATGGGACAATTTGAATTAATTTGTCAGTTATGTGATGATCTCCAAAGCATGTTCGTATGAGTCTTCATTTATTTAGGATTATTGTCTTTACCTGATTATGGTGTGTTTGGTCCATAACAAGATCATATTATACGTTTATCAAGTACAGCGTGACTGCATGTATATATTCTTGTCCAAGTTTACATATGAAAAATATTAGGAAGTTTTAAGTTTCTCATAGGTCTTATCTTGAATACTCTGTTACATGTTAAAGTGTTATATGATTTTCATTGTTAGCCTGGTTTGTTCTTTACCCTAAGAACAATTTAAAGCAGATTAATGTATTATTCAATAAACATAAAGGTGTCTAATACATATTCATATTTTCGTTTACTGAATTTGCTAGGCCTATATCTTGGAGAATTCTGCTAAAAAACATCTTTTTTTTTTTTTTCTGTAATAACCAAACCAAATATTGCTTGCGCGATAAACAGGCAATGTTCACACAAGCAGAATATTCAGCTATGGTTTATGCCAGTTTTCCTCAGCTCCAGACCTTGAAATGGACTGTGTGGAATTTCTTGAATGAATGAAAGAAACACAATTTTAATATAAGGATAATTTCTTTCTACTTTTTCAATTTTTATTTAATTTTCAGGCTTTTTTTTTTATTAGCTATTTTGTTTTTATGCTTTGTGGAATAAATTTATTTTATGGCTAGTGAAAATTAGGATAACCAGAAAAAATTGCATAGCGATTTAGAGTGGAAAAGATGTTTTAGGTTGGGGGGAAAAAAAAAAGTATAACTTTTAAAATCTTTGCTTTTATTGTTGCGTCTTTTACTCAAGACGCATATAATCAAGCTAAAAATATTACTTGTTTAATTAAACAAATGTCAAAAAGACAGTTATGGTTACTAGCAGTCTAAAATATGTTATTGTGTAGATTCTGCCAGTTGTCAAACTGATTTTTGCTGTAATTTGAATTGTACATTATGTATATTTCACATAATCAAATTTTATGCAAATCTGAAACTATTTCAACAAAAAATGTTTAATCAAAAACACAAAACCTCAGGCAATAACCATATAATAATTTAAAAGTAATTTTTACAACGTGTCCATTGTACGCTTGTGATGAAAATGAAAATGTAAAACCATACTTTGACACGTCTTTTAAAAGAATTATTCAGTTTGGTTCTTTCTAGCCTAATAATGCATGTCTTTTCATGTCTACTGGCTTCAGTAATGGATGTGTAAAATTACCCTCCACAAATGAGGAAACCTAGAGAATTTTCATTCAGTGTGTTGCTTTTCTGGAGTTATAATCTATACATAGTCTGAAGCTCGTGAAATTTCTTAGATAAATACTCATGAAATTTTCCTTTTGTGATGGGATTAGTACTTTATATAGCTAAACAAACTGAAGGGATACATACTGTATATATTTATATTATTGCTTGAAACAGACTGTGTATAACAGTGCCTATCAAGAGATCATTTTCCTTTTTTGGTAGTGAGAGGTGATACGGTATCAGATAAACGCTGTATTTGCTAGGCACCATGACGGTAATACAGCCTACACACTGCACCAGTGGGGTTTAAACTTCATTTATGTATATTTATATAAGATGGTCATGTTGGTCTTGGAGTCTAAGCTGGTTGTAGTGAAAGCAAAACATTTGATAAATAAATAACTTGCAAGTACTGTGGGGGGCCAGGAATGACAGTGACGGTAGTGAACTTGGTATCTCAGCTAGGTGCCCTTATACTCCTCGTGGTCAACACCAGATACAGCCATGTAGCTCCAGCTTGCTAACACCAATTACCCGCTCACAGTAAGGACTGTGCCCGGCAATGACAGGCTAAAATTGACAGCTGTGACTGGAGCTGTTCCCAGAATTGTCGCTGAACGTGCGTGCGGGGTGGTAGATCTCCTCCTCGGCTGAAAGCACCCTTCTTTAACAAGGGAGCGGGCTCAGAGACGAATTCAGGATGGGCCTTCTGTGTTGCCATGCAGGCGGCCAGCTTGGTGAGGAACCACCCAGGAAAGTCGCTGTTAGTCTTTGTAGTGTCCGTTGCGTGATCTATTCTGAACATATACACCTGGAATGCTAGAAGCTCATTTTCCAAAACCCCTTTTGGTACATCCTGCAATGGATTATTAATGCTTTAGAGGTTAGGGGCCCTGATTGATAGTGCCCCCCTTGTTCTTCTGCCTTTAAAAGACTTATCTGAGGGCAGTAAATGCTGGGGTTACTTTATCACCCCAAACCACGTGCTGTGTCCCAGTGCCAGTGATTACCAGGATCTCACCTCATGCCAATGTCCTATTAAACAGAAAAATACACGCACCAGCCTTTTTAGTGGGGAATTACACACAGCCATTTGCCCAGCTGAAGTACCTGGAATCTTGGAGTCTGAACTGGAATTTCATCCAGCTGACCATAAATCCGATAAAAGTCATGTGCTTTTGGGGGTCACCCCCACATTAGATGGCCATGTACGTATGACCGCCCTCACGGACTGCTCAGTGCAGCTCTCAGGCAATAATGCGGGTTAGAATGTACCATTACAGGAATCCGCAATCTGAATTTCTTGGTGAGATGCAGTGTTGTCACATAGGCACTGAAAATATGCTTGTCCGCTTATGACATATGGTTTATGTCGAGATTTGCATTAAGAAGACAGCAAATTAAAATCATTTTTAAAATCATTGAAGAAGCACAAATCAGGCATCGCTGATGTCACAGACTGCCATATGAGCTGTTTGATTCTTTGATTACCCCCAACTCTAAATATTAAATTTATTTTATGCAGCTTTCAATCAGGGGTCCTCTAATGCAGCTGGGACACTCTTGGGTGGGGCTATGTTTTGATAGAGTAGAGAAAATCGCATGTGTTTTGATTGAAGACCACAATGTACTGTGTCCATATACAGGACTAGGCAAAAGTTCATCTTTCATCTGCTTATTGAGCAAAAAGTAGTTATGGGACAAATGAGGCTTCAAAACCCGTGGTGGGTAGGAGTATCTTGAACTAACCAATCAATGCTGGTGCTAAAGGAGGCTTCAAAACCCATGGTGGGTGGGAGTATCCTGAACTATCCAATCAATGCTGGTGCTGAAGGAGGCTTCAAAACCCGTGGTGGGTGGGAGTATCCTGAACTATCCAATCAATGCTTCTTTCTTTCAATGCATAAGGAGGGTCAGATTGATTTAATAAATCATGAGCCAATCTGTTGTATTTGACATAAAATGCAATATAACTTGTATTTACTTGTGTTATTTAAACTGTTACTTTCATTTGTCATAGCATCTGTTATTTCCCATTTCTGCCCAGTCACCTGACTTTTTTTATGAATGTTAGAAAGTTGAGTCGGCAATAATTCAGTTTGACTTATGCCAATAAATAGCCTTCCACCGATCCAGATAATGATAATATTGAAAATAGATAATTTTGCCCTGATTAAAGCAGCATTAATAGGGACTCGTTTTCAGATGATTTATCACAATAAAGGATAAGATCTCGCTTTTAAGACGTTCATGACTTGGCATAATTGAGTGTTAGCATATAAAAAGACATTGTTTTTATTAAAAGATTCTCCTCTTTTCATGTCAACCTTTACTGCTGCATTTAATGATTTTGGTACTTTTATGAATGTGAGAGATGTAGGACATCCTTATCGGGAAACAGCTGTCAAAATATGAAGGTCAGAAAGCTAATTGTGTAATTTCAATTGAGCATGTGTAAGGTGATTTCATTTCTGATGCGGTGCAAAATCTGAACATAACTGCTTTCAAAGTAATTCTGACAGACCATATTGCAACATTAACACTGGGAATAGTTATATATTAAAGATTGGGTAAGTTTACTACCATTAAAAGCAAAACGTATCCCATTTAACTTTACAGTCTCTATATGACTTTTAGTTTCTGATAAACTATTCAAATAAGTGAAACGTAGGAATTTTTTTTTTTTTAATTATTATTCATTTTCTTCTTGGTTAGTATGATTGTCATTGGCTGGCTGAGTAGCCCAGCCCAACATGGCAAGCGTGGATAAAACCAGCCAATCACAAGCAGACACATCAGCAAGTGGACACGCCTGACCACACCCACCTGACGTGGAAGCCATTTTATTACAGAGGTTGAATTGCCTCTCGCTTTTTTTTTGGCTGTGAACTAAACTTGTATATGTATACTTTTATGTGTTGTTATTACACCAACCACAAATATTATTTAGAAACCTAACAAACACACAAGACCCGACTCCACCAATTATTACAAAATTACAGTCACTGAGCAATGGGGTCTCTGCCATCTCAGTGATTAATAATTTAACAAGCTCTCTATGTGTAGCCTGTTGTTTTTTTTATTGTCCTTTTCTTAATTTTTATTATTTTTTTTAAGCCATTGCTGTTATAATGAGTAGAGACAGATTTGGATAGTTCTAAATTATGCATTAAATTTTGTTTATTTACGTTTAGCTTCTACACGAGCAAAGTATGCCACTGAAAAATATCTGTCTTTGGCACTCTGAAGATCCACCCACTGACCCAGCGATGCAGTGCAGCCGGGCAGCCGAAGGCTTGCGTGTAGATCTTTGCATGCGCTTCTGAAAAAATATTCAAAGTCCAAATTAATTCTGACTCCAATTTATTCACATTACGGGATTATTCTAGAATGCTTTTGCCATGGTCTCTAGTCAATTTAAGGTTGGTCTGCTTACTCCTAGACTGGTCCTTAGCTAAGCTCTCTTCTGTGGGCTACGACGTCCATCTGACGCGTTCTCTACATGTTTGGTCCAGCTTGGTCAGGGACTGCCTGTTTCAGTGTAAGTGTTTGATTCAGCTCAAAAGGAACATGTCAGAATGCTTGACCAGTCAAGTTCAGGGACTGATAGTTTCAGTGTATCTGAATAATTCAACTCAGAGGCTTAGCCTCAGCATGTATGATGAATCTAGCTCAGGGAGTGGTACATTATGTCTGATTAGTCTGACTCCCAAGCCAAGAGCCAGTTATCAGTATGTTTGATTAATCTTGCTCAGGGACTGATTCACTCGAATATGTCTGACTAACTCGGCTCAGAGGCTGCAAACCAGCATATTTGGTTAGTCGAGTTCAGGGACTGACGCAGTACGTGAGCATAAGTGAAATCAGAGTTTGCGGGGCAGTAGACGGCATGTTTAATTGTCTGATAGACTCAGCTCAAACTGCGGCGTGGTTTCTATTGACTTATAATATACGGTAACCGCTGGCCTGCAGTTTAACTGACCCCATCCTAGCTTAGTATTGTGGTGACACCACTATTTAAGAATTGACTAGTAATTTTAGACAGACGGGACTTTGAATTTGGTTGCTGGGTGGCGTAATAATGCATGCCATACACATAACTTGCAATCCTATCAAAGTAAAGAGGACAACCTAGGTAGCCAATTAATTATACGCTGTACACACATGCATAAAAACAGTAAACAGAGTTAAAGGAACATATCCCCAGTAGAAGAAACACATGACAAGTGAGAGAACAGTCTGGCTACAGATTCCTCAGTAAAAGTGGTACATCATAAATGTGCTAACCACACAATGCCATGTGAGAGTTCTGGCTTCCGACGGTCTCACCGTTGAAGATCACACATAGCATGAATGCTAATCACACCATACCATGAGGGGGCCTGGCTATAGTGCAGGCCCTTAAGTGTCTTCTGCACTCTACTTTTAACCTCAAACCAAGCGATCGGTATTCCCTTTGAATAAGTACATTGATGCCAAGATGTTTCCCAGGATGGGTGGATGGACCCAGACTGATGGATAGCCAGACCCAAAGACCAATAGACCACTGGAGCCTAAACTTCATTAAGTTCTATTGCATACCAAGGAACAGGGGGCAGAGCTTCTGAACAAGGCAAGATTTCCCTAATTTGACATTTAATTTCATGTAACGACATGAACTGCTGTTTTAAGACTGAGACCATTCAAGTGAGACCAAACTTGAATATATACGAACCTCACGCTTGCAGTCAACAATGTTTCTCACATGTTAAGCATTCGACGTGGACTTTGGGCAGACTGGGTGCAGGGATGAATGAGCAGAAGGAGACGTGAAGAGGAAGGGATGGGTTTACTAGGCCGAAGGTCCAGGTGATTTGGGTCCAACAGGTATGCCAGAGTGCATGTGTGAGTCTATTCTTACCAGAACTGACTTTATCGTGAAAAATAACACAGACCCAGAGAAGTCCAGGATCACAGGTCCCTTTGAGGCATCTGTCTTACAGTGTGGTCAAAGTTCTTAGTGAAACAGTGTGGACAGTAGTCACAGGGTGTCAGTAATGAATGCCGTTAATGTTTATATCTTTGAAATAATGACTAAATTTTAAGTACAGTTAATTGCAATACTGTGGATTCACACAACTGGGTGTTCAGCGTGGAGTTTAAAGAGGGGCGTTTCAGTTTGGGATAAAACTTAAGAGTTTAATTCCTCTATCAATGGCAGTTGGGAAAAACCTTAAAAGGGCAAAAAAGATGTCTTCTGGAAGATGTAGTTATACTGATATGTAAAAATGAAACAACATCATGCCTTGTAGCTCCTGAGGCTGTAGGTCTTTTGTTCTTTGCTAGAAACAGAACTGAGATCCCGAACTGGATTCAGTGGACAGAAATGTGTGAGATGGGGGTAGGGCTGTTAGCTCACACTTTCAGGGTAGTGACTCTCACGTCTTCCATTGTCTGCGAAGGTGGATGCCACTTTGTCACTTCCCCTCCACTCACGCAGTCTCTTCCAATTGTCCAGAATCGTGCAGTGTGTGTGTGTGTGTGTGAGAGAGAGAGAACGATCCTGGCTTCCAGTCCAGAGTGTGCCTCGCACCTCCTTTGATCGACACAAGATTTGCTGTGGAGCGTGTGATGGATCAGCATTTCTGAAAAATAGACTGGTAATACTTTATCATTGTGCCTTTTTTTAAAACAAGTGTGGCTTTCCAGTGGTATCACTGTTTATGTAAAGGTAACATACACTCCATGGCAGTTTGTTCATTTCAATGATAACTTCTGCCTACAGATATCAAGCTGAGTCTAAGTAATGGCAGTTACTTTAGTCATCGTCTCAGTTTAGCAAGATCTCATGGGAAACTGTCACATGTGAGATGTTACTCTACATTAAGTATTATGTATCTAAGACTTTTTCTTGAATGCTAATAAAATTTAGATCATGATAGCAGGCTAATTTTACTTGCAAATGCCTAGTGCAAATAGACTTATTTTGTGTAGCAATTAATGCGTGTGTTTTATTTAGCCCAATTTTGTTAGGAATGTATCGCAGATGTATAGACACTCAACAATATTTCTGTTTCTCTTTAAGAACGTTTGAATACTAACTGTTTGTAATATCTTTTTCATGGGTGTTCAGCCACGCACATAATGGTAAACGTATTGTTTGAGGAGAACCAAGGAAATAACGCCGAAATCTTTACGATTATCTAGCATTCGCGACAGCCTAAAGCTAAATGAAGGTTAAGCGGAGACCTTGGCGGGGCTCGTGAAAAATTCTGGTCTGGCAGACTGCCATGCCGGTAAAGCACGGGGGACATGCTGGCCTGGATGGGGTACCAGGTCTTCGGAGTGTTCCACACGCTAGGGCCGGTTTACGGGCGGTAATTGACCTTGCCGTCGGGTTGTGGGAGGAACCTGCCAGGGCAGAGCAGGAGAAACTAGGGCCGCATTCTGAATCCGCGGTGACACAAAAGCCATTTCCGTCCATCCACGTCGGATCCGCTTGTTCCATACATCATTTCATTTTGCATTGTGCTAAATAATCTTCATTAATCAGTGCCTCTAAAAATTTTTCTGAGTCGTGCCACTGCGGACTCTGCTGTTTAGCCTTTCTTTTTCCCTTGTGCCTCATACCACAGAGGCATTCCACTGGATTTGAGGGACAGGGTGATACCGATGTTGATAGAATTTCAAAAATTCATTATCCTCTAATAGAACTTCGGTACAGTAAGTGCGGTAAGTGAATATTAAAAGGCAACACTAAATAACCTTTTGGCAGAATATTTATGTGGCGTACTCTATGAATTAACGACAGGAGCAGCAATCTGAGAGAGAGATTTAGGCTCATTTAGAAAACCGCCGAATCCTACATGTTTTGAACTAAGGCCTAATATTTTCAGACATAACATTAGTTAGCTAATAATCAATTTCCCAATTTAAATCTTCACCCAATAGATTTGACTTCTAAATTGGGTTAATTTAAATGTATAAAGCAACTGAGACAAATTGCTGTTATTATACTTGGGAATCGTACTGAATACTTCGGTCATTTTTTTTTTTTTTTTTTTTCCCCCCCCAGAGGTTTAAGTGGGACATCAATTTAGATAAAAATGGGTTCTTCTCTAAAAACTTCTCTAATTTTCAGAATAAATGATGACGAAAAAGGCAACGCTTTCAATTTTCAGATAATGAAATAGAGGTGTATCTCATACTTGAGGTAAATATTACCACAAGGCTTTTCTGAAATAAGTTTATTCTGCCCCGATAATGAATGCAAGCAGGTTGGCAATTAGAGATCTTTATCAATTTTTTATTCTAAAAAAAACTTTTATTCTATTTTAAAGTTATTTTCTGGCCCATTGTGGCATGTTGGGTAGGCGGGATTTAGATTCTGCCCCGTCCTTGTGTGGGTGGAGTTTTCATGTCGTCGCCATGCTCTGAGTTCCTCCTGCCGGCAAAATGAAGTGTCCAGATTGCCCATAGTATTTGAGTGTGTAAATGGGTGCGTGCCCTATGCCGGACTGACCTGCTCCTCAGGACGTCCCTTGTTTTGTGCCCTCTGCTGCCTGGGATAAGCTCCAGGTCTCCCTTTGGCCCTACTTGGCTCCAGGTCTCCCCTCGGCCCTACTCGGAATCAGTGGATAAATGGATAAAGTCATTTTAATCGTTAACATTTAAGAATTGTGGCTGGTTGAAAATATTCAGTGCTAATACCAATAATTAGAATGCATCTTTGTACCTTCTGCATACTTCGTATTTCCAGCAACATCTCCTCAATTAACTTAAGCAATCGTGCAAAGCTCTAGGGGGTAAAATGAATGCCTTTAACCACCCCCGCTATCAATTATGTGCCGAACAAAGGCCCTAACAGTTAGGAAGGCATCTCGTTGACTATGGCCTCTGTTTAGCCAACGGCTTCCATTAAGATTTAGCCCATTATTGTGGAGGTGAAACTTTAATGCCTCATCCCATGGATATCATTCACTTCAAAGGCTAAATGGCCAGAGGTGTACTGTCCTCTCCATTCGGAAACAAACAGTGTTGGTTGCGAAGGAGCAGCAAATTGAATAGGCAGGCAGGCACGGCACAATGCCTCTCCTCATTGCCCAGCTTGAGATGGGGTTATTTTAAGATGGAGCATACTCTGTACAAATGTTGGGGACAATGAGAAGGAAGCCATGGCAACTTGCAAAAAGAACAGAGCTTTAGATATTTCATGGGGCATGCGACAATGCTTTTCTTTAATTTTTAGGAGGAAATCAACAGCCATGTAATTCAGTTTGACAATTCGGTTTACAGTGGCAGAATGAGCCCCTGAAACTTCAAAGGCTCCCAGAATCTGTCACAACGCAATTAAAAAAAAAACTAATGGATAATTGCTCCCATCATGCTAAGCCAGGGCTGCCCTTAAGAGCATGCTGTTTGTGAAAAGATTTCATCTCTCGATGAATCTTTATGTGCTACTGGTTTTACCCAGGGACTGAAAAGCTGGTATATAAGCTTGTTCAGTACGTTGTCAAGGCACCCTGAAAAACAGCACCCATGAAAGATAGATGAAGGCAAATTGCTTATTGCCTGTGACCTCCTTGGATGAGGGTTCGATCTGGCCCATGCCTTGTGCCTGCGCCCTGCCATGATCTCCCTGTCTTTGAACTGAGTTTCCGCTGGTCGCTCTGGTTTCGTTCCACAGTCCAGGAACCTGTGGTTCCAAAGAATTGCATTTAGTTTGTCGGTCTTTGTGTATAAGCGCCCTGCCCTGTGATGGACTGGCAGCCCATCTAGGATTTGACTTGGCTCTTGCCCTGTGCTTCCTGGCATGGCTTCTGAAGCGGGGTACCCTCAGCTGTATTATGGAAAATTAATGGATGTGTGGTTTTGAAGCGTTAAGTTCCGTGTCAAGTTCAGCTCTTTACAGTCTGACCCCCTAAAAGCAACAGAACAACACAAGGTTCTATAAAGCAGTGTTTATGTTTAGGGTGTCATGGCTTTAATTTCTGTAAATCTTACTGCAGTCTATCACGTATAGTAGATGGTAAGATATGGACGGAAATTGACATTCCTTCCAAAGATGGAGATGCCCAAAGACAGGTCATTCAGACTGAAAATGTGATCACTTTATTCAGCCTTGATTTGGACCACAGACACGTTTCACTGTTGAAGTAAATATACGTATATGGGTATGTTAGCCTTCCCACGTCTTCTTGGTCTGGCTTGAAAATTGCAGACAACAAAGAGGGAAAATGCTGAAAAACCGACCTTTGTAGCGGAAAACCCACAAGCAAAAACCAAAAACCCAAAGTTCTTGAAAACAGGAACCTTACCTTTCTGGTTGGCCCCCTCCTCCCCGAATCATCTGTCCTAGGGGACCTCAACACGGGTCCTCAGCCTCCGTTCAATCTTTCCTCTCCTCGGCTAGCTATGAACATGAGAAGACGGAGCGTGTGGTTTTCCTGAATCCTTCTTTTGCATCGACTCCCTCCTGCTCTGTTTGACATGGTTTTAACCACAGCAAAGGAATATCTGGTATGTGATAGCCATGCCTCGTTAGAGTCGCTCACAGTCCTGACCACATGGCTCCAGCGGTCTCCACCCCTTGGTGCCAGTTCTTCCCGTCGTCCACCGACTCCGGCATACACCGGATCACAACAGTCATTGACGGCGTGTCAGTTACAAGGCGCGGCTTTTGTGGTTGGAAACGGATTCTTTGATGGTAGTCTTTCAGAACGACGTGGCGACTGAAAAAGAGTTACCTGATGATTTAGGAGGCACCTGTTGATATGAACTCTGTGCATGGGTAAGAAGGGGACAGAGCAGGCTGTCGGAGGTCAAAGGAGAACATCACTGTTGCTTCAGGAAATAGAGGCTGGGTGTGTAAAGATCTGCATGGGAGAAGATTATCATGAAGGAACTATATGTATGTATACTTAACACAGAAAAGTAACGATTTCTTTAGAAGAATATGAATTTCTCTTCATGGTATCCTGACTGTCATTTAGAACCTATGAGTATTAAACTGCAAACATTCCTATAAATATAGACATCTCAGAGTAACCATGATACGTGTCTGTAAATTCAGAGAGGTTATCCTCTTACATCGCTGGGATAGCTTCTTCAAACAGTATGGTTTACCCAAAAGACAAACACTAGACAAAACGGAATCATGAGATAATAATAATCAGTACCTTATTACCCCCGTAGGGAAATTTGTAGTTTTCCCATCTTGTTCTTCAAGTTGAAGGCCATGGGTCAGTACACAGGCAGCCAGCGTCCGGTACCTCTGGAGCAATTCAGGTTAAGGGCCTCGCTCAAGAGCCCAGCGCTGATATCAACACTTTGCAGCTGCAAGACTAATGTAATTAATAAAAATGTGGTATAAAATTAGTTGTGAAAAATGCCAATAAAGAATATCTCCCAAGTATCTGCGTTAAAAGCAGTGGCAAGATGATGACGATGTAAATGATGATGACGACAATGATGATAGCGATGATGATGGTGACGACAGTGATGATGATGGTGACGATGTAAATGATATGAAGATGGTATGATGATGATGACGACGATGATGATAGCGATGATGACGACGACGACGATATGAAGATGACGATGATAGTGTTGATGATGGTGATGACGACCATGATGATGACGACAGTGATGATGATGACGACGACAATGATATGAAGATGATGACGACAGCATAAGGACATGCAGTTCTTTTAATTCAAACAGTTGGATAGTATTTTGTTAAATATACGTTGTTAAAATGACATTATTTAGTAAATGTGAAGGCTATGGGTGGTACTTCACATGCTGACATTTAACATTTTAAGGTACATACCACAAACCCCGTGAAGCCTGGGTCCGGTAAAGGGATGGATGTGCGGATACAGCAGGCCGAGTCATGAGCCGTTCCACGCGGTGTTGTCTGTCTTGACTCTGTTTGGCTCTATCGATTACTGCTGTGCTGAGTGTTTTACACTTTGCTGATCGGTCAGCTGCATCCCTCGGGGTAATCCAAAGGCTAACACGTTTGCTATATCTTTATCTTTGTTTAATTTTTAAAACAGACGCCACATGGCAATAATTTTAAATGTCAAGCACAAAATCGCAGGCGACGGATCGACACTGAAGAGTTACGAAAGAGCATGCAGCTATCAGTTATCAAAATCTCCGGCATCGTTAACTCTTCTTTGCTTTTTATTTGTTTCCATAAAATGCTTGATTTACGGTTTCGGTTTGTCGGCTGAAGAGCAACCAGTTTTATTGTCTCTATTCGTTTTATCATTTGCGGGAGTGAAAGACGTTGAGCTCCTGAGTTCGGGTTGAGATTTTGCTTGACGTCCAGGTCCTATTAAAAGGTGGAAAGCAGCTTTCGAGGTCAGCGAAATTCGGCCCACTCCTTCGTTCGATGTGGCCGTTTGTACCTGTTTCCTGGGCTGACAACTGCTGCATGTATGGTACCTTTGTATGGTACCATGTTAACGCTTAAGGCCCCGGAATAAATGTGTGTAGTCTTCCTCTTTCAGGTCAGCTCATCCCCTCCTCTCCTAATGAGGACCCGCACACCTAAAGTAGCACCTTCAGTCCCGATTTCCAATAAAATATAAGGATATTTCCTGTGCATTTTTGTAATTGTTTAGTGTGTGTCTGTGTTGTTATTGGTTAGTGGTATTTTGTCTTGGAATAATACAGAAAACATTCCAAAAAAAAAAAAAACATTTCTGTACAATTAAAAATGCTGTCTAATGAAAGCCTGTAGATGGCTAGACTAAAATTTTATGCTACAGAGTGTGTGATTAAATGAAAATGTAGTTAATAGATATTGCTTGTCAAATACGTATGTTTGGTGTTTCCCTATTTCTTTTCAGTATTTGCGTTTCAAGCCACACAAACCACAATCAGTACGATGTTCACTGGGACAATAGGTTTGAAGACGGATGGACGTAATGCGAAACTGTTCTTTTATAAAATATGTTGCATGTTTACAAAGCTATTATAGACTGATAATCACTACCTGTGTCAGCTAGTACTGCATGTTTTCATGTTGTGCTGCCCACAGCATGTAGAACCTCTGAATCTGACAGCGATTCTTTAAAGAAAAACTACAACAGAATAGCAGTGGGTGAAAACGTGCCTGTGAAGTATTAGCTCATTGTACGTATTCGAACCCAGACCGTGGCAGCGGCCACGTACATGTCATTAGTGATAGGACAAATGAGGCTTCAAAATCCATGGTGGGTGGGAGTATCCTTAACTAACCAATCAATGCTGGTGCTAACTGAGGCTTCAAAATGCGTGGAGGGTGGGAGTATCCAGATCGAACCAATCAGGGCTGGTCCAGAATGAAGCTTCAAAACTCATAGTGGGTGGGAGTACCCTGAACTAACCAATCAATGCTGGTGCTAACTGAGGCTTCAAAATGCGTGGAGGGTGGGAGTATCCAAATCTAACCAATCAGGGCTGGTCCAGAATGAAGCTTCAAAACTCATAGTGGGTGGGAGTATCATGAACTAACCTGAACTAATGCTGGTGCTAAATCAGGCTTCAAAATCATATCACATCGCATCATATCATATGTATCAATGAAGCATACTTGTTAATTGCATCAGTTGGCCATTTTTGGACTGACAATACGTACAATCATGAAAAATTATATCTTAGTCTATAAGCTATCACGAGATACTTTGCGGTTAAATTTCACTCCTTTCTTTTTGAGCGGGAAAGCAGGGCTAATGTGCTCTGAATGTAAATCACAAACTAAACGCCGTTCGAACAGTTCATGGCGTGGGCATAGGGTTTGAAGTATGCACTCTTTCAGGGCTCGCATATCGCTCTGAAAGAATGGGACACTGATGCAGTCAGGCACATCGTATGAAACTACAATCGTTGTGGGACAGTAAGCCTCCAGGATGCTCATTTTACAGCGCGTTTCTTGGGTAGACTCAGTAACCATCAATAAGTGGAAACAGAAGATGCTCACATCAGAGAGGAAGGGGACGTCTACACCAGTTTCTTGGCATACATTTGGTGAAGGAAAGCTTCGTTCAACTTGTCATTTTGTGGATGCTGAATTATGTCAAACGGCGGCACCTGTAGATTCCTTAAAGGCTGCAGATCAAGTACACGCGTCCTGAACCTGTGTGCCAAACAGTGTGGCACTCAAGAAGGAACATACCATGGCAGCCTTACACCTACAGAATCAAAAAGACAATCTACTTGGGGTGCAAACTGACTGGCATGAGCTGTGCTCTTTCTGAGAAGCATGCGTGGGGGGGCCTTCCCTTTTCAAACTCTTATACACATTTCCATAACACTTTATGGAACTTCAGCATTTAGACGCTTTGAAAACGACCGCACATCATCAATGCTGTTTTGAGGACCGGTTATTAGAACATTGTCCACTGTGTTAAAATTCATTCCGTTGGCTGGTCCTCCATCGGGAGGTCAGGTTTAAGAGGTTAACGGTTAATTTTAAATAATTTGGGTTAAAATGGTTCCCAAAAATTAAATAGGAAGCCAGTGCGGTGGTTCATTGGTATATTGTTATTCCATATGCTTATTATTAAAGCAAATTCTGTAGGAGAATCTGAAGTAGGGTCTAGTAGGAGTCATGAAGTAATCGATAGGACTGGTCCTGTTTATTACAGAATTATTACAGAAACGTCCCAGAATGAGGGAAACAAATGACAGCCGTTATGTGTTATGGAGGGGAGATGTTATTCTGTCTGACATTTTCCCTCCTTGCAAGCACACAACGCAACATGGATTTAACCTTTGAAAACATTAATATTTTTGGGGATGTTTGTTATTCAAGACTACACCTTTTGATGTTATCATTATTATTATTATTACACACATTTCAACACAGAAGCCAAGAATCAATGCTAATAGTTTAAGGCAGTCATTCTATTTATAGCATGCCTGCTAAGATTCCTGAACTTGTAAGATGTGATTCTGTTGTGATGTCCTTTATGCGTATTTCATGCATTAGCTTGTAAGAGGAATGGCTTGATGATAACACACTTCACAGAAGTGCTGTCTATTTGTTTGTGGAAGTAAATGTCTGCTGTATTAAACCTTCCTTGTTTGGTTTTAATTACGTGTGTAATTGCTCTTTTCCACAGATTTAAACTCGTATTCAGAGGAAGAGTATTCCATTCACAAGCTATTGGATGACTGTTATTTGCCCTTGGCAACTGAAGATGAGGTTACTATGGAAACGACTTGTGATTCTATCAGTCATTGGCTGCCTTGCAGGTAAAATCTAGTTCTTTACCACTGATTATATGCAAATGTGTTCCATTCAGTTTGCATGCAAGTTTTGGCATTGTGTTACTGTCGTGTTTAAATGTACAGTTTTTATTAGAATGTTTGATGAAATGTTTTGGCTGGATCATTTCTGAGACACTTGGTCTTCTAAAACGTTGCTGATGGTAGACAGGGCACAAGGATTGTTTGTAGGAAGGAATAACTGAAGAAAAAAGCAATTAATCAATAAAGTTGGTGTTTACTAACCATAAGTTACATCCTTTTGCAATTTAGATAGTTTGTCTTAGGACCACCATGGTTGTGTGATCCAAAAGCTTTGCCTTCTCATTAAAGATTAAAAAAATCAAGCGACATTTTTGATCGGGAATAGTTTCGTAGTCTTCATCATTTCAAAGTTACCTGCCGTGTAGCTAAAAAAAGCCTTGACTGCCTCTTAAGAAAGCACCTGCAAGCTTGTTTAAGTATGTTACCAATTTCACATGTTTGCTGTAATCCGTAGAGTTTGTATAACTGCTTTACCGATTTCACAAGTTTGTATAACTATGTTAGCGATTTCATTGAGCATCTCGGGAATTTGCTTAGTGGATTCACTTATTTGGCTGCTTGCATGCTGTTTATTTAAAATATATACATTCAGATCGTCCGAGTCGGTGTACATAAACTGTTCAACGCCCCGGAAAGACAAAATGTGTTTTCATAAAAGGCGTATTTCAGACATGCTGGTCAGGGAGTAATATAGTAATTATGATAATAAAATTATAGTTAAAAATTATATCATTTTATTTCATAGATGGCAAATCTGCTTAACTAAATGTACGAGATGTTGAGGTATACGCTGGATAAACTTCATATTTTCACGTATTCCGCTGAGGTTCAGACTCTCATTTCAACAGAATAATTTTCAAAACCTCTTCCAACAATACATAAAAACAAGTGAAAATACATTAGCACATTCTGGCACTTTTTTTGGCTACTGTTAAAATAACTAGCCTAGGAATTGTGTTTTTGGGATGAACGAGAAAAAAAAATGTAATAAAAATGAAGTGAAACAGTCTGTGTTGTGGTTTTGGAACAGGATGTCGATGTGGAGTACGCAGATCTGTCTTTTAATAACCTTATAAATTCCCCGTGTCTGAATGTGAGCTCGTTAGAGGAGAGCAGCCTCTCTGACTGCCTGCTAGAATTTTATATAATTTATCAGTATTTCATCACTCTAAAGCCAAATATAATTTTAACAAAATTAATTAAATGAAAAATCCAATGGTATTTGATGCAGAAGAAGTGAAAGGATCACAAATACAGATCATTGCATTGGCAACACATACTGATTTGTTTAAATTAATGTTTGTAAATACAATCTATTATGATAACATGGTTCTCAGTGCATGGGTAATGGCCCACATATTATGATTTTAATATCTAAAAGTTGATTACATTTCATGGTTCTTGTAGGTTTCTTTTGTAAATGTCACTAATGATAATCCATCATATTTATTCCAGATTTAACCTGTTCAGACAGGATGGGCTCTAACCTTTGCAGGGCCGCAGCTAGGAGTTCTGGGGCCCCGCGGAAGAACATTGCTGGGGGGCCCCAAACATAAACAGCTGTGTGCGAATTACGACGCACCGCGTACCCTAGGGGCCCCCTATAGCGGTGGGCCCTTAGAACCGTCAGCACTTTTCACATCACTGTTGTCCAGAGCACTTGCATCTTCCGAGCTTCAAAGATAGACGTGACATGGACTTTCAAAAAAAAAGAAAAAAAAATGGTTGAAAGCTATTAGGATTCCGTCACGTATGAAAGTAAACATGCTGTAGAATGTTAACATGTTAAATTACAAGAAGTCCAGTGTGTAATTTTAGCCAGAGTGACCTAGATAGCATAAAGGTGCCTAATAAATATCTCCTCAGTGTTTTGTTCCTGGCTGTTTCGTGACAGTACCATCACTGTTAGCTCCCTTGCTCGTGATTTCAAGCTGAAGGCTGAAGTCAGACTATGTTTTATGTTTACGTGGTTAAACTGATTAAGTGGAGCTTGTCACAGTGCATCTGCTGCCCTGCAGCCAAGCAGATGATTTCCTCCGCTGCAGCAGCTCCGAAGATGGTGCCGATCTCACGCCCGTTCCCGCGTACGGCATGTCAGAGGTGGTTAGGAGATGCCCAGACACGGCAGGGTGATCAGATAATGGAGACCACTGCTACTCTTAATTAGACTCGCTGGGGTTGCCGAGATCAGGAACGCATTTCTCATGCAAACACGACACCAAAAAAAAAGAAAAGAAAAAAAAAAAGCCATTTATGTTGCATCCTGTCCTTTTCATACGTTTGGAAAATTGAATTGACTCAATGTGACTCATAATGAATTCACAGCCAATCTGCGCAGTCCGCACTCCTAATGCGTGCATTTTTGACTTCTTTTTATGCAACTCCATGGAATGTTGTCACTAAACTCCTCAGCCTGACGTCCATCGTTTGTGTGCAGCATTACAGTAAAGAATAGGTAAAGAAAATTGATAGGTCCGTCCAGTCGGGGGCTGTATCTCGTAGTCATTTGCCTTTGTAGCAACCACAGAGTTTTGTGTAAAAATGTCATCTCCTTGAGCGAATGGTCAAGCTACTTAAGTAAACCCATTTGTGAGGGATTCGCATGTCATCTTTAATTCAACTTTTTGTCTTATGGAAGAGTACAAGGGGGTCTTTTCTAACGGAACAGATATTGGACCAAGATTACCGCAATGTTTCGGTAACGATGGAATGGGTGAAACTTTGGGCGGCGACATCCTTAAGAACGGTAATGGCGGTATGATGGATTCATCCTAACGTTAGCCTTGCTGCAGGTCATTTTCATGATTTGACTTTCGAAAGGTAATATGGAAATGGCCTTCAGACTGTCATTGCTGGATTCATATTTACGGGCATTACGATTATGTAGATTTTCCAGCCATTTTGTACCAGTAACTCCAGTGAACGTTCTCGCCTGTGCGTATTCTTCCAACATGTACTCTAGATTATGTATCTCACTTTTCAGTACGCTGACGCCTTCGTCATAGTCGTGGCATAAAACACAGAAGCATATCAATAAACATCATTGCCATAACTCATCACAGTACACCTGTTGTACAGTGAGTGCTTTTTGCAGGCTCGTGTCCACTTATTAAATAGCTCTCGTTTATGCTGACATGTGCTGTGTATCTTTAGCTTCGTGTCAGAAGACTCGCTCTCGGCATATATATTGTTGGACCCGCGTACTACCCGATTACAGAGCTACAGCTGACCCGTTGGTCTTTAACGGGTATAAGAGTGTTTGTGGGTTGCTAGAAGAACGCATGACGCCTGTACGGACTTCTCATCGCATTCGTGCAGGGTAATCGTGGTAATGTTCATTTGAGAAAGGCTGAATGTGTCACATGCCACGGTTGTTATTTACATGCCGTTAAGTCAGATTTTCACCAGGGAGAAACGTGTAAAGGAATGTCAGTCACTTACGTCCACTCAGACAATCGGAGTGTTTTATTAAATATCTTGTGGCACGTCTGTAATGTCGCATCGAACAAAAACGAAACTTAAATTTTAATAATTGAGACCTTACTGTACAAGGCCCTGCCACAAAGCCCTGACTATAACACAGCTCTCTCAGTTCAACTTTCCAGAATTTTTGACCAAAGGCCAGATACAAAGACTGGAGAATTTGTATTTCGTTGACTTAATTCGGTCTAATGAGTTATGCTTATGAACTTAAGAATTCATATTATCTTATATAAATGGATGGACAAGTACGGTTTTATTTGCCTGAACGGATTTATGACTGTAAGCATTAAGCAAGTGATGGCCATTCAACTCAAAGCTCTACGATTGTCTCCTTTGTGAAAGATTCAGTTAAAATGTTCAGTCAATCTAAAAACTGCTTGTATTTTTAGGGTCTGTTGTTTTGGATACATTCTCCTGGGAAGTACTGACCTGAATACACACTTCTGTTTAATATTAATATTATGTCCGTTTGAGTTTATTTTATCGTTTTAGCGATTAGTTTTTTTTTTTTTTTTTTCCCCCAGAAATTCTCATCTCAAATGGTGTTTAAGTGTAGCTTCATGTAATATACATGTAAGCTATATGACACCTTGAAGGCTGTGTGTGTGTGTGTGTGTGTGTCTGTGTTCTCTGGACATGCCACCGACAAACCCCAATGAAGCACACACTTGGTCCTTGTCACATGATTTTTCTTTCCCATTCCTGTCTAAGGTACAGCTTGTGGCAGTGAGTGACATTTTCTCTCAGGATCAAAAGGCAGGCTTGTTTTTGTTTGTCTCAGCTCTGAATCACATCCACTGTCAGCTAGACGGCTCTAATGGAGATATGAAGGCACATAAACCTGAGATATGTTGTGTCCTGCTGTCTTGAAAGAGGCAAAACGAAAGCCAAATTGTTTTCCCGCTTGATCCAGGACCCCGAACAGGAGCGTTGACTGTGGCAGAGCAACGTTAAGAAAATCAGTCAGACATGAAGATCAAAGAATTGTATTTCTTTTACATTGCGTAATTGTACCATGTATTCAGTTCACATCCAGGGCTTCAGAAGAATTTTATAGAGGTGATCATCCGCTAGGTTTTTCATCATACAGACTCTGACCATATGAAAGGCACAGCCAACTAGCCTGAGTACCGGATTAAGCTGCTGAAGGTCAGCGTCATAGAAAACTGGTTTATGAAAACTCTTGTTTCTTATAAAGATTCTGGAGGACACATCACACATGGTTTAACAGGAGTACGTCACGCATATCCCACCCGTTACTCCAGATGGTTTCTCTGGATGGATTTAGCCTGAAGAAACGCGGCCCATGAAAGCAGACGTCGAATCGCCAGGCCGCGTTGGCGTGCGTCGCTACAAGGAATGCCGAGGAACGAAAGCTACCAGTGGCATCTTTACACCCCGTCAGTCGGATTTCAATGAAAGAACGGGCCAGCGAGCCGATGGTGCAGGTTTCCGCGATCGCTAAGTGATTGGCTGACGAGTTAATCACTTCAGCGTGGCTGGTTTTAATCATTCACGCTGGCAGCACCACTCAGGTGTAAGAACCATTGCAGATAAAGAGAATATTAAATGAGAGCAGTGCAGTTCTGTTTATGTTACTGTCTGTGTGTTTGGAAAGGAGGACGGAAATTTCACAGGACTTCATACTTTTGCTGTGTGACAAAATGAAGGAATCGCTAAAGTAGAGATATTACACTTTATGGAAAAGGTGAAATCGAAGGCCTATGAGAAACCATCGTAGAGAAAAGGTGTCCTGGCTTTAAGGATTGTACTGCATTCAGACAATCATATTTTCACACGCAGAAGCAGGGCGCCGCTGTTTCGACAACTCCAAACCGCAAGCCACGCCTTCTCCTCCTGTGTATTTCTCATCCGTGTTTACGTTGTAATCTGTGAGAGATGTCGGCGATTCGGAAACGTGCTCCACGTCGTGAATAAGCCCTGTCTGCACTGTCATACTGGGCTGCTAGCTAAGCTCTGATCGACTCCTTGATGTTTTTCTTGTTTTACTTCAGCTCTCGCAGAGGATGAGCTGTTCCTTGGCCCACGGTGGATGACAGAACCCAGCGACCTGATACTCCCCATCGATTCCTCAGACCAAGAGGCCACAATACCATGCGAGGCCAGAGGAGTACCCCCCCCACAATACAGGTTGGGCTATCAATACACTGCAATCCTTTTTTCTTCAATATTACACCTCTGAAATGTGAGATTGGTACAAAAAAAAAAGGAAAACAGAGGCTAATGACTGTGCATATAGATTACTGTTGACATAAATTTAAAATAACACCGTTGACACATACCTCTGCGCAAATTCCCCAAGCGTAATATTGATCCTTGGTGTTGTCTAGTAGTTGACATGATTTAATTGCGATATAATTGCATTAATCTAAGAATATATTAACAGTTCAGCCTTATTTCTAAAAGCTTATTTCACTAGAGATTTTTGCCTCACTGCTTTTAAAAAAAAAAAAAAACAAAAGCAGATTGGAAGCACTGGCCTTTCTAGCGTTTGTCTTGCTTTTTTACTACTATACCAGAAAGGGCACTGCTGTTGTACCCTTGAGAAATGTGCCTTAGCTTAAACTTGTGAAGTAGAATTCATTTTGATGGGATCTAGGTAAAATGGAAAATGTAGTCCACACCATTGGTCTGTGTGGATAATTTGTCAGTGAAGGACGCTGTTTCTTAAAGCTGTGTTATTTATCCCAGGTTTCTCACAGGTAGGCTTTATGAAATACTGTAATGATGAATGAATAACACGCCGATTTTTAATAAAGATTGACATGGATCCTGTCAAGCATTTCTCAATAAATAAGTTAACAGACGGCCAACGATCTTGCAGACAGTTGCGTTTCGTCGCTCGGTCAGCATCGCGTGAGTGCATCGCAAGCAACTGAGAGAATCAATTACCTTGTGAGTGACATCCGGTGAAACGGCCACATTAGCTCTCGTGCGTGTTGAGAAAGCTGGACTTAGAGCAGCAGGGGGGACCTCATTAGGTGTGTAAGCACGCGGATTCGAGAAGGAGCAGAATATTAGACGGACCGAACGCATGAAGTGCAATGCGAGAAAACAAGAACGAGTTAGCCTCCTTTTAAAGTGAACAGCCTCGACATTAAAATAGCAGCAGGCCGTCCATCTTTGGTGCTGTTCATCCACGCAGATTTTTGAGTGTGTCGGACAGGCGGCAGAAAGCAAGTGCAATGTTAGGTACGATTGTGCTGCCGTCACAAACACGTTAACGGTTATGAATATTGCGTGGGCTGGCTGTTGTGTTCACGTTGGCCATTTGGTAAAAAAGCAGCCACTGTGTAACCTCACCTCACCTTTGACACACTGCTAAGGACCGTGGCTGAGTATATGCCCGAGTCAAAGGGCAAAGCACACTTAGGGTTGGGGTCCCGTGGGATTGTAAGGCATCCAGACATTCAGTCTGAATCTGTGCCATCAGTGGAGTAGGCTAGAAGACCATGAGTAGAATAAAGTATTATCCAAGATTTAAGCTAAGATTAATGTTACCTAAGATTTACATTCTTCCTCCTACATGTTGTAGATGAATTCTGCTAGAGTCTGGGCTTAGTTCAGTTTGCCCAAGTGAAAACTGCTGCAGCAAATCCCTCCTTCTTATCAGCGTCCAAATGCTTCCAGGAGCAGACACTCGGTGCAGAAAGATATCGGCTAGATATAAGATACCAAATGTTGGACTTGTTTTGCTCAGTAGTCTTCTGCAAACAACGATAAGGAGCTAAGCAGACCATCTTAAATATCACAAATATAATGATTGACTCGTCACAGGTTGGGGGGTGGCTTTCATTTACCTACCCAGGCCTATGTAAGTGGTTAGAGAAAGGCTGTTGGCTCTGTGGTGGGAAGGCACACTAATGGGCGAGTCTATCCATCTGAACAGTTCTGAGGGCCTGTGAAAGTAACTGTGAGATAGTGTCCCCTCCAGCTCAGTGTGGTCTTTTGTCATGAGGCTTAAAACTGAGATGCTGAACAGCATAACATTTTGTACCGTGACATCAATACATAATGTGGCTCCGCAAAAATGTCTCCTGTAGAACGACTCTGTGTCTCAGAGCTGTCTAAACCACGAAGGTGCTCCGTAACACTGCCTTTGAGCTCATCGCAGTACATTACTCTCCCCCTCTCCCTCTCACTTCCTCTTTAAGAATCCGCAGCAGTAATTTTTTTTTACGAAGGGGTTTTGAAGATTCGAAGAATATTGTGTGCGTTGACCCTAATTTCCAAGAGCTCCGTCTGTCATGGCCTGATCTGCTCGGTGTCAGCCGTGGGTGGGAGGTATCCGAAGACAGACCCCGGCGAAGATATTCGGAAGTGATACGTGATGCGATAAGCCAAATTATCCCAGCAATAATATATACACTGAAAACTAGCAATCAGCCGCCAAAAGAAAGCATGTATATTTCTGCCAGGCAACTGGAAACAGCAGGAAGTGGAGCATAAGGGAGCCGACCCGGGTGGAAAAATAAAACAATCTCGGCAGTTGTCCTCCATTTGGTCATCAGTGTGTTGCAAAATAAACACCGCGGCAGGAAAAATCCGACTCAGAAAGCTGTTGCAGCAAGATGAGACCACCGACGTGTGTTAGGGCCACAGGTTTTCTTAAGACCAGGACCTAAGATACGGAAAACCGTAAGATCAAGAGTCACGTGAAGCAGGCCATGCGACAGCATGCAACGACAGCAGGAATCCGTTATTAACGCAAACAGAAGTGAGACCACCAACGTCAGCAGGTAGTACTCAGTGACAGAAGAGGCACAGCATCATTATGACTGTATGATGGAGCCTGGAGTATTGTCACTGTAGTGTTTACATGAGGGCAGCATGGCAGTGCGTCTAATTATTGCTGTACCAAATTCACTGAATCACAAAACACGTTATTAACACGTGGATAAACCTTTTCGGCGCGCCTTGCTTTATTTTCGACCGTTACCTGTTCCGTCATCGGAGAAGGCCGCCCCTGTTTATCGTCTACTGAGGCGGGGGGAGGGTGTGGGGGGGTCTGTGTTTGAAGAGTGAAGGTCCCCACCGCCGACGAGATCGCGGCTGCCGGTGGGACGGTACTGCCGGGGGGCATCGTTTGCTGGGATGTCTTTACGAAGTGCTCTCACGGACGGCGAGGTCAGCTACAGCCCGGAGCGGAACCCGCTGCACCGTTAACAACAGCAGTTAGGCTGCCTGCTCTCGCGAAAACACGGGCGCTCTAGAACAGAGTGGGCTGATCAGTAAATAAGTAAACGACGCATTTAAATAAGCCAACTGTCGAGTCATCTTCCATGGATGAGCAGTGGTATTTTATGATCCACTTCCAGTTCGTCTGGAACTGGAAAAAAAAAAGGGAGAAAAGTTAAAAACAATATTTTCACATTTGGTGCGTGCCCTGGAGGAGTGAAGCATCTCTAGCCTGCAACCAATTTAACACAAATGAATCATTATGCTTCGATTTAATGTTCCTGCCCAATGGAATCAGTCTGAGAAGTTCCCCAACCAGGCCCATTCAACCTGGATTTGTTGGGATGTTTTCAGGCCTCAGTGTTAGGTAATATGGGCTTGGTAATAGTGTTTTTGCCTGTGAAAATGCATATGGTGTGAATTGTCAGGCTGTTACATTGATGGACTTTATTTTGTCTTCATCTAAGTTTCTTTTTAATTTTAGTTTAAGCAGAATCAAATAACTTTTAAATAAACTTTTCCTTGCTCACGTCTGCCCTGTGGAATAACGAACCTGTTTTGGGGAACCCATACCGGTCAGACATGTTTGTTAGGCTCACTTCCATCACGCCTGTGAGCTGATGATGTCTGTGTCTTTCCAGGTGGTCAGTAAACGGAACACTCATAGCTATTGGAAGTGACCACAGGTGTCACATGTCCAAGGGAAACCTAATAATCAGTCGACTGGACAGGAACCAAGATGCTGGGGTGTACCAGTGCACGGCTCTGAACCCTCTTGGAACCATTTTCAGCAGGAAAGCAAGCCTTCAGTTTGCCTGTAAGTCACTAGCGTCATCTCCGTCCCGTGTGGGGCTCTGTGAGTGTGTTTGGCCTTTTCATCGGAGCTACATGCCAGTAAAACAGAGATATCTAAATAGCGTGAATGGCAAATGCACAACCTGACTTCCTCGGCGACATGGCGGAACGCTGATGTGCCTTGATTTAAATAATGAATATGTTTTTGAACGGCGTCATGCTTTCTCAGTGGGTTTCCGCCACTGCGAATGTTTTAATTAGGAATTTAATAAGAGTGTATGGGCCCTGTTAAAGAGGTCTATTTTTAAATGCAGTGGATACGAGAGCCTTTTAATGTTGCAGGAACTGCACTGGTTTTTGCTCGCAGTACAGATCAGCACGTCTGTCAATGGATGCGTCCCCATCTGAGCGTTTCTCTATCGATCGTCCGCACGACTAAACCTTCTCATTTGGGGAAGAGCTGGACTTTCAATTACCAAATTGGCATTACAGGTTTCACAATGATTTCTCAGATTGATTATCGGTGTGGCCGCTGGTATTGTCACAAGTGGATTCAGCACCGGAGCACGGTTTCAATCTCTTTGTGTAGGAAGTCTGTATAAATACGTAGATGGTAAGTGTATGGCCAGTATCAGGTTCCTAATTCTCCCCAAGCGAGCTATCTTTCCATTAGCACAAAAGAAAGCCACTGCTTTTAATAATAAAAAAATCAAAATAAATGGCTAAATAGATCAAATTTATAAACTGACGTACATATGGATGCAGATGTAAATACATATATATAATTATGTATTAGACGATATACTTTTAAATATGTAATTACTGGGTCAAACTGACTCGTGATTGAGATCAAATGAGTATAATTGACAGCCCAGAACATGAATTACATTCACTTATAATTATTGTGTGTTTGTGTTTGTGTGTGTGTTTGTGTGTAGCCCCTTTTTGTGCAGCCTGTCCAAATGTTCATAAGTTAGGAAAGGTCTAAATTGTGTACTGCCCGTCTGTGCACACAGATGGCTCATCTGTTGTAAACGGATGGATGGACTTTGCAATCTCTACTAGGATTAGCCATTTGCTGCCGGCACAATTGAGCAGAAGTCCGAAGACACTGAGGAGCGATGTACCTCACGTTTTATACTGAACGCTTTATGGAAAACGTCAACGTGCATTTCTGACTAAGGGGATCGTGGGGCCAGTCTAAAAACAAGTAATATTGGCTGACTCATGTTACAAATTAGCCCATAGTGCACATATGACTGTCCCCTGTGATGGGTTGGTCCTCTGCCTTGTGCCCTGTGATGGGTTTGTTCCCCGCCTTGTGCCCTGTGATGGGTTTGT
>JAACJT020000105.1:11725943-11756372 GCA_009936485.2 Gymnarchus niloticus | reverse complement strand
GTGGTGTACCCCAGCCTTGTGCCCTGTGATGGACTGGCATCCTGTCCAGGGTGGTGTACCCCAGTCTTGTGCCCTGTATAGCCTGCAGTATGCTTCACACTCCCCTGCAACCCTGTCAATGATAAGCAGTTGGAAATTGGCTGTATACATTCAGAGATGGTTAACATGATGTTTTTTGTTTATTTTTTGAAGAAAAGTAATGCCGTAATTTGCCATTGTGTTCTTTTGGCCTTTAATTTGGCTTAAATGAGTTTAAAAAGTAAAATAATGTGGATCACATGTTTGTATTTGGGGTATTTTCAGATGGCAGTACAACATGAGACGATAGCAAATGATATCACAGTCAAGAATAATTAAGGTCTGCAAACAGTGATCTTAAGGACGTTCAAAGGTTTAAAAGTGGAGTCAAAATTAATACTTATAAGCCTTGTGTTGTTTCCCCTGTCGAGCAGCAATCAGTAGGTAATTACATGCAGCCAGAGAGCTTTGATATCGTAGGAGGGGCAGTGAGGAGTGGGCTGGCTTTGGGGATCGTGGCTGCTGGGGTCTTACTTAACGAGTCGAAAGTAACTTTGCTAATTGTCTGATTGAGTCAGGTCCCCCAGGGCCCCCAAGCACCGTCGTGGTAGAGGAGGTGACAGACAGCACCGCTCAGCTCTCCTGGAGCCCTGGCCGAGACAACGGCAGCCCCATCACGGGTTACTTTATTCAGGGAAGGACACCATTCACTGTGGGCTGGCAGGCCATCAATACAGGTAACTCTACAGTCAAGACCATAATCCCGGTGGGGAATTCATCCACAAAGTTTCCAGAAAACTGAAATATTTCAAAACCCACAACCCTGACCAGGATCATCAGGAAGATGGATGGATGGATGGATGGATGGATGGATGGATGGATGGATGGATGGATGGATGTTTATACAGCAATGCTTAATATGTCAGTAATTGTTTTTACAAATTGTCAGTCATCATTGTGGGTACTAAATGTTTCAGTAAAAGTCTGTTGGTCTTAAGAGCCCACTTTGATTTTCATCGGTAGCAGGAGTCGTACAGCAAATTATCCATACTGTGTATGGTTCTCCTGAGTTCTGGTTGTAGACCCTCTGTTCTGGCACTTGCTCTCAGTGCCGGAGACGATTGACGGAAATACGCTGACGGCCACTGTGGTAGACCTGAATGCCTGGGTGGAGTACGAGTTTCGTGTGGTCGCTAGTAACCGCGTTGGAATGGGAGAGCCCAGCCCCCCCTCCGCCAAAAGCAGGACAGAGGATGCAAGTCAGTACCTCTCTCTCCACGTTTTTCTGTGCAGATCTGATGCTATTTACATCAACACTTTGGTTACTATTTTGCTTAATATTATAAATTCAGTTGCATGTACATCTGTTTGAAGGTGCCTGTATGGTCGTACATAATCACTACGTATGGGTGTAAACAGAACTGGGGGGGTTGATTGATGAATCTGGAGCCTGATAGCGTTCTCGTTATTTACGTCACTGTTTTCCTAGTAATGCCACTTTACATGGCATGTGATTCTAACCATTTTAATACCAAATGGCAAGGACTGCTTACACTTACTGCAAGGGGTTAAATGCTACAGTGAGTTCAAATGGCCAGAAATGCTTTAAATTCATACTATCCCCGGTAGAATAAACTCATTTTTCATACAGCATTTGTAGCAACCTTCCTGCCGGAACTTTGTAAGCACTCATATCATACATCGTTTATTGGCAAAATAATTTGTATAATTACTAGCAAAATAAATTGTATAATTCTGCAATTCACAAAACTTATGATGAGCGTGACAAGCTTTAAATAATATCAAAATGCTATTGACCCCTAGTAATTTTCTTCCTTCTTTTTGATATCATGTAGTTCCTGATACAGCCCCCTCTGACGTTGGGGGTGGTGGTGGCACTAAATCGGAATTGGTAATAACTTGGGAAGTAAGTTCTCTCTTATTATATGTATTGCTCTTGATATTTTGGTCAAGATATTAATGGTCAACAAATTATATCCAACGCTGGGTGTACATTTTAATATATTTTTTTAACAAGTATGTAAGTAAGGAATAAGAAATGTTTCACCTAATTAAAAGATTATTCTCTGTTGGGTAATTTTATTTAATCTTTGAATTCAGTGGAATCAATGCTAGGTCATTGAGTACAACCATTACAAGCATTTTATTTTCCCGGGGTCCTGCGAGCTGTCTGAAAATAAATCATTTTTATTTATTGTGTTTAGTTTGCCTCAGAAAGCTTCAGCATGAATGCAGTTATTTTGACTTGAAGGATTACAGGGTTGTGTAAATTTCAGCGTCTGAGGACACTGTGCCGTTGTGTTTCTCTGCCATACCAAGTGGTAGTTTTAAATACCACGCACTAGGCCTGGTTTTTCAGCGGCGATAAAACAAGTTAATCCTGCGATTCGGTTTCGGGTATTCTGTGATTTTCTTAAAGTTACCACTAAATTGGATTTGTTACTTTTAGGAGGCTTCCCAAAAATGGAAATAATCTTCTATTAAATTTAACAAATCAATGCAAGAAAAATGGAGACTTGCGTTTTCAACAATGTGTGATTTGGGGTTTCACCAATGAATCGACTCGACAGACCACGTTAGTTAATCATTATGATATACACAATATTTTCCACAAAAATAGTGAAATTCACAATTTATCGACGTTTCCACGGAAACGTTAGTTAAGGCGATGACACGGTTGCTTTTTCTGGTCGTGCAGATTTTCGCACCTGGTGTGTCTCGTATGGTGGTGATTTAAGTGATAATCCACACGAGAGAAAGTGCGGACTAAACTACTAAATAAAATCGGATGCTAAGAAAATGAAGTAGTCTGTAAGGGGAAGCCAGATCCGAATCGTGAAAGTTTATGAAAGCGTCCAGTCTGGGTAGTAGCTGGGTTTAGTATTTGAAGAGTGAGCCTCACGTCAGTCATCCTCGATGGCGGCCGAAGAAATATTTCAGTACAGCCAGCAGGGATTTGAAAACAAACCTGTGGGTCAGAAGAAAAAAAGTGTAATTAAGTAAGGCAGCGCGGGCAATATCCAATCCATCAGCATAGAGCACAGCAGAAAGCATTTTCAAACTCAGAAAATAGGTTTGAGGAGGCCTGTGTGGGCAAAACGATAGAATTTTTAAATTGTGGCACACTCACAGATGACTGAGTACAGAGATAAAGGGAGACAAGATACTGACACATTATACGCGTATCTTGAAAGTCTGGAGCGAACCAGCCGGAGGGGATGTATTGGGGATCAATGTGAAGAAGAGTCAATAACGAGGAAGTCCAACTTTCTCAGGAATTTACCGCTCGGAGTGCCCTGAGCAGTGGTAGCTATGAATTTAATAACACAGCTAAAATAAAACAGACAATTGCACCGTGTGTTAATAGTTTTGGAATAACCACAGAGATTCCATTATTTCCTGCAAATGATATTTAACAGAAATACTGTTTTTTTTTTTTTTTTTTGGAAGCTTGTCTTGTTCTCTAACTCAAGTCAAAGCGGTGCAAATGGGTGTTAAGGTCGCTCATAACAGCGTTGGTTCCATGACAAACAGCCGAGCCATTCAAAGCCATTAAACAGGAATTAATAGATGGGCTCCAATCGAAGGGAAGTGTATTTCTGTCTCTATGTGTTTTAATATCACTACAGTTTTTTGTTTCGCTCCCAGCCAGTACCAGAGGAACTACAGAATGGTGAAGGCTTTGGATACATCATCGCTTTCCGACCACAGGGCACGGTTACCTGGACCCGCGCTGCGATCTCCAAACCCGGAGTGGCCAAATATGTCTTCCGCAATGACAGCATTCCGGCGTTCTCCCCGTTTGATGTTAAAGTTGGGGCCTATAACAGAAAGGGACAAGGGCCTTTCAGTTCTATAGCAGTCGTGTTTTCAGCAGAGGAAGGTAATGAATGTGTGAAGATGATGGAAATGAAAGGGGAATTACAGGATGTCTCTTCGTTCTGTACTGAACGATAAATGAACAGTTACGTTTGGAATACTGATGGACGTTGGAAGGGATTCTGGAAAAAACGTCCGGTCACAGCTAGTGAATATGTGTGTATGAAACAATGCTTTTATTTAATCCTTTTTATTTTTGCATGTTTTGTTTTTTTAAAATAGCTTTCTTTTGTAGCTTCAATCGAATATTTACACGTCTAATTTTATCCCGTTAACATTTTTTGTCACTTAAGACCTTTTTCGATGTAACACTTAAAAACAAATATTAGGGATTTCTGAATGCGTGCTAACGAGCGACAGCAGATACAGCTTGTTTGATTTGATTCTTTTCGTTTGTTTTTTATTTTTTGCTAGTAGTTCACTGGTCGGGATGGTCAACTCATACGGTTTGGTGGTGAAGCTCGCGATCTCACAGACATGACAAAATCCCAGACGGCCAGACTCTCTGTCCTTTGATGTTTGAGGAAGGAACTCCATGCAACTTTTTTGTTGAACACCGAAAAGGACATTTAAATGTTTAAATGTGAAAATGTTGCCGTCTGTTTTCTATCTTCGTGCTTTGGTCACGTTATCTTTAAAAAGTCGCTTCTGATTTTAATGTCAGTGACACACTTTCACTCTAACGTCTGTTGAGCTTTTATCCTGCCCTGGTGGCTGTCTACGCCCCACAGAGGCTGGGGTGTTTTAATAATTTTACCTACTTATTCGATTAACCCGCCATAAGTCTACTTATCTTTCTCTTGCAGAGGATATTTACATGATACTGACAGTCCTTCACTAAGTCAGTATTGCATGTTCAGCGGACAGTTACCCATCACCGTGGATAAGCTGTTATCCCATAATATGTGAAACTGTTGTAATGCTAATTCTGGTATACTGTCGATTAAAGCTTGCCTCACATTCTCAGTTTCGCTAATATCCAACGTTACTGCCAAAGTAAATATGTTCTTTAACTATAGATATAGAAATGTGATTTTTTTTTTTCTATAATTTACAGAAATCTTCCATTTGTATTTTACCATGGAATATTATAATTGGCCTTCATTGTAGAAGCAGCTGTAGTGTTAAATTTTAATGCAGTTGGGGAAAATTCTGAGGGTGTTGCAGGGTTCTTGCTAAGCTATTGTCAAACTCCTACATTGTAATCTTTTGTATCAACCACGTATCACATTCCAATTCTGCTCTTCTTTGAATTTTTTTTTTTTAAGTTATTGTTTCTGTTAAGTCGTATTTTACTCTCTCTCATGTAGTGCCGAGTGTGACTCCTGAAAGAGTCGTAGCCAGAAGTTTTTCCGCTTCACAAATGGAAGTCACCTGGGACACGCCTCCTTCCACTCCTGAACGAGTCCTTGGATTTGAGGTAGACTGTTTCTTCCCCATGGAGCTTTAGTTTTAAAAAGGCAATTATCTGACTTTGGTTTTGAATGGTTTATTGTTCTCATCGTTGGGCATAAACTTATTCTGCGTCGAAAGCATTCATTTTCAAAAACTCAACGTTACGTATGAGTTTTCAAGCATTTGAGGCCCATCACTTCTGCCCCATAGCTGAGAAAAAAAATGCTGTTTTGATGGCACCCTTCTGAAAACGAGGTGTTACATCAGTAACCACATGCTTCTGGCTGAAGTTAATGAAACGTTCAGTTTTACAGGAGGCTAGCTAAGGCGTACTTTATTAAAACCTCTCCAGTTTATGTAATGAGCCAAATGTTTTTCTAATTAGCCCCAACACAAAGAGTATATATGATGGCTTTGTGTTAGAAAGGGACATCTTTTATTTGGTGCCAATCCATTCCAATCTGTGAAATTGCTTCAAGCTTTCCGGCTAACAAGAAAAAAATGGCAGTTCTTAGGCCATACTGCAGAGGTTAAACAAAACACCAGAAACACAACGTGGAGAGAGTTCACCTTTGAAGAACCAAAATCAGCAGGTCAAACACAGCTACGAAAGGGAGTCGTATTACACAGAAGAGCAATTAGAGTTATGTTTTAGCTATAAAGGAGGTCTTTGATATGTGAGTTTTTAAACCAATAGGAGAAAATGATCTGATAAATCCTCTTTTCCAAACATCCTGCCTCACACAGCTAATGACTTGTAAGACAGCATTCCAAGAAGGACAGTTCTGAAGGCGTCTGGTGACCCTGCTTCTAATTAGGTTCTTCATATTAATAGATCGTTAGGTCTTTCTATTTGTCTATATATTGTTATTTTCCTTTTCATTATTAATAATTATAATAATAATTATTTGATTATTTTATTTTCTGCAATTCCATGTTTGAAACCTTAGGTCTCTTTAATGCAGGAGAAGAATTCTGCACACATTTGTTTCCTGAAAGCCCAGATTTTTTCTTGCATCTCATCTTTACATCTAAAAACATCAATATATTTATATTGATTTTTGTTGTCCTGAGTTCCAGGTTACATACTGGGAAGATGATACTAAGCCCGATACAGTAGGAAAAGTCCGAATATCTGGAAATTACACATCAGCCAATGTCAGCGGACTAAGAGGAAACATCCAGTATTATTTAACCGTGAGCGCTTTCAACACTGCAGGGGCAGGCCCTCCGTCCCCACTCGTCAATGTCACTACGAAGAAACCACGTGAGTACCAGAACAAGTGTATATACAGCGGGCACCTTCCACAGCCGTCGACTCTGTAGATACGCAGGTGACTCCTACTTGCAGATTCTTAGAGCAGCACTGGTGAAGGTACTTGAATTTTCATGGTCTTCGAGACGCAAGTCTAAACCCGTTTTTGGAGTAAATATGGGTGCAAAACAGGAGCAGTTAAAATCAGTGACTATACAAAGCAATATACAGTTGTGTACAGAAGGACGGCCTTTTTTGAAGAGCAGCATAGTATTTTCCAATTATTAAAGTCGCTCGGTAGCAGATGTTCCTCAATAATGTGACCTGCTGGCTTTGTGTTCTCTGTTGCCAAGCTCCAGCACAGGCCCCACTGAATATAGAGTGGACGCTCTTTGATTCCCATCTCACCCTACAGTGGGATCCTGTAATAGCACTAGAGACAGAATCAGGGGTCACTGGATATCTGGTGAGTGATGTTCTCTCCGGCACAGTGCTCTGGCAGGGCAGCCACGTTAACCGGAAACCGTTTCGTCGTCGGCAGCGAACAAACGTGCACACTGTTTCTTTCAGTCGTGTTACAGTTTTCTAAATTTATTTAGCTGGACAATTTTTACGGAATCAGCATTTCAGTCGCTGTCATATGACGCCTTCATATTTTAAAACACAAACATTCTTTAATGACTGAATTATGTAATACCATTTTTGTACGTTTTACTCTGTACAGTCGACCTGATATGTGAATGTATGTTTTTCATTTGAGATCTCATACAGAAGACACCGACAAAGCAACTTTAACATCATCACCACGAACAAGACTACGGTGGAATTTACCCTTCCCAGCAATGATGACTATTACGTCCAGATCAAAGCATTAAGTGAAGGTGGAGAAGGTGTTGGGAGTGAACTCATCCACATCCACAAACTAAGTAAGCTTGTGCTGGGTCTTGAAAATGACCACAGGGTTTTACCGACAATCCAAAATCCCTGGCAGTAAAATTTGGCATTTGGATTGCACTGCATTTTCCAGCCTTTTGTAAAGTTCTGACTCCTTTTGACTGCAACAAATGGTCATTTTCTCAAAATGTATCTGTAGTGAAACCCATCTCCGCCGTTGAGTTATTGTTGCCTGCTGACTCCGTACCACTGAGGCATACAAAAAAAAAAAAAACCCCACTCCGTGTTCCTGTCATCCACCCAAAACCAAAACTGCTTTCAGTTTCACCTTTAAGAGGACCACCAGTCGATGTAGTGTAGTATCCCTTCCAGGTTCCTCGTCGGTTCTCAATTCAGATACTGTGTCGCACAGAGTTCTGCATTTGATATGGCCCTCTGATCCAGAAGGGGGCACATAAGCACATTTGACATCTGGTTGTATCTTTTCCACTCTTGAATATCTGTGGTGTTTCTGATCTCTTTCAGGCATGGGTGCCCAGGGTTCCAGAGTATCACGCCTCCATTCTGTAACCATCCTCTTGGCCTGGACCACAGCAGCCAGCGCAAGTTTTACATGGTGATGACACCCAACCACATGGAAAACAAATAGCCATCTCTTAACTCATCCTAGCGTTTTTACTTTTCTACGTAGTAATGTTTTCACAATCTGTATATCGATGTACCCAAATTTAAATTCCAGGGGAAAGGGTGTGGCAGTGTAGTGTTTCGGGGGTAGTGCGTATTGTAAGCAGAAATGTTCCGATTTATCTTTGGTGTGCATGTTATTAAATGAAACAACTTTACAAGACACATGATGTTGTCAGATGGAAAAAAAAAAGAAAAGAATGAAAACGTCCATATGAATAGATTGCTTTTATGTTTGGCTCAATGATCCTTGGCGAACACAATGCCTTAACTCATTTGCATACCAAAGTAGCTGCCAAAATTCATGTACTCATCATGTAGCATTTATGCTTCTCTAAAATGTACTTTAGGTGGTTGTTGATAATGTTTAAAAAATCAATCGGAAGGCCTAGCCTAGACATACGATATGGATGATGATGTCCTACCATGTTTGGTCACTGATAGCTAAAGGTGATAAGTGCTTTTTAGTTTTATGGAGCGGTTTGATTAATATTATTTAAACGTTAGATGGTTTTTTTTTTTTTACATCATCTCTACACTACAAAATTACAAGAGTGAAAGTATTCAAAAAAACATGTATATTATCAATGTTGTTTAGTTAAATTACCCCAGATCACATGAAGAAAACACATTCATGCAATGCCTGACAAACTATATAAAAAAAAAAAATGAATATTACGGTATGTCTGCACTAAAAGGGACCAGGGCTAGAATCCAGTAAACTCAACTGTGCCTCTTGATGATCTGCGTTTAAGTTTTGCTTTTCTCTGTAAAAAGTTACACGAGGTTTTAAGGTGTAGAGCGTTTTCATGCTAATTACGAATGGGTCTAACGATTTGTCCTGCGCTTTACGGTTTAGGAGTAACGAGTAATAGGGCGATGCCAGTGTGCTGGGCCGCTGTCTGACGTAGACTTCACGTTAGATTGTTGTTTTATTTTTCACGTCAGAATTGCTCTAGCATAACGTTCACCGTGACCTGACAGCAAATGCGTTCAGCCAGTCCGCATTTCTTCAGTCACGCCATATAAACGTTCAGACGGTTTAAGAACAGAGCTAGTGCCTTTTTCACTAGAAATTGTACAGATCTCTTTTCTTGTGACAGCCACAATAATAGTACATTTGTTAGATGTATGTAATTAATTAGCAAACCAACAAGCAAACCCTAAGTACAATGAATGAGATGTGACGTAGAATGCAGTAGCAGAAATTGGGTGGTTTATTGAATACCTAGAACGATAGAAAAAAGTTAAAAGCTTAGATTCTGTACAGTAAAAACCTACAGAACAAGGCATATCACGCTACCACACGCTTGCTTGCACACAGACTTACTTGTATAGGATTTTACTTGCAGTGCATAATATAGATAATTAGGTTTCAAATATGACATATTACGAGCCAACAGAATAACCATTTGGAGGGCGATTCAGTCTGATCGATGTTTAGCACTATTTAGAAACACTATCTAATCTTTTGTTTTTCAAGGGCGCTTGTGTACAGAAGCCTGTGTTCGGATAATACGTGTAGTACCTGTAGGTAGATTTTTTTTTGTTTTTTTTGTTGGTTAATGTGGAAATGGCTGCTACCTCCAGGGGGCGCTGCCTTTCCCGATGCCGGGGCTGTGCGGTCCACCTACAAATGTTGCACTTCCTTTCAAGGTCAAATGAAAGCACAAGGAAATGAACCGAGGTGACACGGCATCCCTGTTCGGACTGCGGAACAGGTGTGCCCATCCCTAAAGGTCCGTTAAGTATTTACCAGCCGATGGTCCCGTTCCCCCCAAACCTCGTGGTCTCTCTGAGGCCTGAGCTCATAGATCATGCTGCAGCAGCCGTACAAATGGAATATCGATCGTTCTGTCCCATTATCGTAGCTGTCAGAATTCAGACGGCCAATAGATTGATGGCAGCGTTCCTGTCACAGCTGTTCAGTAACGTACGTTTTGATTCGTCCCTCGTCTCTCCCACCGTCCACGTGTTATTCTTTTAGATGGCCAAGCAAAACCATGTTAAAAATCAAAGTACACTTCTGAGAAAGGTAGGCGTATTTATCATAAGCTAGTAATTTTGCCTGTCATTTGCAAACTCTTCCTGAATCATGTTATCTTGTTATTGAAGATTTCCAGTACATTAACTGTGTTGGTACTGCAGTCCATCACTGCACCTGTTAATTTACTCGAGAGACTTGCATTATTTTGGTGGGTTCGAAAATTGTAAAAGACAATGAATTTGTAACATTTAACGCAACGGAGCAAACAGAATGGAAACATTTTTAATGTTTTCATTCATACTTTCTTAAAGGTCAAGTGTTGTTTAGGGAATTTTTATAAGAAAAATTACACTTGTAATATGGTTTTGTTAATACCCTGGGCATTTCGGAAGTATTGCTTTATGGTAATGTAATGACTTTTATCAGCGTTTCAACTGCATACATCACTTCAAAGCATCGTGTTGATGGTAAGGGTGTGAACCAGCAACTAACGGGCCTGTCCAAATGTTGCCAGTGTGAGAACACAGTTTTGACTCTTTTATACAAATCAAGGCATTACGTAATAAGAAATTATGCAATTTGCACAAAGTCACAGAATTTAATTATGAAATCTGCACATAAAACATTTTGAAAACCGTATACTTATTGGGATTTATTCCTTAAACTTGTTGTAGTAACCTTGCGGAAAATCCAGTATGCATATATAACGTAGTTGGACATAATTCATTATCATGTTATGATTTTGCAGGATGTCCATCTATCTTCCATAACTGCCTATCCGGTACAGGCTTGCAGTGATTTGTACTTCTTAGAATTCACATATTTATCTGGCTCGATATTAGGTTACGTTAAATTCCTATACTGGTACACTGCATAGCTGCCCATGCACCCGTGTCATTTCAGAGATGTACAGTTAGAGCTCTAATCACATGATCACATCTGCGTGGAAATAATGCAATCGAACTTATCAGGAAGTCTTCATACAGCGTATTGTCAGGTATACTCGACGAGCAGTTTATTACGCACACCTGCTCAAAACGGCTTGCGGCTGCACACAGCGGAATCCACACGGCACACAGGGAGAGCGAAGGGTTAAGATAGCCAAGTGATTCTGAACGTGGCGTGATTGTTGGTGTCACTGGTTCCAGCACCTCAGAAGCAGACATCCTCCTAGGATGTACGCTCTCTCTGCAGTGTCTAGAGTTTACGGTGGAATCCAGGCAGTGACATTTCTGTCGGTAAAAACATTTTGTTAAGGAGAGGTCACAGGAGAGTGACCTGCTAGGTAAAGCTAACAGGAAGGCAACAAGTGCATATCTCAGAACAACAGTCGTGTGCAGAAAGGCAACCCTTGAAGACCAACCACAATTGTTCCAACCTGTTACTGTATAGGGGTACTTAATAGAGTGGCCATGAAGAGTATACTACTGTACTAAATTCTTATACATAAACGACTTAATTTCTTGTTAATCTAGAATATGAAGTTTAAGAAACTGTTTTGGTATTTTTTCAACACTTGGCCTTTCATTTTAATACCACTGTATTAACTTTTGGTTTTCATTATCTCTGTGAGATAAAGGATTTAAAAAATGTTTTCATATTGAAAAGTTACTTGTCAGTCTTGTATACTTAAGCTGTGCATGTAGAACATTGTTTGGTGGATTTGTGTTGATTTTTATAAAAACCTGTAGTAAAAATGTTTAAAGTAGCAAACTGCCGTCATCCTTGTCAGTAATTCCACTTACGTACTGGACGTTATCGGAAGATGTGGTACAATTTTATTTCTCTTTATGTATACGAAATGTAGCTGACCAGTGACACGATTCCATACAGATTATTAAGTCACAATGCAGGTGCTGCAGAGGGAGGCATTTTTGTTTGGGGATGCTAAAAAAAAAAGGAATAAAAATCCTTAAAGGCTTATCCCAGGGATAAACTGCTTGACTGACCCATCAGCATCATCCCTGGCCGTAAAACTAACACAGCTGTTTGAAATCAGTTTGACTGCTGGGAATAATTTTAGAGAAGCTCTTCGAATGTGTAATTGTTGTATCATGACGCGCTGTTTTTTTTCCCCCTCTTTTTCCCTAAGACATGGATAAAAGATAATGTTAAATTGGATTGAAGGCAGTCTCTTATGCAATCTAATGCAAGGATTGCAAAGTTCAGTAAATCTCCGACAAACTCAACCCCAGGGACTCAGACACACTCACACTAACTGACTTCAGAGTCGTTAGGATGCTGTTCAGAATCCGCTTTATTGTCACTGTGTGTGTCGAGCACACCGACAGCTTTGGCTCCCGTTTTATGTTATCGTGATCCGATTTATTTTCATTGTTTCATATGAAGTCCCAATGTCTGATGTTTTTTTTTTTTTAAGACAGCACACAAGTATGTGTTAATAGTGATTGGACAAATGAGGGTTCAAAACCCATGGTGGGTGGGAGTGACCTGAACTAACCAATTCATGCCGGCACAAAATGATGCTTTGAAACCCATGGTGGGCGGGAGTCTCCTGAACTAACCAATCAATGCTGGTGCTAAATGAGGCTTCAAAACCCATGGTAGGTGGGAGTATCTCAATCTAACCAATCAATGTTGGCTAACGTAATTAGGGCTGGGAATCGGATGGAATCCATGCAAAGGTGGAAACCCTTCCTCTTGAAACGGAACGTTGTTTAATGACTTAAATTAAGAAAGCCACCACCTGAATAAGCCACAATGTACTCTTGACAGATGAGGCAAAAGTGAAGTTGTTAGGTTACAATCAAACACTATGTATTACCACAAGAACCCTAAACCATCTGATAACAGTGGTGGAGGGGTGATGATTTAGGCCTGGCTTGTAATCGTGGGATGTACACACCTCATTATCATTGCAGCCACTCTGAATTCTTACCTCATCCTAATGCTTCCTGAGTGAATCATAAGACTATCTGTCCCAAAGCTGAAGCTTAAATGAGAGTAGATTTTGTCAGAAGACAGTGGTCCATTTCAGCAGGCTTACAAGAGTCGAGCTGACAAAGGAAAGAAGGACTTTGACTGGATCTTGACTCAAGCAAGTGGACGGGAAGAACTCAGCCCTGCTGAGATGGTGGAGTAGGAACAGCGTTCTCGAGTATCACTTAGCTGAAGCGGTTGTGTAAGAAGGTGTGGGACAGAATGGCACCGCTAAACACTCATAACCTGTTACCAAGCCTTCCTCTCTGCCCTACTGTGGTTATTCCATCTTCCGTAACCTCCTATCCATGCGAGGGTCACGGTGAGCCTGAAGGCTATCCCAGGAAGCAAAGGCTAAAGGAACACATTGGTCAGGAGGCTATGACAATGCAATACAGGGCAATTTAGAGACAGCCTTGCAGCTAAAACACACATCATTGGACTGTAGCAGGAAGCCCACACTGAATAAGGAAATCTCACAAAGCTCAAACAGGAAGTGAAGTCACGGTAGAGGTGTGAGACCACAGCCCCCCCCCACTGAGCCACCGTACCACCCACTGTAAGCATTGTCACCCTCAAATAAGCCCCTCAGATGTATTTAAAGCTCTTTGCCTTCGATGAAATATGACATAGAGGCTCACTTACTAATGCACTCCTAAAATGCAGTTTTTCTTATTGCATATTAATTTTGCTCGTTCCATTTTCTGGATTTCCTGACCTCCGTCTAAAATGGGACCACATTGCTCGTGCTCACATACTCCAGTCACACGGTTAAAAACACGCTGGGGAAGCCACCTCATCAGAATCCTCAGCCATTCTTTCTCCTGCTGGTCGTACTGCCCTCCTCTCAGGAACGGTGGCACGGTCACCCAAAGCTGTCACGTAGGTGTGCGAATTTCCGATATGGTGGGACACACTGACTCATCTTTATGTCTGTTTCGATATCTCACAGTACAAAGCTTCACAACGTATATTATTAGACGTAAAAAAAAAGCCGTACGAGATAATCTAGCTGTCCCTCCTCTAAAACCACTTATCCAGTACCTGGGTGCAGTGTACATGATTCAATAATGTTTCAAAATACCTGGAAGAGGACATTTATATTCTGTGAATAACTAAGTGCCTTTCAGATTGTTGGCATTGCATGGGATTAAATTATTCACTTAGTAGATGTTGCAAAGTGAGGAAGATTAGGTACTGAAAGTCAACACATCACATCGTTCCACCATCTTCCCCCTTTTGATTTCAATGTAGGCTTTATATAAATGCAAGAAGATTAAAAGGCTGAAATATTATAGTTAAACTAAAAGAACGATATCTGTAATAAAGATATTCCACAACAATCAGAGCTATTTCTAAACTCATCATCAATCACACGATAATCTGTACTTTAGGGAAATGTGAATGAGGAGCATGTCCCGGCATGTGTTATGTGGTTCACTGAGCCAGCAGAAGCCATTTTGGCATGGAGGTAAATGGCAGGTTTTTCACGAGGTCGCTACGGCTAATCACTCCTCCCGCTCGTTCCAACCCAGGCTAGGTGATTGTATTGGCCGTCTCAGTAAAGCATTATAACTCTATTTTTCTTTTGTCCTTGCATTGTCACTGTGTTGAAACAGGATCTGACAGAGACCCAAACAGCGTGTTTTTCAAAACTGCTTTCAGAATGTGGGCCTTTAGTCAAGAAGTCATCGATGCATCTATGACTGTCCAGATGTCTGAATTCATCTACAGTGTGGGATAATTCATCTACAGTGTGGGATAATTCATCTATAGCGGGTGATTAGAATTACATCCCCAGCAACAAATAGCGAGTCGGTGCTCAGATTATATGGTCATTCTTTGCACACGGCGTAATGATTTCAGCAGAACATCTTGCTATATTTTGTGCAGCCTCCAGCTTCCATTTTAGCCAAGCTACCTTGTCAGGATTCGTGCATTTTCATCGTGACACTGTCAGCCGCGCATTTTCAGCAGAGCAGGACTGACGGCAGACTGGACTGGATGATTAACGGGCTCGGAGCAGTTTCCCCCGGCCTCACGGTGTCAGGAACCATGAGGTCCTGTCCCTCCGCTGGCTTCTGGAGGTAGGTTAAACAATCAAAGCTGTTACAGGCCTGAGATCTCGTGCTGCATTTCTACAGAGGTTAACAGAAAAAAAGTCACCTGAGGGCTTAGCGTGCCTGAAAGGTGTACACCTACTAATTATTGTGATTTTTGCTGTTCACATTTAATTTATCTTGTCCAGAGTTGTAGTGGTTAAAACCAAGACTCGTTTTTTTTCTCTCCATTCTCCAGTTAAGAATTGATAAAACAAATAAAAATTCAAGCATCACAGCTCTGGCGATTTTCAATCTACTGTGATCACCCAAAGTTTCCCTGGTGCATCTGTATGTACCAATTAAGCTGTCAGTTTACTAGAATGTTAAATCCCCATTCAGCATATAGAAAAGCCATTGAGCTTAACCCATTGTATACATGATAAATTATTTAGAAATCTTTCAGCTTGCATAATACAAACAGCTCTGTACAACAAAGACTGAGTGAGCTTCCTCATAAATAACTGGTTAAAAACTCAATGATGATGACGGTATGTTTAGGAAATTTTGTAATAAATCCTAATACGGAGGTGACTGAAAATATGCACCATCTGAAGGCAGCACCATTGATCCATTTCCGCCCTCCACGGGAAGTGTGCGGGGTCTCCCTATGGCTGAGCGTGTTTCCGCTCGCGGTCCAAGCACATCCAGTCGGATGAGTTGGCGTCTGCCATGCAGTCAGTTGCAGGGTGAGGCTGCGTTCCCTGCTGGGCTGATATCTGGCCCAGGATAGCCCCTGCCTTACATGCTGTCCTACCTGCCGTGGACTCTTGGCTCGCTGTGACGCTCGGCTAGATGAATGGGAGATGCCATGACAGTAAAGCACACCAGCCCTCGTGGGGTTAATATGACAGCGGGCATACTCCTGCTATGCAGGTGACCCTAATCGGGACATTAATGACGTGACATTCCTCAACACTGCATACACACTCTAGTGTTGTGAAGTTTGCCAACCATGCATAACCGGGCAATTTCACACCGTTTAGCAAAATGGGTTCTATCGCTGGCTCTCATATACATGTAAGAAAAAGTGTTGTGAAGTCCCCGTTTTTATTTTTAGTTCTCATACTCCTGAACGGAGATTCTTCAAGAAATTCTGAATGACTGAGCTACTCTTCAGTCTTAGTATCTCGACTTTGCTAATGCATCATCCACTGGTCTTCAATAAGTGCTACTTCATTCAGTCAGAGAGTAGGGAGACGAGATATAGGAGAAGCTGAGAGTTAACGCATGAACATTTGGTCCATCCATCCACACAAGCTCATTATACCATGGATGGCTAACCGGAGCCTGGTGCCTATCCATGGCAGCACTGCGCACAAAGTTGGAGGAACACCATAGATAGGATACCATCACCAGATACACGCCCACACACAACAACACACTATGGACTCACACTAGAGATGCTACTTTTTTTTTGTTTGCCAAAAACTGCATTTTAAAATGTGCAAGGTATTTTACAATCTTAATGACACCCTAGTAATTAAATATGCCGTTTATGTTTTAGAAATTTGTCATTTTTGTCAACACAGAGAACTACAAGGGACCAGATTGCTGCCCTTTGGCAAACCGGGAAAAAAAAAAATTGCAAACAAAATAAATCCAACCGTGAGCCAACATGAGACTGCGGCCATATCGCAGTTATTTCAGGATATGTTCTCGTTAGTCTATGTTTAAAAATTCAAAAATCAGAGCTAGGCAAAAACTTTTAAACAGAAGGCCATATGACTTATTTTAGCTCTAATCTTACCAATGCATTACACTTCGTTTTTTATCATATCACCAAGCATTATCATTATATAGTTAAATAGTTTGATTTTCTTCTTTATGAAATATACCAAAGCTGATGAACTAAACCGAACTAAATTAAATCGCCAGGCAATTAGCCGTAGTCAGCTAAAAGGGTTTTTGACCAGGGTATGGTACTTGTAAACTGCAAATGAGCTAAATGGAACAATTAATCCTGGTGCTGTGCTCTAAATATAACTGAATACTGCAGCTGTGGTTGCAGGCGGAACAATTTAGCAGAGAATAATAGGTCAGAAAAATGACACGGAGAGGCGTCCTAGAGTCTTACCTGCAGGGCTGAGGCTAAGCTCGTTTTCATACCTCCTGTTTAATTGCTCCATTAGTGCTTAATTATCTGTCTCTTTCAAATCTATAAACCTGTTCAAAAAAAGTAAAGGGCAGTATTTCTTTGGTACAAGGTACAAATTCCTGCTGAATTATCCCACACTTCATCATTTGAATAGACTGGTAATCAAACCGAGATTCTCAAATGTGTAAAACGTTTTCAGAGTATATTATGAAGCTTTAAAGCCCGGATCAATTCCTAAATAGCATCTGCGTATCGTTATGATTCCGACACGAGGCTCTCCCATGAAACCTGCTCACAAACATCCAACTGTAGTCCGCCTGATCTGGATGGATTCCCAGGTGAATGTTGTAAAATTTCCCGATTCATAACGCTGCCTGAAATTCGTTTACCCTGTATGATTTCACAACAGTAATCACTTTAACCCTTTAAGCTTCCAGCAGGTTCACAGCAAATTAAGCTTTTAATATTTTTTTTCATCCATTCATTATGTAGCTGGTCAGAGCTGGTCGAAAGCTTGGAGCCAACCTCAGGCAGCACAGGGCACAAGGCTGGGGTACACCCTGAACGGGGTGCCACTCCATCACAGGGCACGAGGCTGGGGTACACCCTGGACGGGATGCCAGTCCATCACAGGGCACGAGGCTGGGGTACACCCTGGATGGGATGCCAGTCCATCACAGGGCACGAGGCTGGGGTACACCCTGGACGGGATGCCGGTCCATCACAGGGCACGAGGCTGGGGTACACCCTGGACGGGATGCTGGTCCATCACACGGCACATGCAGGCAGACAAAATAAAACTCTTTCAGCACCTAACTGCATGTTTCTGGACTGCGCGAAAACGGCAAACCCGAACTGGCCTCAAATTTACATAAAGCTAAATGTTCAGCGTCTGTTTTATTTTGTAGAATAAAAGGATGCAAAAATTATTCAGTTTGATTACCTTCTCCGGTCAAAACCATTTCTGCTATCAAATAGAAATTGGCATAATTCTATTAAATGTCTTGATGCCCCAAAACCTTTCCAAACTGAGCATAAAACATACATGCAGATCTTTTTTCACAAGCATAAATCCTCAGGCATGTGCTTTTCATGCCATAATTATGTCATACTGTATGTGTCTATTCATCTAGCCATCCATCCATCCATCCATCCATCCATCCATCCATCCATCCATCCATCCATTTTCAGATGGATTCTTCTGGGAAGTGTCCCTGTGGCAGAATGCCCAGCAGGTCAGATCATAGATCATACTTCTCCTTTCCGAATGTCACAGACTCTCACTTACTCTAACAAATGTCATCCTTCCAGCGTGTCCTGGGTTTGCCCCATAGCCCTGCTCAGTGGGACTAGCCCAGAACAGTTCCCCTGGGAACTAACCATCTGGTACGCTCATGAGATATCTCAGCAACGTCAGCAGAGTCATCTTGATCTGAAGGGACTCTATTTCAAAGTCCCTCTGATCTCTGAACTCCTCTCCATCACAGAGGATGAGCCTGGCAGCCCAATAAAGACACCCCAGCTTGGCTATTCGTACTCACAGCATGGTTCTTTCCATCATCACCCACCAGAGGTAAGGACAGCAATGTACATTGGCCAGTAAATCCCAAGCCTTTTACCCACCACCAATCTGCAGCCATTGAGCCAATCCCCCTCTTAACCTCACATCCTTCCTTGAAGTACTTGAACTTCTTCACGAAGGCCAAACTCTCTCCCTCTCCAGCAAAGAGAAATCAATTCTTCTTCCAAGATTAAGAAAGCCTTGGATTTGCAGCTAATGATTCTCAGCTTCGCTCTTTCACACTGAACTTCTAAAGTGCGTGCTGAAGGTTTTGGTCAGATGAGGCCAAAGGAACAATGCAATCAGCAAATAGCAGGGCTGTCAGTTCTAACCCCCCTTACTGGACGTCCTTCTGGCCGCAGCTGCGCCTAGACATCCTCACCACGAAAATCACAAAAAGAGCTGAAGACAAGCTGCACCCTTGCTGTAGGCCAACACCCACTGTAAACAACCTAGACTTCATGCCAAGGATGCAGACACAGCTCCTACTCACTCCATACAGGGACAGATGTCTCTCCAGCAAATAGCTTGTGCTGGGCCAGATGGTTGTACGCCTTTTCCAACTGTACATGATTGTGGTGTTAGTATATTTCCACAGACCTTCACATCACTCACTGTGTCAAAGACAAGCGTTCTTCACCCAAGTGTCCAGCGCAGAAATTTTTAAGTCAGACGACAACCACAAAGTCAGTGAGTCACCTTTCACCTATTGTTCTCTGATTTCAAGCCTGCTTACGAGCATCCGTGTGTTCAAACATAGTGTTTGTGATGAACATCCGATGGTTTGCAGAGAAGTCCAGTAAGACTTCACCGCTCGGGTTTTCATCAAGAACGCCGTTCTTCCAAGTCACACCAGCTAAGGTCTCTACATGGTATCTTCCTCACATGATCGCCACCCAAGTGACACCTGTACCTGACCCCCATCTTTCATTGTGTGACAGTGGGACATACATGATGGCTCCACATAACGGAATCTGGCCTGATTATGGGGTGATGTAATACCCAGGTCTGCACTCCCAACTCTGCATCCATTGGTGGATGCCTATCACCCAAGACCCCTGCTGGGTACGTTGGTATTTAATGGTATCTCTAACGAAACTGTGAACCTGAAATTTAACTCTGGAAATGTTACATTATTGCAAATAAAACTAATGTTCCTGGAATATTTTTGTGATATAAAACATCTTAAAGGGCATCAAAGAATCTCATTGGCAGTACGGAAGGTTTCCGAAGCAGGATGCCTGTAGTGAGTCCTCACAACTTTGGGCCTAATTATATCTTTTATCAATGTCAGGTACTCAATAAATTGATAGGGAGCAAAACCACATATGGATTAGAGCAGAATTAGATACCATCCTGTTTCTCTGATCTTACCTTCAATAAAAAATTTGATCTCTCCCATGCATCAAAAGCCTGTGCATCTCAGCCACAACTGAGGCTTAGTGGAAAGTTCCACAAAGCCCAACCACTCTTTGTAGCTTTTAGTTCCCAAAGCATTCACAAGGGTATCTTATTTACATCCTGACCATGAGAGAGTAAGACCAATTAAGGACATGTACAATTTTACACACACATTTATAGGGGCGTTTACATCACGTATATGAAACTTGGCAAATTAAGCCATACATACTTAAAGAGATGCGCAGTTACGCACACAGCCATGTGATCTCTGGAGCAACAAACATTGGTGACCGAAGTCAGCAGCCAATTTCTGGCCCGAGTAACTGGAAGAGAAGTGATTGTGATGTGGAAACATGTAGAAGACCCAGGAGTTCTCACTCGTGATGTGGAACTCCACGCAAACAGAAAGGGCCCCGGTTTCCCAACGTTAGTACCCAACCTCACTGATGCTGTTACGGCTGAATGGCAGCAAGTACCACCCACATTTCCATCTAATGGAAAGCCTTCACAGAAGAGTAGAGGCTGTTATAGCAACAAAGGGAGGAATGACTTCCTATTTATACCCTTGGTCCATAATGGTTGACATATGACCTTGACCTCAAATAACAAGAACATCCTGGACAAGATCCCAGTCGTAGGTTATAGACATGATCATACACTATGAGCAACTTAGAGATGTCCGTCCTTCTATGGACGTTGTAACGGAGCGGACGTCCGTTCCATGACTTTAATATTGAATACTCACCAGATGCCTATTACTGTTTTAATTGTGATGTGCTTAGTAGGTGCCCCGGACAGATGTGGATTTTCCCCCCACTGAATCTGATGAATTTAAATGGTGTCTCAACATGCAGGGTGGCCAACTGTATGGAGAGTAATCGTTTGTATGTTGTGAATTGATTTTTTGCAGTAGATTTAAAATGAGAGGAGACACCACAGTTTCCTGGGAGCTGGGGTCACTTTAAAGCTGTAGGCTAGGGGCTTCTGGGGAATGTAGTTGGATGAGGACTAATTAAAAGGAGTCAGCTAAAACTCAATGTAATTTGTGCATTCAGAATTATTGGGATTTTAAGTTACTGATTTTTAAAATAACTTTTAAAATTTGGGATGTGTTTAAATTTTATAACAATTGTATTAGGGTATGTGATGTTTTGTCTTAGTTTTGAGATGATTGATTTTTTATGTGGTAGCCTTTGGTTGAGTCTAATTGCTTGGTTGCCTACTTAAAGCAGAACTCTTGCTCAGTTTGAGAGAGAGGGGAAAGGCTAGCTTCCTGTTATGATAGTGCACTGGTTTGATGTGCAGGTTTTTTTGTTTAACCGTTTTGGTGTAAATATTTCTTTTTTTCTTTAGTTTAGGTTGCTTTTGGGTTTAGTGGATTTTTTGTATAGTGCATGGTCACTGGATTGGGAAAGAAAAAATAAAACCTTGGCATCACGGCCTTTTGGTGGACTTCAGTTTGTCGCGTCACGAGCTTGTCTCCCAACAGACGTCCTCGTACTCCCGGAGGAAACCCACATGGAGAAGATGGAATCCCCACACACACAGAGCAGAGGTGGGAGCCAAACCCCCGACCTCGGTGGTGTGAGGGGACCATGCAAGCTGCTTTACGAGGTCAAATATGAATTTAAACACAAATGATATCCGAACCCGCTTCCAGCCCTGTAAGACAGTGTCATTGAGGCTCAGGTTAAAGCACATTGCTGAAGTTAATTTCTGTAGGTTTCACGGCACACTAATGTGAAATTTCCACGATCCACAGGATTCGGTGGAGTCTCCCAGATTTGTGCAAATCATCAGGGTCTCAAACGGCCTGGAGGGCTTCAAGATTTCTATCATTTACACGCTTGGACCAGCAGAAGGCTGCCGCTACACCTAATCACAATGATGACTGTGAGTATTAATCTTTTACGTAGCCAGACTTTACTCTGGGAACCGTCACCACAGCCAAGTGTCACCTCGTAGTCACAGTAACCAAATGTAGCTCGTATGTTCTGCCTGTGTTTGTGTGAACTATCGCTGGGTACATTCATGTCCTTCAGAGCCCGAAGGACCGCAGCTTAAGTGGACTGCCCTCTGCTTGCCAGGGCTTTAGAAAGTTGACAGATTTCACGGAAGATTTTCTGTGTCTCAGGGGGTGGAAGAGCATCCCTTCGCTGAGACTAACGTCTCCAGTGAAAGTTTATAAGCTTCCTTTATGACGTTAACCTCTACGCCTCTGTCATAGTGGTGGCTTTGTCTCTCACTTCAGGTTTACAATTTGTTTGGCCGTGAAATCAGCCGATTACATTGCAGGGATTAAATATCCTTTTCTGAAAAAGCCAAAGAAATAACGGGGGCATTTTGTCTTTTTTTTGTAACAAATCAAAAGCTCTGAATGAGGGAATTTACACAGCTGGGCGTTCAACTCCCTTTAAGGCTGCATGTGATTTCGGAAGCTGACACTTGTGACCACGTAAAGCAGTCATCACATGCATCTGTCACAAAGCCTCTGGCTGCCAAAGACGCAAGTCTTCATGTCACCCGCGACAGAACTCGCCGTCGATTACATTCTAGACGGCTTAAGCCGGGTTAGAGTTTTCCTCTGAAAAGTACGCTTGCCTCTTAAATCTGGTCAAGCTGGCAGGAGAGTGAACTGTTCTGCACCACACAGAATACGTAAGGCCGTATGCAAGAGCGTCACTGGTCAGCTCTGACGTATGCTAGTGTTTCACGAGAGTTAAGAGAGTAGGAACACAGATCGAGTTGCTACAGTCACTCGTCATTTTTATTGTAGGCCTACCACAAAGAGCGACCTCGCCGACAGAGCTCTTAGCGATAAACAGAGAATACCATTTTGCCAGTTTCTTGTCCAGAGCTCTTTATTCATTAGCTCGTGTCTCGATTCAGTTCTTTGTTGTCTATGAAATCTATAACTGAAAAGGTGAAATTTTTTTTTTTTTTTATTGAAGGCTAAATTTAAAATAAGGTGAATTTTCTCAATGTCATTTCTATTTTTACAATTAAATCGTTTTAAAAAAAAAAAAAAACAGCAATGACATTGACCGCATTCTAAGCATCTTTCAAGCACGGACGGCTCTATAAAAATCAAGAAAACGGTCTGCAGAAGGTGGCACAGCAGGTAGCGTTGTTGTCTCCTAGCTGCGGGCATCATGTGGATTGCATCCATTCTGTCTGTGTGGAATTTGCAGGTTCTTCCTGTATTACAGTGGTTGCCTCCCATGACCCAAAGACACGCTGCTCAGATAAACGGGTAACTCTAAATAGCCCTTAATATGCAACAGAGTATGAATGCCTTAGGATGACCTGGGACCGTGTCCGACGTGTGCTTCACGGTTCCTGGAATAATCACAGCCGTGTTAACCAGACGAGTTATTAAAAAACAATAAATGGCTAGACGTTCAGGTAAACCGTAAAAGCTAAACGAGAATAAGCTGACGTATTAAGCAATAATGCAAAGCGTTACATTATATTGACAGAAGGTATGAACCCGTATGAACAAACTCATACTGGCTTGCACAATTCCGTCTGCACTGATTCTATTTTTAGGAACGATGTACCAGCCAGCGAGCGTCGAAACATTTCATAGCTCTCAGAACCCAGCGGTAGTTACTAAAATATTATGGCTATCGTTGCTTCTAAATCATCTCGTTCCGTGCCCCAAATTTCTCCGTGTCCACATTCTTATTAGCCAGCCTCTGAAAGTGTATCCTTGATGCTTTTGGCCCTCTTTTAATACACACACAGTAGTGCGATTTGACCTTCTTACAGCTGGAAACCTCTCAGACTGAAGCGCCCGTAACTTACATTCCTTTTATCTCAGCACAATCAAAATGGCTAGACAGCTGCTGGCACACATGTTCTGCTCTGCATCTGTTGTGTTGCCGTAGCTCCCCTAGAGTCCCCTAACTACAGGTGTGTAGTCTTGAAAAAGAATTTTAATGTGACACCAATCTCGACGCCTTTTATTTAATCAGCTACCAGAAGGTTCCCTTTTTATGGCGTAAAGCTACTCATTCTGTGAAAAGACTAACGATTAATATGCATCTCCGCTGGTACTAAAATGAAAGCAAGTGGAAACAGCTAATGAGTTTAATATGAATCAGACTACTAACTGTTGACATCTTTAATCATTGCGTTAAATCAATGGAAAATCTATTCTATGTTGTCAACTGAACAGCGATGAATCGTGGCTTCGTTAGGCTGGAAATTTAATTTTAAATTTTGTATATATGGTATATCCTGCCTATATACAGTATGTGTGTATCTATATAAAGAAGTTGCTTAATTAGTGACTAAAGCAAAACAGATTAAATGAAAATTCTTCATAGTGTTATTCACTCAACTTCTGAACATTCATCCTGGTTGGGGTTGGGGGGGGTCACACCTGGGCGCTCTACAGGCAATTTAAATACACCAATTGTATTCATATGCCGCTTTTCCCGACATGGCTGCCCCAAAGTGCGTGATATATTTTGACATCTGAGGGTTGGAGGTGACCTGACCCTGCTAACGATCCACATGTTCGAAAGTAGCCTGTGTTTGTGTGGCGCTATCTTCTCTAGCGCCATCTGTTGGCCAGCCTTCCGACCGGTCTTCCATGCACCAGGCTGTAGTCTCCTACGTGGGCCATAACATCGTCTTATTTCCAAAAACAAGACTTCAACCGATGTACACCCCAGGTATGGGCATCAAAATCACGGTCAAATTTGATTGGCTCATGGAATATTAATGCTGTTATTTTGCGGTTTATTTGTTTGGCTTTTTTGTGACACTAGATATAAACTGCCATATAGTCAACTAGACTGTGTCTTTGAACAGAGCAGCAGAATAATAGCATTAGAAATAATACTGAGCGAAAGTCTAAGGCAGACGATGAGAAATGTGTTTAAATCAGTCATGTTGGCGTAAAACTATGCATGATTTCATGGGTCAGCTTAGACATGACATGATAGTTGATTTGAAATGCTAAGCTTATTTTTTTTTTTGCATTTTATTCATGCCATTCCAAACCATTACAACCACTCAAAGTAATTAGAGTTGACGGAACCTACAAACAGAAAATCAACAATCCACAATATTCTGAAATGAAAACCTGGCTACATTGTTGCAATAGGCTACATGCTAGTCATGCTAGATGGTATTTCAGCAAATCCTTTTTGATTAATATTTCCACGTGGCTTTTTTAGTTGCAGCGGGCCCTCTGTCACTGATGGCTGGTAATCAAGGAAACCAAGAGAACACTGATGTCGGCTGACAAAGTGCGTAAACGAGTGCGTCATCTAGTAAACAAGCTCAACACAAACTTCGGCTTGGGAGATTCTTTCACGCTGCTTCAGTATCAGGTTTTAAAGTAAACCTGGATCGATTTAACCAATTTACCCTCTACCAATCCATCTCACATTTAATTCAACGTGGCAGAAAACATGAAAACAAAAATTTATTTTCTAAATTGCCTGATTGAGAATTTATGTAAAGTACGTTTCCACCTTGCTTTAGCTGGTTAGTACTAATAGGAGGTGAGTCACTTTATTTTGGAAATGCTTAACGGTGGGAGTTTTAAATTTGTTGTCATCAGTATATGAAAAAACACAGCATTAGGCTGTGTATGCCTTAAGCTGCAAATCAAAATGTCGTTTTATGGAATTACATGTCAGTTGAAAATTTGTATCATGAAATACGAGTGATCCAAGTTCGAATAGTGTTTTTAAAAATCTACACAATTATAATAAAATAACTTCATGGAGTTTTATATACCATGAAAGAACGGTTATTAACATACTATTAAGACTTCAAAGGCCACTTAATATCAAAGCAGTAAATTAGCCGTACATTAACAAATAAGTACTTGTATGAAAATCAAATGCTTATTCTGTATTATTTGAAAGTATACTCCTAAAATTTTAAGATAAAGAATTTTGAATTTAAAGACTTGTGTTTATAATGAAGTATAATTCCAATGAAATAGTTGGCCTTGGTGTGGATCTCAAGGATGTATTACATATGAGCACAGTTAAATGGGAAAGAGGATATAACCAGAACCATAATGCATGTTGGCCCATCTGGATCTGTTTTACAGGCCTCCCCACTAAACACCTCTGTAGTATGCAACGCTAGGCAGCATTGAAATTATTACTGTAAGCGTGTAAAACATTTCAGCAAACAATTAAGCACATGGACGCCACTAAAGCAGAAACAACAGGAGAGAAAAGATTGTAACACATCGACTGAAAACAATTGTTCTCTGAATCATCCAAGTGGGGCCCTTAGAGAAACGTCTGAATACAGAAGAGCACAGGCTCAATGAGAGAGGCTGCGAGGGAGGTCGGTGCGCGTGAAATGGACCGTACAGTAAGTGTATCATACAGTAGATCAGATACATGTAGCGAGGGATCCAGCCGGCAGTACAGAGAGCTCTTTCAGTCTTCACTTGACTGGATCAGAAGTTCTCATATTGAAACCGTGCAAGTAACTTAGTATAACGTGTATATATCCTACGAATATTATTTAATCATCCGGTGATAACCAAGTGATGGATATTGCGGGATCGTACATTTAAAGACAATAGTTTCATTTGTCACTGTGTTAATTTTCAAATTGTGTTACAATTATTTCATATTAGTTATTTAATATCCATCCACTCATGAGCCTTCCATTCATCCTTCTTCCATTCATCACTTTTAGCCAGATGGTTAAGGTTAGATCACACTGAAAGTCTTAAACTGATTTTGCAGATGAGACACTGTGACATTGTCAGGCAGTGTGATTGACGTTCATTCTTATATGAACATGTGGGCAAATATTTTAGAAGTTTGACATTTCAGTAAAACAAACGCCTCGAAGAAGTATTTACCGTCTTGTCGATAAAAGAAAGACAGCCATTGTCAGTGTAATGGTTAACTCAAAAACAGGGGAGCGCCATCCTTCGACACGACTTGGGCCAATACGATTATATTGTTGGTTGAAAATCGAAAAGGCTTTTTAGCTCCGGGGGATGAGTGCTTACTGAATGCATTAAAATGAACAGCATAAACCTAGAGCCCTGAGGCTAACATATGTTAATACATTCTTTGACTGCATTCTAATTTGGTGTTCTGCACGTAATCCTGTAGCAAATTAAACTTGTACTTGAATTATACATGTGCATTAGCAGGAAAAAAAAATAAAGCAGTGAATTGTAAAGTTATTAACATTTGAGTTCCGTTGCAATATTGGCTGGGGGTCATCCAGCATTTCCTGAACAAGAACGTCAGGATTCACACGAAGACCATTTTGTCAGGCTGATTTTAAAGGTCTCGTATGCATTGCATGAACGTTGTCTGAGCATATTTTAGGAGATGTCATTAAATTTGCACAGGTAGACATTCATAAAATAAAAACTGAAAAATTAATAACGCATCAAATATTTCAGGCCTGATTTTGATTGTCTGAAATCGGACTCTAGCGTGGAAATAAAGGCTCTGAATTAATGTGAGGTTAGGCTAGTAACATTAACAGCCATCTTCTTATCTGGACGCTGGGACCGGGAGTCCATAGCGGGATGTAATTGACCCCCCTCTGGCAGAAATGAGGCGGATGGCATCAGTGTCTGTGCTGGGGCTAGATACATCATTAAACACAAAAAGAAAAAAAAAAAAAGTCTGAAGTTAGACCATAATGTGAGGAGGCAAATGTTTCGAGATGCTTGTATGAGAATACGTTGTGAAATAATAGGATATTTAAGGATAAGTTATGAAGCTCGTGAAATAGCTGATTTGATTTTGATCAACTTTTTTTTATGAGTTTGACAGATAAAACATATTGGACTGTAGAGAAATCTGGAGTAATTATTTCTGCGGTGACCTTTCAATAACCATGTAATTGTTGCCTTAATGCATTGCCGTCGGTGACATGCTAAAAAGCACGCGGCATACCGTTTGTTTCAGAGTCGAACAATATATCTTCAGTAAGCTAAAAGAGATGGAAATTCAGAGATTGTTCTGTTCATTTTTCAAAGAGCTTCCCTCTTGCAGGATTCCATTTTTAATTATTTACCTGCCTTTTGTTAAACATTGTGCTAATTTTAGCATTCTATTAAAAGTTCGTCACTCAGTTAAATGGCATGTTGAATGAAAAGGAAATCTATATGCATCACTGCAGCTGTTGTCTAGCCGGTCATCTGTGCCATATGCCAATGAGACAGCCGCACCAAATTCACCAATCTGCTTATCCATCTGTGGTAGCAACCAGAAAACCTTTTCAAGACCGCAACATTAAGGGGGGGGGGGGTTGGCCCGGTCTTGTTATAGGGGCTTACGATAGAACTGTAGGTTCCATGGTGCTGGTTCTCTCATTCGACCCTTTGGGCTTGGCATAGTGCTGAGGATGAATGTTATAACCCAGCACTTACACGTTTAGGTAAGTACCCCGACCGTCTGAATTATTTACACGGGCACGATTAAAAACTCAAGAAAGCGCCCCAAAACTCAAAGGGTGGCATCTCCCATCCCACCTCTGCTCAGTGCGTTTGTAGTTTGTGTGTTCATCCCATGATGGGCTGCTCTGCTCCTGCAGTGTGTGTGCGTGTGCGTGCGTGCGTGTGTGTGACCAGCCATGCATGGACTGGCCTCCTCTCCACAGTGTCCCCCTGCCTTGTGCCCTGACCTGTCTGGGATAGGCACCAGGCTCCCCGTTACCCTGCCCTGGACAAGCGGTTGGCCAACAGACTGAATGAAACGCTGCTGTACGTACATCAGTCGAAAATGATTTTTTTTTTACGCAATTAAAACATAAATGGAATTTTCGGACTTTGTAGTTAAAATCTTTTCTTTTATCTTCCTCTCTGGCTCAACATCGGCGTTCAATACAGTTTTCTTGGTTGATCTTTATTCAGCATAACAAACGCAGCAAGCAATCGAGTTTCTGAGCTCCTTAGCTTTCTGGTGATTTACATCACAATAGTAATGCCTCACAGATAATAAAAATCTCCTGATGACGCACTGATGGCAGGTCGCTTATTAACCCCGTCGACAGTTTCACGTCGCCCACAGCAGAATGAATTGTGTTCCTGAGCCCCTGTGCTGAAACCTGGAGATACCCTCGTACCATTGTTTTGCAAATTTGCTGTTCCACTCCCCGGCTGCACTGAAGGATGGTAAATGCTGACGATTAGTCATGACGGCTTTCTACAGACATTCATCGTTGGGCCACTGAGCCGTTCTCAGGAGCTCCAGTTCATGATTCTCCGAGCACCGTGAATTGAGACGTACGCACGTGACTGCGGAATGTATTTCCGCCGCATTTATGTCTGACTGGTACTAATGGAGTGGGAGCTGATTAGAAGGACAGCACCGCTGCAGGTCTGTGACGGTTTGACTGGTGTCCTTCGGTTCAAACTCTGCGCATCTTTGCTGGACGTTAAAGATGCTGGGTTGCACCTCCAGGGACACGAATAACGTATTCGCTCAGTGGCCAGTTAATCAGTTTATTTGGTACACCTGGTGGCACCATAAACGGACTGTACTCCTCCTCCAGTGGCTCCAGCTCAATGAGTGCGGCATGCAGGCAGATCCGATGGTTTCAGATTCCGTTTGGCTTGGGCCCAATTTGGCCTCCGGAACCACATCAAGGGGAGATGGATTACATGTTCAAAGAGGCCTTTCTGAGCACCACTGTGATACTGAGCTGTTATTTTTCCACTTGTGGCCTTCCCGTTAGCTTTAACGAGTCCAGCCGTTCTCCTCCAACCTGTCATTAACGAGCCGTTTTCATCCATAGAAACAGACTGGATGCTTTTTGTCTGTTGCATCATTCTTTGTAGACTCAGCCACTCCGGCGTGTGAAAAATCCATTCTATTCCAAAAAAAAAAAAGGGGGGGGGGGCAGGGTGCATGACTCTTTGCGTCAGAACTCTGCCATGTACGAAAGGCTGTTGGCCCGAATCCCATGACTGGCAGAGTGACCATATCACCGACGGGACCTTGAATAAAGCCGTTAACCCCAATCGCTGCAGCAGCACTTGTGTGGTTCCTGACCCCAAACCCTGTTCTCCCATGTTTATGGAGAGCAAAAAGAAATTTCCCAGTTTCCTACGGGGGTGAATAAAGCATGGTATTTCTAATATACACACTGGGGGGGGGGGGGGGGGGGGTGTGTCGCGGTCTTGTCCGTCTCTGCCGCCGCAGTGGGCCCCCCCCCTCTACAACGCGCTAGGCACGC
>JAACJT020000105.1:11680229-11725843 GCA_009936485.2 Gymnarchus niloticus | reverse complement strand
CCTAACCAAACCTGTATGAAGGAGGTGTTTAATCTGTTACCCCCAAACAGGAACTTTTCCACCCCGCCCGGTCACACCCCCCTGCTTCCTGATGCAGTATCGTGCCCCCCCCCCCCCCCCCACATTTCAGCCCGGGAGCTGAGAATCCGCTGTTTTTTTACCATCTCGTTTTTTTTTTGTCACGCTCATCGATGCAGTTCTCCACCCGGAGAGGGCCCACGTCAAAGCCGGTGCCAGGGGTGGATGATGCCATGCATTTGCAGGCATGCAGCAGTAACCCTGCATGTCCAAACCTCACCACGACAACACAGCCCGCAGAGATGTTAGATATCCAACAAGAGGCCCCAAAAACACATCAAATGTAAATTTCAATTTAGAATAGACAGGTTAGATTAATTCATAGCAAAATGATAAATTCACATTAACGTGTAATTTTAGGGAAAATCAGATAAATGACAGCTTCAGCTTAAACCAGCATCTGTTGTGATTGCAAACTATTTGGAATGTTACTAAATAAATATTAAGTATGCAAATGGAATAACTGGGTCGTTTTACAACTGGTCTTCATTTAGCATTAGCATTTACGAAGGCTACCTATAAGCAAAAACTAATTACATTTTGATGGCCGGTATTGTGAAGTGCATGCTTCATGCTGCGTGTGTGGGTCTGCGTGTGTTCAGCTGAGAATTTTAATCTCTGCTTTACTTGAATTATCTTTATGACATCCACCCTGTTTGCGGTTTCCATGACATCCAGATTCAGGGATAAGCAGAACCCATTTTAGGAAAATATTTTTTAATTTGCAGTTCTCTCACTTTTGCACAGCGCAAGTTATCAACTAAAGTAATTACAAGTACACTTAAAAGCTGTCGTATCTTCCCGTTCATCAGTGTTCATCTGTGGTACGGAGCTTTCTGAAATGCAGAAAGGCTCGCTTTGATATAGTGTTCAATCACACAAAGTAAGATATATTTGTATACTTGTCTGGTGAAATATAGCTAAGGCTTCATTTTACTGCAGACCATAATATGATATGGAGCTTGCTTTTTTTTTTAACAGTACCGGTGGTTTGTGTTTACAGACCCACCGGCTCCATTCATGCCCATATAGTGTGACAAGCACATGGGATGCTGGACCTTGTCTTAGAGAGGAAGGTTTCAGCTGTCACATTCACTCACTGAGAACTTTAATACCTTGTCACTGAATAATGATGACCCAATAAAGAACGTGTGGAGTGACAGACAGACAGCGAGATTGTGACAGGAATGCGGCATCTACACAAACATTATTGGAAATTTCCAGGCATTTCAGATACAAACACCATAGCTTTGAACATCATGTTTTTGGGACAATCAACCTTCCTTTGTTTCACTCTAATGGATGTCCCTTTACATTATAATGCAAAGTAACTCTGCACAATTGTGGAGATAACCACTGCTAAAGACGCTGACATTTTACGTGAAATATTGTCAGTTTTGCTTCTCCCTCTCACTCTTCTAGAGCCCACGCCCGTCTTTGTTTTCATGAGAGTTTGCGCAAATCGAAAGTTGCGCCGAAACATATCGTTTCAAGGTGAACTCTGAGCTCTGAGGTGCTCATTTATTTTTGTCTGTCCCCTTATTTTTCAGTCATTTCACAAACAATCAGTCTTCCCCCTGTGAAACTACTGAACAGATGTCCAATCTCTCAAGAAAATAGCAAAATAAATGCAGACCTGAGCTTTGATTTGGTAGTGAGATGCATGTGTGGCTATATTTAGGGACCGCTCTCTCGCTCCCTCTCTCTCCCCCTCCCCCTCTCTCTCTCCCTCTCTCTCTCTTTCTACCCTCCCCCCGCTCTCTCTCTCTCTCTCTCTCTCTCTTTCCCTGGGGGATGTGAGAAGAGACGGTGCCATGAGCCCGTGGCCAAAAGAGAGAGGTGCCACCTTCCCATCACAGCCACAGCTTTTCTTCCTGTCTCATCTCGAGTTCTCACAACACGTCGCGAGCGCCGCTGTAAATTTGCAGCACTAGAGATGAGAACAGAAAGTGCTCAGGGAGGGACTGCACATGCGCTGAAATGGAGGGCTCGCTTCCTCTGATGGCCACATGTGTCACCGCATGCCACAAATGGATGCCTCCCCCAGGAGGCTGGAGGCTGACCTGACCAGGCCCAGCATCTCCATGTGGCAGGTCACATGCTGTAATAGGCAGACCACCACTTACTTGTTCCGGCAAATTGTGGGTTTGCAAGCTGACGTCTGGACTGTGTACAGTATGTTTAGAAAGAGACAGGTGACTGTCCCCTTAAAAATATTCCAGTGATTACAGTAGCATAATTATGGTCTGTAAGCAAAGTCCTGTCCACCACATGAAAGTCAAAATGAAGCCGGCACTCTTACATTGTAGGATGATGTATGGCCTATACGGTTGTCTGTTTTTGCTGATGGTCTTCAGTCTGCGGCCCCGAGTTTCACAATGATAATTCACTCACAGTAGCAATAGCAGAGTGATTTTCAGGGAACACTGAGACCTACCCTGTGAGGCCCAAGCCAACTTACTGTTTGACCTTTTCTATCATTTTCAGCTGTCTACTTCTATTTTTTCAGAGAAATTGCTGCTCCACACTTTTTCTTATTTATTTTATTTCCCTGTGGCTTTTGCTTGACATTTCCACACGTGCCACTAAAATACGTACCTTTGACATTTTTTAAAAAGAAGGCTAGTTAATCCCAGTCTCCACAAAAAATAAATTAAGTGAAAGATCAGTGACTGAATCTTCATGCAATGCAAACTACACTTGTCTCCAACCAACTTGGTTCTGCCGGTCCTGTTCCCGCTGCAGACAGACGTGGGTGGGGGGGGTGGGGGGGGGTGCTGATACAGCACTTAGACTTTTTATTTGTGTCCTCACGGTTTGACGGGACGTGTCAAATCATATTCCTCCTAATGAGACTCCAGCCATTGTTTCTGGAGCAGTGCAGCTCCCAAATGCAGACTGTGGTGGCCTCCTCCTCGGACATGGTGTGTCAACCGAGGAGCCCGTTTTCTCAGAATAAGAAAACGGAAGCACAGAAAAGATACAGGGAGGGGGGCACAGTGGCTCAGTAGCCAGCACTGCTGCCTCATACCCCCAGGGCTGAGGCTTCGACCCCTGCCTCTCCCCATGCCTTACAGGTTTCCTCCTATAATGCAAAGATTTGTAATCTAGGCTAATTGGATTCGCTGAATTGCCCATTGCGTGTGTACCATGTTTATATTACATTCTGTGGACATTTGTCATCTAATAAAAACCTGACAATTTTACCTTGTGGAGACATTTGTCATCTTACCATATTTCTCTTTTCTGTGGCTTCCTCGTGAGTTCCCTTGGATCAGAATACGGCCTACATGTGTTAATAGATGTAGAAAATACTTTGGAATGTTTGAAAAAAATAAGATAAAGAGCCTTCCAGAAATATCCAGAAAACATTCCGGTGATATCAATATAAAATTACTCTTCCATTGCTAAAAGATTACAAAATTCTTAGCTTGTTTCATTTTAAAAGATATTGTCTCTTTTCAGTAGAATCAAATATCCGCAGCATCAATCATGCCAATTATTCTGTGATAACGTGTTTTGTACGGAGTGTAATCCAGACCAAACTGAGAATAGTTAGGTCAGATGCTGTGTCTCAAGATTCGCAGTTAATTTGCTGCACCAACTTCAAAGAGCATCCATTTTTCACGCAACCCTAACCCTAACCCAGTCTCAACAATACCAAAGTCACCTTCATCCTGGTCTTTGAAGATAATCACAGATGATCCGGAAAGATGTGGGTAAATGTCATTGAGCCTTGTGTGTCATTTAGCCACTCTAGGAATAATACACCACCAAGAATCATTTTCAGTTTTGCATTTAATCCCCACATTGAGTGGTCCACGTTCATCAACAAAGCTGTCAGCAAATTGCAGCATAAAAACAAAAACAAAAATAAAGATTAGAGCTTTGGGATGCTCAAGGCCTAGGCTACACTCAGAGCTCCCAGTGTTTCCTATCAGCTCCTCATTAAATGGCAAGTAAACAAACACCCTAATACCCTTCATTGGTTATATAAAGGGTAGAGCAACTCGTCTGAATCCCAGCCCGAATCCTTCATCTGCCCTTCGTTGGGAAAAAAGGTAATCAGTCTAACGTTTAAAAAACAGAAATATCTCAATTACATCTAAGGCCCAGTGGAAAGCTAAAAACAGCAATTTCCTAATCAATAGTAGTCATTTATGGTCCAAATCTTACCCAAGAGGTAATGACCTATAGGTTAAGGATATTTACAAAAGTAATGTTCTTAATCATGGGTAGCACTCCACTGTTGCCTCACACCTGCAGGGTATGGGTTCAGATCCCATCTTTGCTTGTGTGTAGTTTCCATGTTCCCCCACGTTGTGTGGGTTTCCTCATGGTACTCCCATTTCCTCCCACAGCCTAACCAAAAGCAGTCAGGCTTACTGGAGACCCTAAATTCCCAATAGTGTGTGATTGTGTCTCTTAGTGGGACTGTAAATGTGACCTGTGAGGAACCCACCACTCCCCGGCATCGCTGACCAGGACAAGTGCTTGGAAGACAAATGCGAACCTTTAAATCATTTTCTGGACTCCAAGACATTTTCTCCCTTCCAAATAGTTAACACGCATTCAGGAACTATCTGAGAAACTCCATCTGTGCTTCTGCAGACAACCCTTCTCTCGACAGCTCCCTCAGATCTGAACAATTTCAAAACTGCTCTACTGCAGGCCCACGGTGCATCTAGAGTCATATATGGAACACAAAGGAGAGACCACCTTCGATGGGGTAGTAGCTCATTGCAGGACGTACGCATACACAATGGACATGTTAAAGATGCCAAACTGGGTGTCTTTGCACTGTGCTGGGGAAATCCATGGGGAGAGCATACAAACCCCACAAAAGTAGAGCTTAGGCAAGACTCGAACCCTCAACCCTAAACTATCCACAAAGCCAACATGCCATCTTTCTCTGATTTGATCCTAAGAACATCCAGTGTGTCTCTGGCTGAAAACCTTTGCACACTACTGACCACATCAGCGTACGTGTGATTGATTTCGTGTATGCATTCATCAACTAGCATGTCTTTACACCCAAGTGTGGCCTTCTAAAGCATAATTTGTTGGGGAGGGGAGTGTACAGGGCTGTTGGAGAGAGGTTCATCGTTATCAAATTATGTATTTTCGCTGCGTTAAAAAGATAAAGGTGTCCCCAATAGAGAGCCACCACTGGAGAGCGAATAAAAAAATAAAATCCTTAGCATATGCAATTTAGGTCAAAATGTGTATTTTCAGAGATAATGTGTATTGCCTACGACACAATACATACATCAAAGATATACATATTACCCTCGATTTAATAAATACTATAGATTTCATTCCTGTCCTTCCGTTTATCAAGAGTAGCTCTTTGCTCTAAAGCAACCTCACCCCACTAATGTACAAACATTTAAATTCACGGGATACTTAAAACTGCATAGAGAAATTTTTCATTTTCCTTATAATTGCATGTTAAAATTGGTTTGCATGCTTGGGAGTATGAAATAATGCATTGACCTCTTTCTGTTTCAGCCGGAACATTCCTTCATGACACGAGATGTTCTGAGCTAAGCAAATGCAATGCCGTGTTTAACAAAATGTTCGTGGAAGGATAATTCTTCAAATACATGTTAAAAAAGAAACACACACACACACTCAGTGCCTTCTGCTCTTAAACAAATTTAGTTCATATTTCAAAGGTTTGCTTGTTACAAATACGGAACAGTGACACTTCTGTAGGTCACAGACGTTCAGGTCTTAAGCACAAGGTTGGCTATAATAATGTAACTGTTAAGTACATTTATAGTGTATTGATGATGCTAGCAGATCATGCCATTCCTAACAAATTAATTGCATTTACATTAAATACAATTTGCAGCGATGAAAGATTAATGATTATATTCAGACCTGCTTTTGGGGGTTAATGAAATATGATTTTCACGATGCTTGAAGGTTTACGACGCCGAAGGTACCATGGTCGTCGCTGAAACAAGATTCGAATGAAGAGGATATTGTTTTAGAGGGACACGGGAAGAGGTCAGCTGAAACTATTCATGGGAAGAGATCAGCTGAAACAATTCACGGGAAGAGATCAGCTGATAATTCACGGGAAGAGATCAGCTGATAATTCACAGGAAGAGGTCAGATGATACTTAATTCACGGGGCGAGATCAGCTGATACTTAATTCACGGGAAGACATCGGCTGGTACTTAATTCATGGGAAGAGATCAGCTGGTACTTAATTCACGAGAAGAGATCAGCTGAAACAATTCATGGGAAGAGGTCAGATGATACTTAATTCACGGGAAGAGATCAGCTGAAACAATTCACGGGAAGAGATCAGCTGATAATTCACAGGAAGAGGTCAGATGATACTTAATTCACGGGAAGAAGTCAGCTGATACTTAATTCACGGGAAGAGATCGGCTGGTACTTAATTCATCAGAGGGTCATGAACCTAAATGAGGTCCTCCACCAGTATTCCTTGGCTTATTTTAAGATATGTAATTCAACAACATTATTATTGTTACTATTATTATTGTTGTTGTTGCTCTTGATGCTGTTAATAGAAAGAACTAGAAAACAGCAGTAGTAGATCAGAATCTTCTACAGCCACATGATCTGTGTGTGAGGCCAGGTTCTCCTGGTAGTCAACATGTTTCTCGTGGACCACTTAATGCCATGTGACCCTTGTCACTGGTGATCAAGGCATGAGCCACTCTCAGCTTCACCATGCCCTCTGAGGTGAAGACTGTCAGCACCAACATCCTTCATCTGCTTACTGCCTTTGTTGCGGTCCGGCTGACTGCCTTGCCGATGCGTACTCCTCCGTGGCATAATTGGACCTGGCCACCATGGAGCGATTATGGCTGATGTTCACGCATGCTGTTAATTAGTAAAGGGACTTTCTGGTTTTGAGAGAGAGTCTAAAGAATTCAACCAAAATGGTTTAGAAGGTCATCCAACATTAAATGAATTCAGGCTGCCATTATTCACAATAATACACAGAAAAACAAAAAGCTGTGAAAAAACATTGAATAGTTTAGTGCACCAATGACAGATTTTTAATGAATAATTACTCAGTTAAAATTAATTCCACTTGTGTCGTTAGGGTAATTCATGTTTAACTGCCAGTTTGTTCAGACATTGCCAACGACACCTTTTAATGGCAGATACCATTAGCACTCGGGTAAGTTATAATGACGAAACTTTTACGAACGATTATCCATCTAGTGATCTGACCCATGTGCTTTGGGTCTTAAATCTTTTAGCAAGACTCAATTTATCCGCACTAAATGAGCCGCAGGGTCTGCAGCAGCGTTGGACCTGAACTTCCGTTGGCTAAAACCCAAAAGCAGGATTGATTACTGGGGGGAGGGGGAATTACACCCAGCCATTAGCAACTTCTGTTAAAATGGCTTTATTTTGTTCACCCTGAAACGAGTTCCAAAAGAAACAGCCGATACACCACTCTGACGTCAAGCGGAGAAAATTCTGTCTCGCAATTCCAGGAAGTGTGAGGAGGTTAATAAGGTTAATAATCAGCACACAACCAAACAGCCTACATTTTTATGCCTTGCAAAATTCAGTATTTCCAAACACCTTAAAAAAACAAATCTAAATTACGCCAGAATTCACTCTGCAGGGTTGAAACTGAAACGGTTCCCATTACAGTAAACATCACCAAACTACAACATTTCGATGATCCTTTCCCAATTAAATATATCAAGCTAATTAAATACAAAGTTAAATACAAACTTTTTCTGTATTAATGAGTTCTTGTGTGTTGTACTTCATAAAAATAAACACTGGCACTAAATGACGTTAATGAAGAGAATTCAGACAAAAGCATTAATGAGACTGTCTGTCTGATGATCTTTTTAAGTACTTCTGCCCTAAATAATAAGGCATTTCATGTATTAGACTTGACATGCGTAAAATTTAGAAAACACAAAGCTGAATGCCTTGTGAGTTTAATTATCCAATATGAAAATGTAGCAGGTAAAATCAGCCCTGACTGCGATTTGTTTGTGGCACCATGTGTAGATATGGTAAGTTTAATCCTGGTTGTGATTTAGCCTCTATAGTCAGTTAACTATTCTTAATTCCAAATATTATTGCAAAGATAATCATCTCTAACACAAAAAAACAGTTAAGGTTCAATCCCTGCTTCCTGTATAAATTCCATTAAAGGGTCCATGGTGATTCCAGAGCTCATCTGCACCAGGGAGGGGAGGAGATGGGGAGAGAGGGAAAGAGACGTCAGGGTGGATTTAGCAGATCCCGACTCCAAGCGAACGGATGCACTCAGCGGCTAAATGCAGTGCCAGTGCCTCTACCGAGAGCCGGATGAATATAAATCAAAGGCGGCAGAAATCTCCGTGGTAAAGGACACGTGTGATGAGGTTTGGAATTGGGAGGAGATGCCCTTCAATGTAGTATATTATGGTCGATTCCAGAAAAAAACAAGTATCCATTGAAAATAATTAGCAAGTGACATATTTTACTTTGCAAACGTTTTATCTTACAGGTCTATTCTGCGGTATATCTCAGAGGTACATTTCAACAACAGCACGTTCATTTGGGAGGTTCAGACCCAGCGGTGTGACGAGGTCCTTTAGCTGCTGGGCATGTATCCCATGTTTTACCCACAGCCCCAAAAAGGTGGGATATTCTGTTTTTGTTTTGTTCTTCAAACTACAGCTTGTTTAACATAATCAGCTGATTCACAATGACACACTGTTCTTATACTTGGGTAAAGATATCCATTAGAAAACACCTGGAACTTCTCTGAAATCTTTTAATTCAGCTGATTTCATCATCAAGGGCTTAGCCTGTGATCTGGTGTCTGGTGACTTCCCTGTTCAGACCTTGAATTATTTATACTTTCTCTCAACAAAAGGTGCCGTATTACTGAGTCAAGATGCAGGTTGCAGTAGTAGCAATCAGAAACACCAGTGCCAACGTAGGAATTGGTCCAAGTCAGAGTCGGAATCAATACTGTGGAAAAAAAAAAGAAAAAAAACAATTAGCATTGAGTCACTTTGGCGAGCAACTGTCAAGTCAAGAAGGCACCTTAGATACTGTCACGTGAATCTATGATGCCATCAGGTGAATTTATGATAATGTCACGTGAATCAATGATACTGTCAGGTGTGGTGAATCTATTTGTGCCACAGTCTGGAGACATGCCTTGGCTGATGTCATGAAACGAAAAACGAGTTTGCGAGATTTTTATCAATGATTTTGAAAAAAATGAGCACAATACCAAAAAATTAAATAAACAAACTGTTTCCTAAAGTGGTCTGTTTCACAGTCCTTTTCGGGCATTTCAAACTTCAGAGGTTTTGTGTGGCCCTGTGGGACAGGACACCGGAAGGTTGCTAGTTTGAATCCCGTGACCAACAGCATAACTATGGCAACACCCTTTACCACAATTAGTCCAACAGTGCAGCACATTGACTAACCCGGGGCTTTAACCTCAAAACCTGCTCTCACCTCTATATGGACAGCAGGATGGGATTTGTGAAAACGACAGGGATGAATGAGGTGTAACTATTCCATTGTAGATGATGCTGCTGACATTTTGTGTTGCGTTCAAACAAATTTAGACGCACATTAATTAGATGAGCACTTCAGCCTTTCTCATGTGCTTCATGCTGTTGTGTTCCTGATGTCCATGAGGATTTTAGATATGTTCTGTTTGAAGTGCACTTTATTATGATTTAAATGCCACAGGAACGTCAATCTTCAAGTATTACATCGCAATAGGAAAGCTCTGGAAGACCACACACATTATGGGGGAGATACGATCTCATTCCGGTGGGATTTCATTCAGTACCGTAGTGGTCTAACGTGTAAACATACTAACTACATTTGACAATTCAATGTCTGGCAATTATTAACATATCAATCTTTGTTTCAATGACAAATCATTCATTTCAGTGTGCTTTAATACATATTATTTAAAATTATTTCACCGTAATTAATAATTTAGGCATTTTCAATGAGGAACCAGTTATTGATTAATCATAAATAAATGAGTACAAGATACAGGGTCTTTATGCCTTCTCCAGTGTCGGGGGTAAGTCAACAGGGGCAGACCACGGTGTGTCACGATGCAGTTAAATTTGGAGAATCCTTGTAAACGGCGTCCTACCCAGGCCTTCAGAATAGCAGGACATTACCAGCTTCCAGCTTACCCTGTCATGTGATTTAACCGGTGTCGGAGTTGCCGGCGAAAAGGTCACGTAGCTCATAAAGTATAACCAGTATATCTTACTTGCTTCTTTAAATGCCATGTTAATCTTGTCACTGCTGTGAGTTAAAGTTCATATTATAAGTTCATGTTAAATATTAATGAGCAGTATGTGTAATTTTACATTTATATTAAGTTAAATATAAAAAACTGGCTAAAACGTCACAATATTTCACATTTTACTTGGCATTCTCCATAGACAAAGATTTGTTTTTCTTTCCATTTTTCTAAACGTAGCAGCGGAAGGACATTCGCTTCTGTCAACAAAGCATGCTTTTATAGAATATTTTCCCAAAGCATTCTAAAATTTTGAAAACATGAATTTCAATTAAATTAGAATTTAAATCTGTTGGCGACAATGCGGCTGCGTCGTCCCTAGGGCAAAGTAGGAACCGAGCTACCAAGAACGTCTGTCTTAAACTCCAACTCCGAGTCGGCATCCCTGGTTATCACTGCATGTACAAAATGCAGATTTTCCCCTCAGGAGCCCTGGGTAAAGATAGCACTTCAAGCTTATTAAATATGCATTCCCCTTAATTAGCAGCTCTTAATGTGTAAATACAAAATTGCCCTTGTTGTGATCAGACAACACACCTGTGTTTGATTCTACTGTAAGGAGCTCCTGATCCACTCCATTTTTCCCAGTTAAACCTGTTATAAGGAAGACTACACCTCCTTGTCCCTGTCATCCTAAAGCTTCATCATCCTTTGATATATGATGTTGCGATTTAATGTCTTGAGAAAAGAGTTCATTTTAATCCAAAGAAAAAACTACGACTCGTAGTTAAATATATATTTTAAGTACGTACACTAAAACAAATTCTGGGATACGCTGAACATATTAACTTTTAATACCTGCAAATGCATTTTTGTCCCATTATTAATAGCTGCAATTACCAAGTGCATTTTTATTTGAGTTATTTATGTTAAACCGTATCTTTAAATGTGCCAATGCCAGACTTGCTGACTGAGCCATTCATTTAAAAGTTTTGCATTCTATGTTCTGGAATTAGGAGATATGATGAATTAAGAGCACTTGTAATAACCTCTTCATAAGCAGTCTGTAAATATTCATTATGATTTTGTCAGTAAATGTTCATTAAAAGGGATGAATTTCTGCAAACCCTATGTAAGATCATACTGTCTGTTTCTTAGTAACCCATAAACATTTATACACCGTGCATGTTTCACGAAAACGGTGCCTCAGTGGGTAGCCCGGCTGCCTCGGACCCCCAGGGTTGGGGGTTTGACTATTACCTCTGCTCTGTGTGGGGAGCTGCTTGGTGGGTCCCCTTCAAGTACACCTCCCACGCTCTAAAAGCAGGCAGTTAAGCTAACTGTGACAGTGATTTCGTCTCCATTCATATCCCCTGTCATCCTGATTCACATCGTCATTCAAACCCCCCACCCCGGAGGCTTGCAGCAGTGATAATAGGCACTGAGTTACCCACAAACATCATAAAGCGCATCGACTCATAATTGCTGCGAGAAAACTGGAATACATAGGAGAGAACCCAGGTGAGCAGCGTTCACACAGAGCTGGAAGCAAGAGTGAGAACAGAGAGGCGGTGCTGATGTGTTGAGTGTTAAGGCTAAGTAAAGACAGAATGCAGCTTGATTGATTCCACACGGGTGTCATGTGCTTGGTCAGTAATGCTGCTGTCGCTTCAAAATCAGACATAGAAGTAAAAGTAATTAATAATTATAATTAAGAATTTTTAAACTGACACAACACTCCATGAGATGCTCAGCATCGATACCAACATTTTTACAGTCAACGCTGAATGTGAGCTGAGTCTTGTCTAATGTATAATAGTTACCTGGTCTAATGAATTTTTATCTGTTTCCTTTCCGAACTGAAAATGGTGGGCGCCGCTCGACCAGTTTCAGAGCAGCAAATAACTTTTGTGAGAACTCGCTAGTGCATGACTGGGTGCGAAATGAAAAAGTCAAAGAACTCGTTAGCTACTTCCTGCACAGCATTTATTAATCAGTTTCTGAATCGTCGGGCGTGTTTCACATGCAAAATTGTGCCAAAGGAGCGCCTTCATCTGCGTAAACATAAAAATAGTGTAGGTTTTGATGAGGTAGTGCAGGAACACAGAAGTCATTCTTCTCGAGAATGTTATCCTCGCTCATGCTGTCGGAATACAGCAGAGCTCAGAAGGTCTAACAGGTGTATTCTGGAGTCGTAACGGAAGGAAACCAGGGTCGTTCATCTAGGAACGGCTCCCTCGGCTTTGCCAATAATTACAGTCTGTCACCGTTTCTAGGTGGGACGTACACTGCAAAAACTGTAGTCTCTCATTTCATTTCTCATTCCAGAAATGCCCACAAGTTAAAATGTCCAATGTCATTGGGTCGTTCGATCAAGACAAAGCAAATGAGCCCGGGTTAAAGATGTCGGTAAAATGACCTTTTTTTGTTAAACTGTTCTCTGTGAAATGGACGGACGGACGTGTGATTGTCTACGGTACGCATAGATACAATATTTGGCTGCTGTCTGCACCTGCAGCAGTGCAGCAAAGCAAACCAATACCTAGGCCTATATATACAGTCCAAGGTGAGCGGCACCCCAGCCGCTGAACTTGTGAACTTAAGTAGTGAATTCGCTATATTTATTGGTATTGATTAGCCAGACAAGGTGCTCTCCAGGTTGAGCTCCACAAGTACATGGGTATGTGGGATTGTGAGTGTAAACTCGGGGAGTGGGATGAAGAGACGTTTTGAAATATGTAAACTGACACACTATGGCTGACATAAGGTCATAGTTTTACACCAGCATGAACCCGGTTTAAAGATCATCTTCACTGTGTGCCTCAGACTTCTACACTGTACTATATAATGTACATACATACATTTATGGCAGTCTGTGCTTCTGAAAAAGCATTCACAAATTTACATTCTAGACCAAGTAAAACCTTGTTTATACAGTACACGAAGATGTATGAGTTTGTAAATAATAGTATTTAGTTTTTGGTGTTTTGATTACTCATTTCACAGGCAAAGGACAGCTGTATAACATCGACCAGGGTCTGCACCAGATGTCGATGTATGCAAGTCCTCTGCGTTCATTCCGTGCTCATACTGCAGCAGATGTTGACGTGAATATGAGACACGTCCTTACACACGAGATACGGTTCGGCTGTCGGCAGTCTTAGCTTACCATAGCACCATCACTGGCAGTTTCATACCAGTTTAAATGTTGCTAATTATAAATTCTACATGATGTCTGTGTTTTGGCTTCACACGGACAACTTTTTGGGATCAAAATTAAGAGGTTCTCAGGGAATTAAAATCTTACCAATTTATTTCGTTCATAAGGAGCACATTTCTTAAAGACTAATGGACATTAAGAGAGCTGTGCGTGTTTAGAGTAGATGACAGAAAATGTTACGTTTTATTCCTTTTTTCGTCATGCAATAAAATAGTACATGATTCTGTGAATTTTCTGGCTGTCATTTTTCTAGATCTGTCACCATCTAAAAATCCTGTAAGATGAACCTTGCTTTTTCCTGTGCTATTATAATACTCAAAACACATGTTCACAGTTCCTTCTTATTGATATTATTTTTAGCTAACAAGACCTCTAGAGTGCCCTCTGCTGGACAGAGCTCAGAAGCCAACACTTCCAAGGGACAGAAGCGTTTGGTTTTAATCTGGTCATTAAAGGATGATTAAGTCCTGCTAACCAAACTCACTTTGATTCCTGGATGATCAGCAAACTCAATTACATTGCATCTATGCATTTTATTTTCTCATTACCTTTTCAGTTTTAAATTAACGCAACTATCGAACAGTTTAATCAAGTGGAAACCTCGGAAGGCCTCCAACGCATCAGGCAATCGTGGCGAGCTTCGCTGCGAGCCGGGGTTTATCAGGCATAGGAGCGTTGCACCGTGCCTGCATCCCAGTCGATAGAAAGACAGAGCGCGCCAAACACCCTGTTTCTGTGACTAATGAGCTAGGTCGGAATCCAGAAGGAGTTTATGTAAAAGATCTTCTCGCGGTGTCCTCTGAAAGATCGGCTAACCCAAATGACAGCATGCTGTAGTCATTATGAATGATTTATTGCTTGTGAAAATGAACATCTGCAGCGGCCGACTGCTGTCAGGAGATGAAAGTTTGGATTGGCTCACAGGGCCTGCCAAGAGCCCGAATCCTGGGACTCTGGAGCCGGGTCAGGGGTACCGGAGGCTTGGCAGAGGGAGGGGTTTGGCAAGCTGTTGTGTTTCACACCATAGCCATGGGGCACAACAGCAACGGACGGAGGGGTGCAGTTCCTTGTCCTGGGGACCGATGAAGACGTCTCAGTGCGTGCCCCTGCGAGCACGAATTCTAGAGCTTTCCGTTGTCCACTCCCCAGCCGGCCCATCGTCTCGTTTATCCCCATAAGATGAGGATATTCAAAGCTGCCATCGCACAAAACTCGCGCTCATCAGCATCGGTGATAATCCTCTTATTGGCGAAGACGGGGAATCGAGCGAGCGGACAATTTAAACCGGAAACTAAAGAAAGTTTGACAGTAATCATGTATTCTCCTGTGATACGGGGTAACCCTCTTACGAATTACTATTGCTAAGCAGTTGGGAGGAAATTTGAAATCAGCTACAAAATGTCTAGAGGTGTTACTGCGACCTGCCGCTCCTAGTGAAGAGGAATTACACCGCGCAGTCTATTCATATTAAGATCTGTGTGTGGCCTTGAACACACTAAAAACTGACTAATACATACTATATGCATACAGCCTATGGACAGTATGGCAGACTCTGCTGACAAACAGAACAGGGAAGGATGACAATACAGTGACACCGGATTCCAGCTGCGTGTCTTAGCAAACAGGAAGGATAATAACGATGATGATGATGATGATGATGAAGCTTAACTGACAGGCCAGAGAGGCTGCAGTGACGTCATGCAGGCTAAGGTGGTCGGACGCATCCTTGGTGGACAGACTACAGGGTGGATGAAATCCATCCAGAGATTGGGCAAATATTGGATAGTGTCGAGGTGATGTGGTTGACGTCGCTCTTTAAAGGGGACGCAGGTTGTGTACCGATGGACCAGCAAACTGGGTTTGCGCTTTCTATTTTTAAAAAGCGACGTGAAGCCGGAGCTATGACAATGGACCAAACTCCCAGTCTACATCTGAATCCACACCTATGGCCATAAACTGTGGGTAACGACAGAAGGTTCCAGGCTGAGAGAGGCCTGGATGAAGTTTGCTGGAGCCTGGGTGAGGTTTGCTGGAGCCTGGGTGAAGTTTGCTGGGGCCTGGATGAGGTTTGCTGGAGCCTGGATGAGGTTTGCTGGGCTCACTCTCTTTGGTAAGGTGAGGAGTCTGGAAAATCGATGAGAACCTCAAAATTCAGGCTTCTTATAAAGTTGCCTCCAGGCTGGTTCCCATGGGAGCTGTTCCAAGCACTCCCACTTGGTAGAGGGCCCAGGGCAGACCCATGACATCTTAGAGGGACGATATCTACAAGCCGAATAGAGAACATCTGGGAAGGGGCTGAAATCTGTGGCCAGTGCTAAGCAGGTCTGGCCTGACCTGCTTAGCACGCCAACCCTGCGACCTTCACCAGGAATAGCAGTGCAAGGAAGATGAACGCGTACCGCTAGATACTTTACTGGAGAGGCTCAGAGTGTGTGCCTTGCTATTAGGTAAGGTCTTAACCAACATGACTACAGCTGAACAAATTTGTAGATGTATGATGCGGCAATGGGGACAGCAGGTGGGAAAATAGTTAAGAAATAGAATTTCATAGGCTGTAGGTTTGCCCCTCAGGCCAGTTAATTAATCGAATAAAACTGGTTCATCCAGCTGTGTGAATGAGTATTACACATCTCTACGGATAGCAGAGTCCACTAAAAGACCAGTGTAGTAATAATGTGCTTAATATTTCCATCCTTGACTGAGAAACTATCTCCAAAATGTCAGATGAGCCCCGGAGCTAAAACTAACTCTCAGATGGCACATGAGAATTCTGCCACAGGAGTAACACAAGCGCCGTAAGAGCAGATACCGAATCGCTCGCTGGCTCCAGATGCGCGCAGCTGCAAATTAATCAGTAGCGGTATTAACAAAGGGCAATCTGGATCATCTAGATCTATGACCCAATCAGCGCCAATAAACTGAGAGGATCTAGTTCACACGTGATGCTTTGCGCACCACGTAATTCGCAATGTTGCCAGGCAGGAGAATTTATACTGTACATTGACTCATGCTGTTCCTTCAGCCTCTGCTTATCCGCTTGGCCATGCCAAGCTGACGCACACTGAAAATATTTATTCGAACATCACTACTCGTCAGCACTCCATTTAGACCTGCTGTACTCGTTCTGGATCTAACGGGCTTCGGCCGTCAGATATGCCTAAGGCGACGTCGTAAAAGCACCGTGATAATCTTCACACTGTACGGCCCGCACTTCGAATTCGGCGCGGCGGCGCGCTTCTGCTCTTCCCAGATACCCGATCTCTCCTGCGACCACCCTCCCCTCCCCTCCCCTCCCCCCACTTCAGGGTTGTCAGTAATACAGATTACAATAAACCCACTGGACTAAGTAGCTGAAAGTTTAAGGTAGGCAATCTTTAATATTCCACACTAAGGAGCTAGAAAAATGAACTCATAATTACATATAATGCATAGTGTGCTCCTTATAATTTGCATTTTCAATAAACAGGTAAGAAGCTATGGCTTATTAAATATTAGAGAAAAAAAAGGGTTATTCTTTAAAAAAAGAAACATTAAAGGATATTCCTTAATTGAAAACATAGATGTTTACATTTCCGAATCTGCTAAAGCAGATGAAATCAATAAATAAATTTAATGTGCATTAAAATTTCACTTTGCGTTCATCTCAGCTTCCAAGGACCACATTATTATGTGGCCTTGGCTTCCTGTTTTCACAGAGGTATGTAGAAATAAGGCAGCATTCGTGTAAATCAAAAATGGAAAAGGTAAAAACAACCAAGAAAATAAACAGCTGGCTTTCGAGCCGGAAAGCAAAGCGCTGGATAATCTCCAGCATGCATCAAAATCCATAAAGAAATGACTAATTGGCTACAAAGTGAACATTTTGCAGTACGAATTCCAAGCTTTGCATTTGAATGGTTATTGAGAATCTGAATTAAAAGCGCCTCAGTTAGAGGAGGACAGTCCATATGTCACACAGATACGGGTTGTTTTTTTTTTTTACATTGCTGACACACAAAACTGGAAAGAAAAGACTTATTTCCACAAAATTATAAATAACAAAGTACTGCAGAAAAATAAAAAAATATGTCCTGCAGAAAGGCTTTTCAGTGTAAAGTCCCTATTTTTATTTTACTTCAAGGATAAACTTTTCCTTTAATTCCATTAAATTTACTGATTCTCCTCAGCCATACATTTTAATGACAATTCATTGCTTCTTTCACTTGGGAGAAATTTAATACGACAGGACAAAAATGAAATTCCGTTCCAACTCCAACGCCAAAACAAAGCCAGCTTTCCCTGTCGCCCGGCTTTCTGTCATGGTTCCCGTCTCCCAGGTAGCTAGCTAACACAGTGCAGGTGGGACAAATTGGTAATTAATTTCCTGACAAGATAGGCAGAAGGATCTATCCATGTAACACATCTGGCTTTGAGGTAGCTGTGATTTATGTAGCCCCGTGACACGCTCATTCCTTACCTGGAGAAATATCCGTTCTGATCTTCTGAAAAAATACATAAATCATCCCAATGCAGCCAACTTAAAAAGACTTCAAAATAAATGATTCTGTGTACACGCTTACCTAATATATATACTTAACACATTCCTGTTTCAGGTATGCCGAATTCCACTGTAAATGGGTATTAGATTCACTGCTGTGGGTTTGGCACAGAAGGCATGAAAAAACATTCCAGATGGGTAGATACGAATGTATGCTTCATTAATGGAATTAATGAATCTGTCATTTTTATCATACAAGCAACACGAGCCGCATCCTTGAACAACGTAAGGAATCGTCTTTGCGCAGAATAATGACTTCATGATACACATCTACAATCACCGGAGTCGGTCAAATTGTTCCTGACGTGCATATCTAACCGCCGTAGAAAACGAGTTTTGTTTGATCAAACAAAAAAAAGTATGCAGGCTGTCCACTGTCTGCTGCAGGAATATTGGAGGGTGGGTCTGTGTATTAAGCCTCGACATCCACACATTTGACTGAACCCATATTAGCAGAGGTCCACGCAGAAGCACAGTCGTTAATCAAGCCAGCATGTCGTGGAGATACACCAGACGGGGTCAATGAGGGGCTGTAGGCCTTCTGCTTTCCCAGGGCAAGAGTGCAGTCAGTCTGGACCTTAGCTGAAGATGGCCGGACATCAGAGAGCTCACACAGACACTCGTGCATCTATTCACTCACGACGGGCCATTTGGAGACCCAACTGTGCGCTTTTGGATTGTGGGAGGAAACCCATTAGACACAGGGAGAGCCTTCACACACAACAGAGGGGAGATTCGGACCCGCAAACTGGTGATCTGATCAGCAGAGTTAGTCACTGAGATATCCAACATAAGGGGCGTATGTCTGTGTGTGATTTGATCTATCCTGAACCGAAAACACTCACATCCTTAGCTTGTTTTGTGCACGTTAAGTACTCTGACTTTGAACAGAGTTTGGTGGTCCTGAAAGTTTCACACAGAGTTACCATAGTGGTTTTGGTAGGAGAAGTGCAATTAACAGGACATGATCTAGCAGAAAGACATCCTCTCAGCATCATTGTAAAAGGAAAAGGTTTCAGTCGAAAGGGGAAGGGTAATTATTACCTTCACAAAGGCCCACGGTTAACAGTTTCCTGGAAGCTGACAGCTCGGGGTAGTTCAGCACAGCTGGTGTGCCGGCAAATCGGTGGAAGCTTACGGCGTGGACGAGTAACGTGGTCCCTGAGGCCTAGACAAATGGCACCATGTCAAAGCTGAAGGCAGGCAAATTGTTGCGGCCCCGTGCAGCGACAGCATGAATCCTTCCATTCTTCCAGAGGAAGGAGAGTAAGCGACAGACTGACAGGAATGCGAAGCACAGAGAGAGACAGGATTTCTCCATCTTTCGTGTTGGTAGGTAAATAGACTTTCCCGTTTGACCATTTATTTAAATTAAAAGAAGACATGGTGCTTTAGGGTTAGAATTATTTTACATAAACTGTTCACTCACTGCCCTCCAGTGGCTTAGCTATAAGTACATATAAACAAATGCAAACACAGATGCATGAGTGTGGGTCCACCAGTATGCCAGTTTCACCGTACGCACAGTCCATTAATGCCAAATGTATGTGTTATGTATTATGCCACCATTGACCACAAATGGATCATCTTGGCATTACATGCAATTTTCATTTCATCGTGTGAACCTTAATATCACGATGTGAAATGCGTGCATATCCACGTACAACACAAGGGGTTAATTACGTCCATCCTTTACAATTTCACAGTCATAGTTCCTATTGATAAATATGGATAAATTATATGAAGTCTAACCATCGTTTCAAAATTTAAATTTGTACGCATAATGGGGGGTTATTTTGGGCGAGAGGACTTTGCGGCAATTTTATGAGCTTCGCGTTGAGATGAGATGACCTCTTCAAAGGGTTCACATCTACGTTTTACGAGCGTGGACATCTCGACCAACAGGGGGCAGCATGCCCCTGGTGACCGGACAAACAAGAGGCTTTTAATCGACTTCGCAGGCCAGGGCCAGCCACTCACACACTGCTGTACTGCAGCCAATCAGATCTCGGGCAGGAACAAAAATAACACCAGAGTTATTAACAGAATAGCAACTGCTGTAGTTCCCTGGAAGTTCCATTTGCTCTAATTTCATATTGAAACTTTACCGGCCTTTCCGGCTTTTGAATTTGCCCCACGTTTTGGTATTTAAAAAATACTGTCTCTGGAAATGGAACAGACCGTATTTTAGTCAACATCTCCTCTACGCATCTAACGTGGACCATCTCAACCACTGAATACATACCCTGTTTCCTTTAAGAGGTCTATGTTTTTTATTTGGGGGAGGGGGTGTTGCATGTGGCAGGTTATGCTCACAAAATAAACCCAGTGGGTCTCGTTGGCAGACAAGGTTTATCAGGGTCGAGATTCATTGTCCAGTGACTTAAGGCTTTAGTTATTTTAATTGTCATTTCCAAAGATGGCAATGTTAGGTTGTTTAATTCTTTTACCATGCATTTCATTGGAACAAACGTAATAGAATAGAGATATATGATTAAAAAAAAAAGATGATTGACACAAGTACTGCATGATATTGTGGAGTGTGCCTAAGACGTGTGATGACTACAGGGATGTTCAAAACATACTGCTGCTAGGTTTACGCTAGCAATGCAAGCCAGAAGGTACGGGAATTTCTGTGTTTGGAATCATTCTTTGGGGAGAAGATTCTCCAGACGTGGGTCATTTAGACGCTCCTTCCATCCCCGTGGGGCTGAGAAGATGCAGGTCTGTGATTCCCCAGCAGCGGACAGACAGGCTTCTAGATAAAGCCAGGTCTAGCAGGTCCACTGTAGCAGTCTGGGACGGGTGACGTGTGCGTGTTCAGGAAGCGAAAGACGCGTGTTCTGGCTGACACCGAGAAATCTGACGGTACGAGCAGGCAGGCCGCCCCAGAGGGAGATGCCAGCAAGCGAACAAGCTGACAACTGCACCAGGTGGGGACGGATGGGCCAGATGTTGCACAGGAGGAGCCCGTGACTTTGGTTCGCGGGTTTGTGTGGAGGGAGAGAACACAAGTTCCCAGTCATGGGCACGTGTGAGCGCATGTCTTTTCAGGACAAACTGGCTCAGTAAGTACCGACGTTTATCTGTAGACGTATGACGAGGGCATGACAGCGGCTTCACGCTACGTCTCCTTCGTCTTCCATTCTCCACCGCCAGGTGTGTTATTCTGGCACACCACGCACTAGCTTCCATCAAGTCAGTCCTTTCTTCCCATCTGGCACCGCGTGTGTTTGCCAGGGAATGTAGGTACTCACGTGCCCGCATGTGCTCTGCCAGGGGGTGTTTACACTTTACAGAACTGGTGAATTTTATACAAAGCCACATTGTACATGTGTAAAAAAAAAAAAAAAAAAAAAATGAAGAATTTTTAAACTCCACACTTATGAACTTCCAGTTAAATCCAAATATACATTTGAACTGTTTCTGGCTGAAATTTATACAGTTTAAGGCTGAAGGTTCAGCGTGCACCAGTAACAAAAATGCTGACTACAGCAGCACATCTGCGACTGAGCATTTTATCTAGTCCTGCATGTAACCCTTAATTTAGGCCTTGGGAAGACTAAAACGAGTCTACATGTGACGCCTGTCAGAACAGATGGAGATGTACAGAAAGAGAACCAGGGGAAATAAGGTGGGCAGGGGTGGGGTTTGAGCAGAAACAGGCATGTAATTGTCAGCATTTTCCACTTAACTGGAAGCATGAGTTCCCTACCCCCCTCCACCACAAGGGCAAAAGAAGGAGTTCAACATTGGGGGTCACGAGTACATTGCAGATTTTATTAAGGTGGGGGGCGGGGTTATAAAAATAGCTTACTGAAGTATCGTGGAGGGGGTCTTCCTCCATCTTCCCCCGTTGCTACACCCTTGCTCCAGCGCAAAACCAAACGTGTACCACGATGAAACAGAGCGTCAGCTTTTGCTCCACTGATCAAAGCAGATAAATGTCAGGACGCCGAAACCTGCGTGGCAGGAATGCAAAAACACGTTTGGTGGAAACCAAAACAGCAGCTGCCCCCAGAGTGACGCTCCTTCAGCACAGGCGGCCCGCTAATGAGGTGTTTGTGTGGAATCAGCTGGACTTGTGCGTTACTCACTTGCGTCGCTGCCCGTTATCAGTGGACTGTACACCGATGCAGCTTGCGGACTACCCAAATCACCGATAAGATGTGTTTCTTTCGGCTCACACAAAAGCAAGACAAAGAAACTCAGATTAAATTCAGAATAGCCCCAAAGAAAACATTTGAAATATAAAGCGAGTTTTTTTTTCCTTCAGCCTTTGATTTTGAAATACCTGCAGAAGTTTGTGAAAACACAAACAGATGTCGAACAGAAGGAGAACGGCCTTGCTGTGAGACAGTAACGAGAAATGAAGTCTTGTAGGCTGTGTGGCGAACGTGGCAGCCCCACTCCGTCTGGACGGTGGCCATATCCAGCACTCTGAGGAGTGTTTACTCAGTAATGTCTAATAGCTTCTCCACTACACGATCAGCGGAGAGGTAGCGGTTAATGGACTCCAGAACGTCAACCTTCTAGTCACCCTAGCAGAATCTGCACAGATGGTTAACTTCTTCTTTTTTTTTTTTCAGTTCCAGTTGCGTGACTGCCCTTCTGTGCTGTCTCTCACTTCCCTGCTGGAAGATCCACTTGAATTGTAATAACATTCTGGTTTACAGCTAAAATAGATGTACATGGCGTTTCTTCTTGAGCAGGGATATACTTTCTCAGCTAGACATTTCGAGCTGCGGTTCCACGGCCTGTCCAGGAGATCATCTGAGTCACTTTTCCATAGTCAGACACACGAAAGATAAACAGCAGCCCTTAAAACGGCGGCTTGCTAACCCTTAACTGCCAGACCGAAGTATTCTTTCCGACTAATATTTCAAAAGAGAGATTTCTCTTTTATTTATTTAATCGCTTAACAGACTTTGGCAAATTCATTTTCTGTACTGAAACGTCTTCACGTGTCGCAGCTGACTTCTTGTTATAGATCGAGAAAGAATCAACACAGTGGAACTGCTGTGAAAATCACTTCAGTACACGAAATGTACCGTCGGCATTGATTTATTCTATGTTCTGTAAGACTGTGGCATTCCCCAGTAATACGTTGTCGTCTATCTGTCATATGTGCTTTATTTTCTTATGACCATTTGCTGCTTGTTTTGCTTGTTGTAATTTCACTGCTGCTGTTTCATCTGCCGCCACTGTTTTCTCCTGTATGGATTCGTAAACTTTACCTACATAAATGCACTTCTTTTATTTCTCTGACTGTAATTCAGCACATATTTTAGAATTCAAGGTGAAATAGCAGTAAGGGCACTTTATAGGCTGGCCAGATTCTGCTCGTCAAGCTGCGAAAGTCCGTACGACTCCTTCCCCGGAGTATTTTGAGTCCTGTCTCTCTCTTTCAGTCCTGGTTCTCGGTACTGAATTAGGCAGCCCACAGAGAGAGCCTTTGATATAGCCTCTCTCAGCAGCCAGCCCTGAGCAGCCATGTGTCAGTGGTCACCCACTGCACCAGGGGGCGTTCCACACGGCGATCCTAATGAAAACTGCCCGGTCAGAGCCCTGTACTCCCTCCCATGCTCCTTCCCCAGCAGTGGATCGAGGGACGTCGCTCAAGTGCCAAACCATGCCAGCGTTCAGCAGTGGCCAAGACATCCAGATGTCACCGTCTCTAAAGATGGAGGCTTTGGACTGTGTGGTGCATACCACTGCCTGGTAAATGATTCCATGCGGGGCAAGTTGCCGTGTAGTAAACTATTTTACGTAGAGCATGCCACTGTGCATTGGATTATTATGAGCAGTGCATGCCACCTTGCAGTGCACTATTCTGCCCTGCATGCCACTACGTGGTTAGTTATTCTGTGTAACGCGTGCCACCCCACAGTACATTATTCTATTCAGTGTGCGTGATGGTGTGGTAACAATACATGTTTCTCCGCGATGACAGCCCTGCCACTTTCTTCAGAGCATCGTTACATGAATGAGGCCGTCCCCACTCGGCTCTGTTTCTCCGCTTCTCCTACACCACACATCAATTATATCGTTACAAACAAGGCCCCATAGCAAAACCAGTGGCACCCGAACCACACGTTAAGTTGATGAATGTTTCCTCTCGCATCTGTTCGGGCTTGTTCAGATTTCCACCTCAGATCGTTATCACTGCTGCATTCCTGCCTCTCCTACACATGTGAAATTTTGCCATTCTTGAGAATATATTTTCCAGCACTTCCATTTCTGAGATTCATCTGCCTCTTCCTGAACTCTTTTCGAGACAAAGAGGAAAAAAGCAATTTTCAGTGTATAACAGACATCATTCCAAATCTCATTTTCTTCATTAATTTAACGTTGAGCAGACTGTAAATTACTTTTTAAGGCAGTTTGTCCCCTGCTTTTTCTGCTCTTTCATGGGAACTGTTTGGGTAATTTTCTTCTTCCCTTTTACTTTTCTCAAAGGTTCAACAGCAATGCCTTAGCTGCTACCAGACCAGTAAACTTTGAGTTTCGGGGCTGCTTGTGGACTAGAATGTTCTGTATACAATTATATACAGCTCCCCTATTTAGCAGGGATTCTGCAATCAGCATCATTCACTGTTCTAGCAGATCCAATAACATTACAAATTGGACAAAGGCTATTAATGTTAGAGCAATAAAAATATTTGTACAAAGGGCTGATAATTATAGCATTGGTATATGGAAACACAGCTGTCAAGAGAAGTCAGATTTATAAGAGGAACTGAAGTGACATGGCTCTACCAGATTATTCCGATTTGACTGTTGTTTCGGTCTTAACCCCATCGAAAGGTCTTGGACTTTCAGTTGAACCAAACGTTCAATTATTTGGTGCCTGAATGTCTCCTACTCTACGTTCTGCTGAGCTTTACTTCCAGATATGTTCGGCAACGTGACTGAGGGAATATTAACTGTGTAATTTTGTGGTTTCAGGATTGATGGACCATGTTATCTGATATCTACTTTAAAGTAATGTCTTTACGTCAATAAATGTTTATTTTGCTGGGTGCACAGCAGGCTAGAGAGCTGGACCGTGCTCTGAATGAAGCAGTTCGAGAGATAGCGCGGATTACGAGTGCCGTCTGACTCCGGGGCTCTCTTATCCAGCGACTCGTCTTGTTAAGCATTGCCAGGCTTTGCCGTGTCCCGCCCGAGCAGCAAATCAGGGGCTGCCAGGGAAGTCACAACCGGTCCACCCTGCTTGCAGTCAACGAGACAGAAGTGGAGGAAGGGGGAGGATGACGAGACAGGAGGAGGATGCAGTTTTGGTTACTCTGAACCTCATGCAATATCTTCACTCCAGCGTCATGCTTGGATGGCTGTGGATGTCCTGTTAGGTCCATCATCATCATCGGAGCCACGTCCTTGGCTGGCCTCTGTACCCCTAATTTACTCAGTCGAGATCTGTGAGTTTCCATCCCGTCCAGAGAGAAGAGCCATTTCGCTCGACCTGTGTGGTCATATTAGGCTGTCTTCAGTCACTCCACTCTTTGCTTTTGCTAACGGAGCAAATGGGTTCATGCAAGTCCAACTTATTTGTCCTGGTCAGGACCACAGGAGGGTCTGTACGCTACGCAGTTCTGAATCTTCCATAAACTGGCTTTAAACAAACTGCCGTTGTCCAAATGCAGGTACCAAACCTCCAATAAACACACGGATGTTTAAAATTTCAAATGGTAAACTTCGTAATTCACTTTTGAGACAACAGACTGTGAAGCATATGAATAATGTAATAACATAATGAATTATTCTCTTTCAGTTTAAACACTACAAAGAAAGTCTGGGGAGGGTTTTGCATGTTTGTTTCTTCGGGATGTACTCACGGGATGCGTATTACATTTCCCTAACTAAGAATCCATTAGCTCAACATTAATATCTTTTGTTAGCCTCTATGTACGTACATGTTCCCGGGAAGCCCTACGGTAACAGCAACCCGGAGGTGACAGGGAGACATATTTTCGAACATAAATAAATATCGACCTCATACCGTATAAACTGAAACTGTTTAAGTCTGGATTTTGACTTTGTTAGGCAAGGCGAGCAGGACATTATCCATCAAAAGACAGCCTGTTCAAGTGTATAATTTAACATTTTACAGGTTTTAATTTTGCTTCATCCTATAACTGATTTTACTCACAGCAAAACAGAATTTTCACGTTAACATTCCAAGGCTGTGTTACTAGTAGTCATTGCCTGTCATCAAATACACAAGGTCAATGGCTATAACATATTTTTAGTTAGGCTTTAAAACTGCACTGTTTTAGCAATACAAAACAGTGAAACCTGCAGTGAAAGTTCAATAAACAGTGGAGGGCAAATAAAATAAATGTTTGCAGGTATACCGATATAGCAAGGTTTCTAATTCTCACCACAGGCACGCTGAAAAGATACATAAATGTGCACACGAAATGACCAGGAGGTTACAAAGACAAAACGCAGCGTGCGTGATGGCAGTGTTACACAGCTCTCCGCCAAACGGGCAACAATATTTTAAAATGGTTGCTTATTTTTCTGATGCATTTATTTTAAGTGAATGCTTCACTGAACACGCAAGGCATACAGATTTATAACAATCCCTCTCAGGAGTGCTTAAAATAAGCAAAGTAGCCCAGTTGTTACTAGCAGACACAGCAACTGAGGGCTGGGGATCATGGCAAGTACACTTCATCGTTCTCCCCAGAACAGGATGTTAAAACGTTTAAATAAAAAAAAAGATGGAATTTTTTTGGACTCCTTCTAAAGGTGGGGCATCAAAAACGGGTTTAAAAACAAACGTGTTCATATAAAGAGGTAGTGAAGCACGTTTCCAAGTTGTGGATCGTAAACGGCACTTTTAAAATGCGGAATGCGCTCAAAAGCATGGACATGTGTTTATATTTAACATACATTGTCTACATGGCTGGAGATCGGCTTCCTGCTCTTTCCCTACGAGCATCACAGATGTTTCTTATCAGCTTTTCTTGCCCTCCTTCCTCTTCTTTCTTGACACGGTGAACGTTTTCCCTTAGTGTTACGCTTTCGTATTTAGACACTGGGAAAGCAAGTCTCTTTTAAAAAAAAAAGAAAAGAAAAGAAAAACTGATATGGAAAATGGTATTTAAATGCCTGACCCGATTGCCGGGTCGGCAACATGAAACGAGATCGGTGGTGATGTAGGGTTTGGGGTCTCCAGTGCGACAGGCAACTTTTCCCCCCTTTGCAAGTAATTAATTTATTGAGGTTCAAAGTGCCTGCGTTTACCCATGAAAACTATGGCTAATTACACTGATTTATGGTGTGTTTAAGAGGCCATAATGCGTAGTGACAAATAGCTTGTTTTTAAGATAAAGGAGGTTTTAATAGTCGCAAAACACACAACAGAAATGTACACTGGGATGTTAAAAAGCCGCATAATGGAAAGTATCAAAGCTGATCTTTCCATAGGTGCAGTTCAGATTTGAATTGGTCTGACACAAAAATTCTTTACAGTATGATTTAAACATTGTCTGCCAATAAAACATGGATTTACATAAACGTTACACATTTACAGAAGCTGTGACGCGTTATTCCATGATTATTAATATATTTCTTTAAAAATCGATCACTAATATGTAGGGTCAGGCGTGCCTCACTTGGAATTACTATGATGTTTATCAGCATGTGTTATAATTTTACATTAAGTCTGTATGTTGCTTGTCAAGGCAGAAGGAGGCTTAGAGGTTAAGAATGGATGTGTAAGGTGCATGAGGGGCCAGGCTGTAGAAACTGAGCAAGGTGCCTACTCTCACCTCCAGGGTTGCGTGTTCCTTTGTATCCAAGTGTCAACAGAGCGAGTGATGGCGTAATTAAGAGCTTCAGCTCCACCGTGTCACATATTGTCCCGGCTTTGCTAAAAGGCTTCCATTTTGAGTCACGTTGACAAAGAAACGCCATCGTCACACAAGAAACTCAACAGTAGCGTCAACTTTGCAAAGACGCGTGACGTACACGTCAGCCATACACGCGTTTATACGTTTAACACATTTAATGTAATGCGTGATTTTTTTCTGTCCCCCAGATATAGGTCACTCTTCTTCTTACATTACCATTGTGAAATAAAGCTAGCATTCACTGGTAAAAAGCCTTGCACCTGCCTCTCCCAACAGAAGGCTTACAGCCATCAGACATCAGTCCTTCTCAGGCACCACATGCCAGTTAAAGCCTTTCCAAAGGCATGACACAGCGTGCCCTTGTCGCCTGCCCATTTGTTTGCACGGGGAACAGGAGGGAGATAAGCCAGCAGATTTCTGGATTGGGGACAACTGAGCACTGATGGTCCTGCGACTCCCAGAGCGATAAGGGTGAGCGCTAGGCTCGCCACATTCCTAAAGGCTGCCCCCGGGCTCCTCCCGCCTCCAACAGGCAACAAGGCTCCGTTTTTAATTTCACTTTATTCCCCACGAGGAAGCTCCCGCCCAGTGGAGGGAATTTAAAAAATGAACGTAGCCAAGTGGTAGAAAAGTACTCTGTAGAGGAAGCAAGTCGATGGGCTTGCCAGTCCACACGTGACGCTTTAACAAAGTGCAACACCCGCCCTCAGCTGGGGAAGACATCCTGTAATAAAGCAGCATTCGAATTCTGCAGAGGGGAAATGCAGTGAGAGCTAAAGATGATGTACAGTGGAGTGGTGCCCAAATTCACCACCCTACATATTAATATATCATCTTTAGCCACATCTGGTGATACACAAAGAAATCAACAGCGGCCATCTTTAATTAAGGCTCACTTAATCACTGCTACTGAAGAATCAAATCCACTCCGAAGGGAGCAGGTCAGTTCAGGCTGATATTTTTTCGGGCACTCGAGGTCTGGTGCCTGTAAACTCTGCTTGGGTAGAGAGGTCTGAAAGCCACATGTCCTCGTATGTGCCTTCTCTGCCCAAATACACGCCACAAGCCACACCGCATGGCATCTGAAAGAATCAGCCGGGAATTATGGTGGGAAAAGCAGTGTTTCCGCATATTTACAGTAGATGTAAACCTAATTAAAATTTGGCCCAGGTAAGTTGTAGGTAACAAAGTATTCCTTCCACTAAGCTTACTCATATCATATTACTTGTCTACTTTCAGCTATGAAGTGGTATAAGCTTTGGAAGATTTTAGTCTTTAAGTAAAGATTAAAGGCTATTGGGATGATGTTAATGATTGGTAGCAATACGATCTAATTGTACGCCTCAGGTTTGTTACTGCACAGCTACGACACCGTAGACAGTACATTACTAGCGTACATATGATGGACACAAAGACTTCTTTCAAAAAACCGTTTCGAGAAGGAATGTTAACCCTAAAAATAGCATTTGTCGGTTTCAAAACAGAATCTGTTCATTAAACTGCACAGACGTCACTGATAATGAGGAATATCACCTCCCACCAGTACGATCACACTGCCTGTCAACCTTTACAGCTAAGTATGTCGGTATTACGTAAATACACACTGTCTCCAGATGACTCCAGATGCCGCCAGTGCGCTTCGGTTATATAAACGACCGACTGTGTTATTAGCGAGCTGTCAGTGAAGCCGATGACGGGCACTCGTGTGGGGGCTGTCCGCGACATCAGTGAGGGGCTCTCGGTGCCCTCCCCCCGGCATGACCCGAGGAGACCGGTAGCAAAGGGAAGCGCCAAGCAGGAGGCCGAGAACATGTGTGACTCGAGCACAGTCTGGAGCCAGAGGCAGGCAGAGCCAAAGTAGGTCACCGAGGTAGATGTGGAAGACTTGACCGTGACACCCGACACGCGCCGGGAATAGGGAGTGGGTGGTGGCCTTCGTCCCTGACGCCATGTCCTAGAAGCTGTAGCCAGAGCAGATTCCTTCAAGAAAGTTCTGTCACAGAACCATCCTACCCCTGAGACCTCAACTAACATTTCTCTCTCGCTCTCTGTGTCTCTCTCTCGGTCTTTCTCTCTGACTCTCTCTCTCTCTCTCCCACTTCATCTGTTTTGTGAAGGCTTATTTGCCTGTGATAACTGTTTCCATGGTTACTCCCAATGACACAGATAATTACAGTTCAGTGATATGTGCAATACATTTTGCTCTACTCTACGGTGATGTTTGAAGTTTCCATCAAAAATAAATTACAAGAATTTAACTCAGATATGTGTCTCCATGGAAACAATAGAACACTAAATGCAAATCCCTTTAAATGTTTTATTTTAAAAGCATTAATTGCTACCCATTTTCTCTAGATTGCATCACTCTCTAATGTTTTAAATTTGTCTAATTGACTTCATACTACCTTCAACTCTGAGGGATGTGAAAAATTAAAATTTCATTACTGCAAAAAGTATTTTTTGAGGCATTTTTTTCCAGCACTACTTTCTAAATGGAATGCCTCTAAAAACCGGAACAAGTGATTCATCACGCAGGATGCACAGGACAGAATAGCAGACTCATCTCCAAACTGTGGGACCGCAGTGCAACTCAATAACCTAATACCCTTTATGGCCTGTCTGGCATCTGTGATTTGTTTAAAAGATTCCAGGCGTGTTGTGTCCGTTAAAGACACAAATAATGAAAATCAGACCACCCGGGGTCATCAGGCTCTGTTTGTTGATGTGCCTCACATCTCTGAGCTCAAACAGACCGTCCAGACTTCTGAAAGTTTAGTCAGCCACTGTTGTCATTGTGCTTTCTCCCAAAATTCACATTTGTCGAAACGAGATGTCAGCCCAGACCAGGGCTTTTGAGTCGAACCAGAGAAAGAGATCTTAAGTAAGAAGACTGACTTTAAGTCGACAAATATGTTCTTTAGCATACCATAAATGATATCTCTGGAAATATAACAGAAACCCTTACAAACGTACACACGTTTAATGTCATTTTTGCTCACAGCTTCACAAACACATACGCACACAAACTTTGTGTTGGCTGCTTTAGTCATAACTCATCAAGATCACAGAAGAAATCCAGATCTAAGGCCACCAGCTGTAGTGACACATTATCTGACAGAAAGGAGTCCAGCCACAGCGCATGAGTTTAGTCAGAGGTCTAACGTCCCTTTTCATAAACCTCCACGCTGACTGTTCCTCATGGGGAATTGTAGATGACTGTGTGGATGAACCAGGAAGCCTCAGCACGTAAGGCTGTTCACTGCTGAGCTTTAGCCATGAGTAACCTTTTCAAACGGCCCACTTTATGCAATTACCCGGGACTTCTCTTATTTAACTCCCTTTCTGACAACTTCGAAGGACAATGATATTTAATAAACATTTATTGGAGCGATACAAATTTTCAAGGGGCATAATCCTCAAATAAAATGGACTGTGAAGCCACAAGCCTTGGAAATGTGCTTGAAACTGAGCTAATGACATACATATGCTACCCAACAAATGCCTCAGTCTGGGGTCTCGTGCATCTACCACCGCTAACCAACGGGGGCAGGAAAACTGGAGGTGAGGCTCTGTCATGAGCCAAAGCCCCCCGCTGGTTCTAAACTGTGACTCCACTTTTACGGAGCTGAACACACCCCCTCCCTGCCAGTGTACATTAAAATATATTTTTCTGGTGACTACCTGCTCAACTGCATGGTTTAGACAAGCAAGACCTTGTTAAAACACACGATAGCATATTAATAAAGAAAAAATTAGAGACTCTTTGCCAATTTTTAAACATTAACTGCAGAGCAAGCTCTATATCATGAGCCATAATGTAATGTCTTGTGGACAGTTTTACTGTTATTGCAGTTTATTGGAAACAAATGGCCAATCATATGTACATGCTTTGTGGCTCATTCTGAGCTGCCCTCAAAACACACATGACAAAAACCAGGAATGTTCTGTTAATTTGAAAATAACTCACTACTGATAATAACCATATATTTTTATCAATAACATAAATTTAAAAGTGATCCCTCATAGCAGACTCACTTTTTAACCATTTCTAATCCTCCCCACTGAAGTATATTATGGGTCAATTTAAATGCACTTTACAAAATGTTTGTTTTCCATGATGTAATTGGAAATTGCTCAAGTAACCTAGTTAAAAAAGAGCTAAATCCGGTGTATTGCAAGAGGAAAGCATTTGAATGCATTCCCTGGTAAAAACGAGACAATACCCCACACTTTCAAGTTCACAAGAATGTGGAACAGATTTAAACCGAGATTAAATGAATAAATATCATTTATATAACCAGCTTGCTCTAAGAAGCTTACGATGAACATTGGCTTTCAGTATGAATATTTTATGCCGTCCTGCATGATAACACGTAGCAGCATTTCAACACGAGTCAGCAATCTTTCAGTTTGAGAAAGATACTCAAAGGATTTTAGCATTTTATAAGCAAACCCAAACCCGCAGAATAGCTGCAACACGTAAGCGTGGCATAACATTCGCTTAACACGTCAACCACCTTTAATACGTACCTTGAAACTTCAAAACACTGCATGTTTTTAATTAGTGTCCCCACAGCTTTGCTTTTCCTAATATTTGAGTTATTTCAGACAGAAGCGCCTCACGCCTCTGGTGAAATGGAAAAGCCCGCCAAAATCGTCTGTGTATCTCTCGTCTAATGATGTCGTTTAAAACTTTGGAGATTCGTTCTTTTCTTGCACTACGACAGAAATAAATTTCGATAATTTTTTTTAAATTATTATTTAAAAGATGACCTGCCGTATAAGAAAGTGTGATTACGTAACATTTACGTGTCACAGGATTATGCTAAAGAATTGCGTGATGAAAACTAGCAGCACTGATGTGTGGAATTTATATAGGTGCTGAAACGGGGGAGTAGAGCTAATGCTACAGTCAACATTGACGTTGTAAAGTTGCAACAGTCCTACACATGCCCTTACAGCTCTGTCTACAAACGGGTGTAGCTGGGGAGCAGTAAAATACTGGTTTTTGTCATGAATCCAAAAGGAGAACCAAACATTCCTGCTACATAATTGAAGCTCATTGACACAGCCTGGCTTGTGTGTCCATGTCCACAAAGCTAATGTAGCCATAAAACAGCCTGGTAGCCAGGAATATTGAACGTTCAAGATGGGATTTGTGTTCTTTCGTGCAGCTTGTGAATTTGCATTTCCCTCTCACAGTCATCTCTGTATCCATGCTTCTTCACCTTTTGGGCCCGATTTGCCATGGTGGTTTTCCCTATGGGTTTCTGCTGAACTACGTCATTGTTTCCCTAGCCGACTTGTTCTCACAAATTTGAGTTTGTCAGTAGTCACCATGTAGGTCTATTGTATAGTGAAGCATCAAGGTAAAATGCAGCCGAGGACTGTCTTCTGCTCGCAGAGAGGGCATACGTAAAAGATAACTGTACGTCTTTCATTATCTTTTCTAGAACAATTAGCAGACCAAAAGTGTCCTTTCCCTAAGACAATATTGCATACCATATCTGGTGTGTTAATTACTGTTATATCAAGATGTTCAATCGTGAAGTTTAATTACTTCTGTCTGAAGCGAATATCTTTCACTTCTTAATAAGATACATTTAATCATTATCATCTTCACCCCAGTTGTCTGACCTCATTTGACCTCATTTGAGTCCTCCACAGATGTCGTGGTTCAAATCATACGCCATCTGGTTTTGTGTTGGGATATTAACAGACCGAGGAGGGAAACTTTTACACTCTTTTTTTATCAGTATATCATTTTAGGGTTGTGGTAATTTTGATAAACTCACTGTTATGAACAATAGAACACAATACATTTTGAGTGAGTACTTTTCAGTCTATTATACTTGCTTGGGTAATTTTGAAAAAACTTTGTTTAGTATTGAATGGATCGTCAGCATAGTAGCGACATAGTAGTTTGTGTCCATTGAATCCTGTCCTCCTTTGGGACACTAACTGCTACGACTGGTACTATTTTTATTGCCATTGTCTGGCGAATCCTCCTCTCCCATCATCCTTAGGGAAAGCACATAAGCCGAGTACGCAAAAAGACTCAGGGGGAAACAGCAGAGATAGCTACACTCCAGAACATTTCCATAAAGCAAAGCTGGACGTGCCCAAAGCCGCGTACATATGCAATGTACGGGGTACGGGCTCCCACTTTTCAAGTACTCGGCGCTCACGGGACTGGGCTCACTGAGAGGAACACAGATGGAGATGGCTGGGCTGGACCCAGGTGAGAATTTGCATATGAGTAGCCACGGAGAAGGTCACAGGTCAAATCAGGGTCAGATGGGTAGTAAACAGAATCCGAGATGTAAAGCTAGACGGTGAAGAACCAGAAACCAAGGCAGAGGCCAGCGTTGGGCAGGACTCCAAAAGACATGATTGACCAAGCAGCAATAACCTGAATCAGCTTAAATAGACTGACATACTGACTGCAGGTGTGGATGACACCAGGTTGGAACCACCTGGACATGGGTGTGGTCATGCAGGACAACCATAACCGTGTCAGGTAACTTGTAAACCAGCTTATGGGCCAGATGTGATGAATATCCTATACTGTCTATTTGTACGATATGAAATACTGAAAATGCCATGTGCGATTTTGTATGACACTAAGTCTTATAACCTTGAGATCTCATCACAGGTTAGCTTCACGCTTACTGAAGTTTGAGCGAAGCCAAAAAACATAGAGATCTCGCTAGATCAATGCAGTGAAGGTGGCTTGTGGACATGAATCTCATGAGTACCGAGGAGATTGGGTCTTTTCACATTCTGGAAAAGCAGGGAGTGTCTACTGGAGCAACGGAGCCCATTTCCCGAGTGACACACATTCTTTACACTTGAGAGAAAAAAACGAATCCGCGATTTGCTCTGTGGCATTTTGTTTGGCTTTCCACGTGACCTGCGAGGAAAACGTATAGTCACTATCAACGATTCAATCTTGTCATCCATTTGAGATGCAGGGATCCGTGGGGTTTGGCATGGCCACCATCAGTGATGTAGAGCTGGTATTTGCATTTGAATCTTTACGCCACTTAAACAGACGGTACCATTTTGATATCCCACAAGCGTTTAGCATCAGGGGGAGTGCGGAGGAGGGTTAGGGGGGACATAGAATACTACTTTTATGTGTGGAACTCATCTATTTTGAAGTTTGTGAAGAGGCAAATTATGAGATTAGAAATAAGCCTGAGTAGAGGCATGAAGCCCATTGTACAATGTCGTAGATTACAATTTATTTGCAGTATTTTTAGATTAACCAGAATTTTGGAATGCCAAACACATAAATGTGCACTGTGAGGAAGGGGTTAATTGCTTTTCTTTTGTGGACCCGTCTTTCTTCATTTGTTTCTTCCCATTTCCGTTGTTGTCCTAGCGTACGAGATGAACAGTGGCGACTATGAGCACGGAGCCAAGGAACAGCGAACGTGCGCGTGTGAACTGAGTGTGGGGGTGGCTGTACATGAAAGGGAGAGTTTCGGTAAAGGACAGCTTTTGTTCCGATGATCAATAATTTATTTCTCTACACCTCCTCGGCTGTCACGTAGCTTGTAATCATAACCGAGCCGAGATCTCAATTTTCCTGAGCTCCGTCATCAAGACAGATCACCGTTCTCACAGCACCAAGCCAAAAACCTGGAGGTGTGATTATCTTACGCAGGCACAGCACTTACAACTCATTCTCATCTTTCAGCTCTCATTGCCATGTGTTCTGTTTCCATATTGCACACAGCTCAGTGTGTTAACCCAATTGTCTTTGTAAACAATCGCTTTTTATTTACGATGCGCTTTACAGAAAATCGAAAAGGAAACCTGACCCTCAAAGTTTATTCATCCATGACTTTGGGTGCCTAAACTAATGAAATAGCTGCATACAGGGGGACTGGGGATGAAACCGTGCTGGGTGTGAATTAAGCTTCTTTAACTATTAATTACGTGTTACGGATCAGTCTCAGTTCCCATGACTAGAGGCCATATTTTCATACAGTTTTCGCCTACTAACTTTAGCTTGTTGGTATAAGGGCAGTAATCTTATATGTCTAAGCTGCCGAGAGTGCTTTTAAGTGAAACAACCCACCCACAAGACAGCTGTATGTGACATTATCAAGCACACATTTTCAATAATACTGTCCCTTAGGAAGGGATACCATCAAGGAATCTTCATTTGATAGCTACGTGACAGGAAAGGCGTATGAAATCACACTTCATGTCATCAGCTGTAAACTCACCACCCCTCCTCAGCGAGCATCCAACGTGAGCCATACTCCTTGGTAAAGCATATCTGATTATGAAACCCCGGCAAAACTGCTGTGCAGCCTCTCAAATCCTGCACTAAGAAGTGCTGGGAGTAGACGAGAGTGCCTCCCTGTTCTCATGACAGAGGGCTGGACCACTGTAGGGGGAATGGACAGCAGCTATTAATAAACTCCTGTCATCTGAAAGAGAAGGTCTTCAGAATGAGGACGAAAGTTGGGACACCTGATGAAAATCTAATACCAGAAAACCACAGAAAATGAGAAAAATCTGCTCACAGAGGTCCTGACCCCTAACTCTAAGCTAATCTTAATCCTTCTTTACTGTTCTCAGAGTTCCACCAAACTTCACATAGCTTCTTACACTCAGTTCAAAACACACAGCACTTTCCTGTTGATTTTTCAAAAAAATCATATTAGAGTGTATTAATAAAGATAAACACAATTAAACTGGTCACAAAGGAGAAAGTCTTCTGTATAAGATGGTTGCTAGTTTTGTTTGCATGTCTTTGTAACAGTCGTTTGTTTATTATTAGAGGGAAGCGTTCAACACCAGAAATAGCTATGACTCTGAGTAAAGTTATTTTGGAAATGCATAAGTAATAGAGGGGCTGTTTTAGATTTGCTCTGATCTTACCTCAGCAGACCATGGCCTACCTTCCTGTGTTTATTAAATGATCTCCGGCATGTAATGGATTGCTCTCGACTCAGCATAGCCCCAGCGACGTCCCTGATACTAGGCAGTTTCCATTGGGACGTAGTCCATAGCCTTGTTTGTTTTTCCACGTTCACCTAAAGTAAAGGAGGTGGCAAGACGTGATTCTTCTGTCTGTCAACACTTACTCTCTAAGCCATTAGATCTGAAGGGCTGTTTTTATCCACAGTCTGGGCATTATGTGGCGGATCAACAGGAGCTTCCCCGGTGTCCATTGTCACAACTGAAGCACCGTGTTCCGTGAATTGATCATAATCTCTCAGCTGGAGTTCTGACGCGTTAAGAATCAAGCAGAACATCTCCGGTCCTGCCACAGGTAGCCACAGGTCAGAAATCGTGTCTGTGTGCGTGTGTATGTCTAAAACATAAAGAACGAGGGCTTGTGGAAGACGAGCCAGCTCATGGGCATGTGTGAGGGGATTTAAGGATGTGTGATGCTGTCAGGAACAGAATGTGAAGAGAGAAATTAGCCTGCATGCAAGAAATGCTATCCTGCCTTCATCTTATTTCCTAAGCACGTCTCTTTCTGTCAAAAACGTCCTGAACTCATTACCCAAAAGAGTATCTCTGCTGCAAATAATGTTTGTCTTCTGCCAGGCTAGCTAGCATGTTCCAAACACGCTGGCTTACAGAAAAACAATCACTGATGTCCCTCAATATTTGAATGATAAATAAAAAAGTTTGATAATTTGTCCATCCTTCCCCATTGTGTTCTAAAACAATCATTTGCACCAGAGCATAAAAGTTTACCCAGCCGCACTCCGCTGACTCCATGCAAATGCTAATGCTTTTGGGGAAAATGTCTTAAATACATATTGATTTAGTTACGTTAAAAACATTCATAAATAACCTCCCTGACATCAGGAAAAGCTATATCTAAAAAGTAAAGCTGGTCTGAAGCCCTGGCAGGAGGTGCAGGCTTCAGTGTCTCAACCCTCAGACAGAAATGTGCAACCTTCATCTTCCTCTCAGGATTTCGGTGTGGTGTTTTCTTAACACATCCTCATCTCTGGAGCACTGTATCACTAGGGAGATATGACACTGGGGGGGGTGCTCACTGAGCAAACCTAAGAGCACGGACCCAAACACATGGCTGCTAGGTTTTCTATTGATTTAACTCCCCATATTTATGTATCAATATGATGTAGAGTTTAATAAAGAATGTTTGTTATACTCTATCTAGGCCTTTTGTCACATTGCTGGTGTTCATCATTAATTTCGCAATCAGAATTTCCAGTGTTGTCTTACATACCGCAGTGATGATGTCATTGCTTGCCAAAAGGAGATTGGCCGTATCCGTTGATAGCCAAACTCAGACAAACAGGCCGTCACCACCGTAGCCACGGCCTTGTGTCAGCTCTCACGTCGTCCTGCTATCGGCCTTCTTTCACCAGGGCACCAGGGTGGGTATGGGGAAGCCGGCCGGCACCGGCCCCTGCTTGTTTCACCTCACCTTCTCTCTGGCAGCGGATGTTCCCAAGCTCCCGGAGACGGGGGCGCCGGGCATCCGGCTGTAGCCTTGGCTGCCGCAGCTTTGAGCCTGGCTCCTTTCTCGCCCGCTGCCGATTCTGTCATGTTGTGCTGTACGGACTATACAACTTAAAGATATGCTCGGTCCTTTAGAAAAGCGTAACGGCACTTAACGCTGAGCGGAATCCCGTCACGTATTTGATGTCACACACTGTGAGGGCCGTCTCAGTTACCTCAGTTACCTGTTGGAATTTAAATTAGGATGGCCCTTCCTAACCAAGAAACCTGATCACATGACTTGCTCATTGCTAAGTATGGCAGCCAGCATGCGGTACTAAATCAGTCGAACGAGAGTGAACATTCGGCAAATGTTTACTTGAGCGTAGTCAGGTGTTTTCCATCTAGGAAATGGGTCACTGAATTTGAAAATCACCTGCTTCCATTTGTTACACCAGCGGAAAGGACTAGTAACTCTCTAAACCTAGTCATAGTCAGTTATTCACGAGGTATTGAATTCCAGCTACAGCCCTGTAGTTTCTAAGGACAAATATCAAGTGTTTGGCACGTTCATTTTTGACCCGTTAATAAAATTCACAGTTTGATCATTAATGCGAGTTTGAAATGGAAGTTTTTTTGCATATATAAACAACAAGAAGGAGCTTGATTTGTTGCTAACTAACTAACTAAAAATCAAGTGTAACATCAGTAATAATGATGGAAAAACTCAGTTTCCAAATCACCAGAAATATTGAAAACAGGCTTTCCTGGCTTAGGGACAGAAGGGCACATATTAAGTTGATGTCAAAGCAAGTTGTTTAAATATTTTGTTAAAACTTCTTTCTCGCACCGCCACTTTAAATAGCTCCAGTTGGGGGTTCAGTGCTCATGTGATGTTCTGGTTGCCTGGTTAAATCTTCCTTGTCTTCAATCTTCTTCTTTTGCACGACTTGAGTGTCCCCTCACAGAAAGAATCATCTGTTTCTAATCTGGTGCAGTTTTCCCTTGAAAACCCCTGTAACTAATGCATGTGATTATTCATCTTGCAAAAGTACTGGGAGCATCGTGCAGGGTACACAGCGGAGCTGGTCGGGCCGACGATGTGGAATGGCGGGTCAGAGACTCTCCTTCGTTTCTGTGTGAAGCAGCTTTAAGTTTAACTGAATCCATTCATTCGAATTCCTTTACGCGTCCCAGGAGTGCGTCGGAAAATGCATGCATTGTTCCGCAGCGAAATCAGATGGCTCAGAACAAGGAATTTGAAAACAGAATATCAAAAAAGCCATCAAAAAATGAGCAGAATTAAGCCTACATTTTTGCAACATTTCGTTCCTGTAGATAAATGACATAAAATGCCTAGCTGAAGTACTTTTAATTAGTGCGAAAGTCTATACGGTCATGAAAGACTTTTCTTTTTGGGCTGGATGCCCATAGCACTAATAATCTCATTAGTACATAGCTACTGATGTTTGCTTGGCGTGCAGTTTGTGGGTCTTTCTTTTGATCCCAATTTCAGGCAACTGAGATTAGCTCTCTGAACATTTCATTCTGTGATTATCCTTCGTCAAACCTTTGCCCTACACGTGCTTTTCACCTTTCTCTTTCTTCTCTGCTTCAGTATAGGGTATTTGTCTGATATTGTTTGTTTTTGTTTGGCTTGTACCAGTCGCCCCACACACAACAGGCAGTGACAAGCGAAAAACGTCAGACTCCGTCCATCCCTGATCTTGGAAGTGTAGCTTGTGAACATGCTGAACGCGAAGTGATCGCCAACCGTCCGTTTCGATGGGATGTAAAGCCTGTGTGGGCGCCCTGTTTATTCAAGCAACACCGTCAAAGCGAGACGTTATCGGCCCTTTAATTGCATGTCACATGGGCCAGACCGGTGTTTGCTGCATGTGGGGGTAAAGAAGAGGGGCAGGACGTTCACTCGCAATGTCTTTCATCCCAGATACATGCAAGACAACGTCTGTCCCTATGACACGAAAAGAAAAAGATTCACCCTGATCCACGGAGCACAGACTCACAATCACTGATTTTACAATTTTTCTCTGGTAAGATAAAGGTGAGGCGAGTGGTCTAAAGGCTGAGGTGACCCTGTCTCTTTCAGTTTCTGCCATTTTATCACCAGGAGAAGAGCAATGGATGTTATCACCCCATATGCATCTCAGCCGTGATCTGCCACTCTGCTCTGCTTGATGGGGTTCCACGTCACGTCGGTTCCTGAAAAACAACCTGGGACTGATGGGCAGAATTCGCAGAACTCGACTGAAGAAATGACCGGCTCAGAGGAAACAATTTTTCAACACCGGTGAAAGTGCATTTCAAAAATGATTCTGGATTTTGGGCTGGTTGTACATACGGGGGAGAGGACATAAACAGCGAGCATTTTTATTTTAAAATAAAACATGGGAATGAGAACATGCTACAAGCACTTTCAAGACTGTGTTGTTCTGTAAAAAACTGACAGGCTTTGGCATATTAAGCAGGGAGAAAACCACGGATTTGAAAATGTTTCTGCTATGTCGAGACTTGGACGGTAGATTAGAGAGTCGGAAAGGTTTGATTCCAAGTGTGCCTCCATTAAAGTGCAGTATTCGGGGCCTTTTCTGCCACCGCAGGACACATAACGGTCATAAAAGCATTTGAATTGTAAATGATGGAAGGCCAGATCTCAGGGAGCGGCACAAGAATAGGTGGGGAGCGACCAGCTTAGCCAACTTTTGTGTGTTCAGACCACCTTTGTGTGAATCCTGCACATGGAAAGCACACTCATGCACATCATCTCAGAGAAGGGAAATCAAATTGCGAGACGTTGCGTCGTAACAAATCAATCTACGTGCGAACTATAAATCTTGATGCCACTCTTCAGGGGTAGGAGAGAAAAAAAGCTGGAGGTGTCTTGTAGCAAAGGTCGGCGATTTGGCTACTTTAAAAATTCACGTGCACCGATACTGAATTAACACTAGCAAAGTGTTGATTTAAAATTCGAAACAACGGATGCCAAGACTTTTTCCAATGGCATAATATTTTGAGTCAGAGAGTAGATATTTTGGAATTAATTGTATGAGTTTTAACATGTTTAATTAAATAGAAGATTAACTAACGAAGATTAAACTTGAAAGCTTACTGAGACATACTGCAGAGGTCTTAATGACTTTCAGCGATACAAACAAAATGAGATTCAGTCCCACAATGGGAAATGCCTATATTGCATTTATATATATTATATTTTAAATTAAATTGTTTATTTTTCTAGGTTATAAAATTAACATTTGTCCAGAATGTAAAGAAGGTAAATCCATCTTTCAAACATTTATCCTGGTCAAGGTCGTTGGCTAAAAATATGATACATGGCTGGGTCAGTATTTGACTTACCTTTACTGCTGTCCCCACCAATGAATGCCCTGCTTGACTGGTGTCCCCACCAATGAATGCCCTGCTTGACTGGTGTCCCCACCAATGAATGCCCTGCTTTACTGCTGTCCCCACCAATGAAAGCCCTGCTTGACTGCTGTCCCCACCAATGAAAGCCCTGCTTTACTGCTGTCCCCACCAATGAATGCCCTGCTTGACTGGTGTCCCCACCAATGAAAGCCCTGCTTTATTGATGTCCCCACCAATGAATGCCCTGCTTGACTGGTGTCCCCTCCAATATGCACCATACATTACTCCCACACCATGCTCCAAACTGGTTATGGTTACATGCCTTGCAAATACTGTCCTAGAAGAATTATACAGCTGTATACGGACTATCCATGTCCTATATAAATCACAACACGTGTTAAATTTGCTTTACATGCCAACACTTTTTTTACGAGTCACCATCAACATCTACTTCCTTGTTGCCTGTAATGACATCATAAATGTTACCTCGCGATGTACGGCGAGGCTCTGCTGTGCTTTGGACTACTGCCAGTCAGTAATCATGTCGGTAATCATCACCAGCCGCTTTCAGTTATACCAGAGGGGCATACAGGTCGGGTGGGGTTTCAACCCATGATATAATTTCTTAAAGGATCAAGGAGCATATCCACATATTCAGTGCAGGATTATCGTGATCCTGATGCTTAATCCAAGAAGCACAGGTTACAAGGCTAGGGTGTGAAAAAATGATATGTATTTAGAGGAATATTCCAAGGAATGTAGAAAATTATGCTTCATAAAATATTTGGTTTAAGATTTCTCCTTATTCATATTCCTTCACATAACTTTGCACAATAAAAAGCCATCCCATAATATGCTGAGAGTTTATATGGCTCCAAGGACACAGAAATACCTGACGACTCCCTTGCTTGTGGGGCGGCTGTGAGGATCGGCTAGGGGTGTGAGAGGCGCCGAGAGCAGGACTGTCAGAGCGTCACGTGCACACGTCAGCCAAATTAACTTCGTCGCAGCTCCTTCTCACTCCTGCCTGCTGTGACTTTGGCTCATCCAAAGCAATAAAATGCCACTTTCTCCACTCCTTTAGCGGTCCCAGTGGCATTAATCGGCCGTGCTTTTCATGGTGCTTATGGCCGCTATTCCAGCAAGTTTTCAACGGGTTTCATGAACTCCATGGAAAACTAAATTGCCATCAACCCCCTTCAGATTTCAGGAAGATTCTTAGGGTGTCGTTATTGTTTAGGGGCAGTGAGTAAAAAGCAACACAGATTTTTCTGCCTTAAGATAAAATGTGTGTTGTGTTTTCATGGTCTCTCTGACTGAAACAGTTATACTTTAGCTGATGGAATTGCAGACACACGTGGTTATGAATTACAGTGAAAGCCTGCATCCGTCATTAAGCAAACATCCAGAGGTTTTTTATTCTTTAAACACGTGTGAATGTTTCAATGGATTGTCACAAAGAAGCCGGGTCGCATAGAAACCAGGGCGCCGTTGCACGTCTCTTACAGTAACTACGGTAGCGAATTGGCGTGCGCCTTTTTTCCAGGGAAGTCCTCGGGCAATTAGCGGAGTCAGTGAAGAGAGTCCCCAGTCAGACGGTAGGGGCACTTCCAATGACAAGCTGAGAGAAGTCGTCGCTCCTGCCCAGATCTGTGGAGATCCTGCGCGACCCCGCGTCTCTTTGCAACATGGGATTTGAGCTGGAGCGGTTCAAGGGCGCCGTGGACCCGGATTTCAAATGCAACTTGTGCAACAAAGTTCTGGAGGATCCGCTCACCACCCCGTGCGGCCACGTCTTCTGCGCCGGCTGCGTTCTGCCCTGGGTGGTGCAGCAGAGCAGCTGCCCCGTCAAGTGCCAGCGCATCTCCACCCGCGAGCTGAACCACGTGCTGCCGCTGCGGAACCTCATCCTGAAGCTGGACATCAGGTGCGACCACCACGCCAGGGGCTGCGACAAGGTGGTCAAGCTGCAGCACCTGGCCGAGCACGTCGAGGCGTGCGACTTCTCGCCGGCCAGGTGCGGCAACCAGGGCTGCGGCCAGGTGCTGAACCTGCGGGACGTGGACGCGCACATGCGCGAGACGTGCGAGCACCGGGCCGCCGGCGTGTGCGCGCTGGGATGCGGGCTGACGCTGACGCACGTGGAGCTGCGCTCGGGCGGCCACTGCTGCGTGCAGGCGCTCAGGCTCAGCAACGCTGCGCTGCAAGCCAAGGTGCTCGGCCTGGACAGGGAGTCCAAGAAGCAGGCTCTCAGGTCGGGCAAGAGGGAGAAGGCTCTGCTGGCCCGCCTGTCGGCGGCGCACAACGAGCTGCAGATGACGGCTCTGAAGTACCAGAAGAAGTTCACAGAGTACAGTGGCAGGATCGAGAGGCTCACCCAGAGCCTCTGTCCTGCCTATAAGGTCAGGCTGGCAGCCACCTTTGACTCCCACGCCGCCGTCAGATGATGCTAGGGGCATCGGTCCGCACTAATGCCGGCTCCAGTGGAGTTATTTTTATTACTTGTTAATGTTATGTACTTAGCACAGTGGAAACTCTCTTCTCCTCCCCCTTTGTAAAGATGCTTACTCAGTAACCTCGGCTCCGAGTCTCTCCTCATCCAGACTGGGAGTCTCCTGTGGTCAAACGCCGGTCTGTCACTTCACTTGTTTAATGGGCTTTCCAAATCTGAAGGTTTCGGAAGGGCCGATGGGTGGTCAGGAGTGTTTTTTTTTTTTTTTTTTTTTTTTTTTTACCCCCCCATTTTCTGGAGGCCTGTCTGTCAGCTTCAGCTTGAGCCAGCTGGCAGTTTTGGGGGGGGGGGGGCAAATATTTACTGTGCCTTTGCACACCAAAAGCTGCACCACAGTTTACCTTGCAGAAGCTTTTCGAGCTTTCTCAAGCTGATGCCCTGCTACGTTGACGTCTGTCGTTTGAGACCACCTTGTCTAATGTGTATCTCCTATAGGAAATCCGTCATTTAAATTAAACTGCCCTATACCGAAAGGTTAAGGCTACTATGATGTACGAACGCACAAGTACACAGCGTCTGAAGCTTTATCTCAGATATTTCGCTGCTTTCCAAAGTCTGCCAGCAGTCTCCTTGAACGGTATAATGACATCTCAAGGTCTGATTGCACACGTACAGATCTTCACTCAGATCTTCGCTTCTTGCCTTTTTATGTGGACGTCTGAAACGTGTTTTCTGTTTAGTTTCCGAAGGCTGAAAGCCAAGTTTTAAAAGAAAAAAAAAGTCAGCCAGCTCTGGAGCTCACTGCTAGACGCTCTTTCAAGCCAACCTACAAGTTGACTGTAACATTAATGTGACTGCAATATCTGTACATTTCGATATACATCAGTCAGCTAGTCTCCAACTGGACAAAGCTTTGGTTGTGTACAATGAAGTAGATTAGTGTGACACCGTAAATGGTTACTGGGAAGTATGTAGGAAATCGGAGGGTGCTCTGTGAACTTGAGGACAGAAGGGACCCGAGAGCCGTTTGAGTATTTGGGTAACTTTTTAACTTTTTTAAAGGTAACTTTTTAAACATGCCGTTGATTTAAAATAACAGTGACCACGTTCTGTTGCCTTTATGTGTCCGGGATTGCAACGCTTGACTTGAGCTTTTGAATGAGGGAAGCCTTAAGTTCTGCCTTAATAATGTGGAGCCTCTGGGAATGCTTGACTGGTTTATCAGCACGTTTACCGTTTATCCAGACATACGCCACCTCTCTCCCCTCCCGGTCCTCCAACGCCCCCCCCACCCCCGCGCTCCCGTCCCGGGCCTCCAGCCCGGCCCACACACCCTCACTCCCGTTCGCGGCGTCCAGCCCGCACCACAGACCCTCACTCCCGTTCTCGGCGTCCA
>JAACJT020000105.1:11631698-11680129 GCA_009936485.2 Gymnarchus niloticus | reverse complement strand
TTTATTTGTTTCTTAAACACTTGGTACATCGGGGAAGTCTTTCCTGGTTTCCAAGCCCCTTTCACGTTTTTCCCGACACACCCCCGCCCCCCCCCCCCCCCCAAGATAAGTCTCATGGAATCCATGTCCCGTCACAAGATATGTGTCCTTTCATCATAAATGTGCCTTGAGAGTAAAGGGTTCTGTTTTCAGCTCTGCTGTCTTATTTAGCAACAGCTGTGTGTTTTCCTTTTGTGTAATGCGTTACATTTTGTTTGAATTGTCCAACTCTTGTAAGATGCAGGCAGTGGGCAGACATTTTTGGCAGTGATCTACTGCACTCTGACAGTGTCAAAAGTCTTCGCTGTGTAAGCCAAAATCGAATTGCCCGTCATTTATTTATTTTTCAGTTTTCGTACAACGTTGTTCTCCTCCGTTTTTTGGCATTCCAGTGCACTTGTTGCCAATGGAGATAAAAGATCTTGAATCCCGAATCCTGGAGCCACAGCTCAGCCGATCCAAAAGCCAGAAAGCAGTTTCCAGAACATTTACCCAGTTTGCATTGCAGCTGACAATATCTCAGACTTACATTCTGATATAAACGCTTGCTCCCATTGACTGTTAGTCCCAGCACAGGACAAGCTGTGACATTTCAGTCTAAATTGAGCGGAACACACGTTTAAAAACCCAAACGTGGGAGATGAAAGAATGCAATCGTTCTTATCCACATCTTTGTTTCCCTGGAAAACAGTTCTGAGGGAATGATTTCTTAAATTACCCAAGGGGGGGAAAAAAAAAAGGAAACGAGAGAGCAGGGGAAAAAAAAATAAAAATCATTTTATGGATGATGTGGTTGCTTAGCGGAATGGGTTTTCTACGTGATTTTGTTTCTTCAGATTTACTCAAGCAGCATAAATAGGATTTGTTTGGCGGGGGCTGTAGTGCATATGTGGCAGAATGAGATTGAAAGATACAAGGGGAATTAGCGTTTAGCGACAGGCGAGCCGGGGGCCACCACAGCATCCCCATGCAGATAAATGCGGGGCCCCCACGACGCCATGGGGGGGAAGGAGGTGGGGCAGGTCACATGTGAATGCATGCTTAGGCAATTATGTTCTTATCCACACTCAGCTGTGGTTTGAAAACAATTAAAGCCACCCTTGAATTGGTCTTACCAACCCCACATCGCCCTTGGTCTTTGACGAAGGGTATCTGGGGAAGGTTCGTCGCCTGACTGTATGAGTCATTGTATTACGTTTGGTGATTGCACATTATTTGATTTTATTTTTAAAGAAATCTGTTATTTGTTGGTTAGTGAGTTTAGGGTCATTTTTTTTCAACCTCTGCTACCTAGGAGTACTGAGGAGTACTTCATTCTGTTTAGTTCTGAAGACACCGATAAACATTGTTTGCTTAAGACCTGCATTTTGAGAGGACAGAGCCGAGTCGCAAGGCAGTTTGGAGTCGGCTCTCAAATTTGAATTTGTTTGCGTGTTTCGAAAGGACCAAAACAAACAAAATGTTTCACGATGTCTTCAGACCTAAATGGCGGGGGGAAAAAAAACTGAGTAGCACGTTTTTCATGATACAGAAGTGTCACGTAAGAAATAAAATATACATGTAAATGCTAAAGAATGGTTAGATGTTAAGTGCAAAGATATTTCAAGGACAACTTAATATGAAGTAGTCACGTTATTTAGGTGCCCATCCTCAATTCGCAAAACTCAAATGTTTCTCTGGACCAAAACTAGTGGTAATAATCAGCATTCATATCTGTATGTAGTTTTGACAAGTATTATACTGTTTTGTTTTTTTTTTTCCTTCCTGTGTCATCTGCCATGGTTTCCACACACATACTGTCAGCTGAGCTGCCAACACCAAGGCCAGCATACCATTAATGCCAATTTTATATTTAGTTACCATAGAGTATGGCTTACAGAAAACGACAGCTGAGATGTGCTCTCGTCCCACCATGTCCCGCCCTGCCCTGCCCTCTGTGGAAATGAATGATTACAAGCTAACCACAGCACCTTCATAACTGCTCCACTTGCCATTTCCCCATCCCACAAGCTTCAAGGCACATAAGATACTTCTGTTGGCCCTGGGTCTCGGACGGTTGACTTGCTGGACATGAGTACAGATTCCCAACCCACGGAGTTCCACACTGAATGGTGAAAGTTATAACAGAGCAAGAGTCCTTGTTTCACTAAGATGGCACTAAGCTGTCCACGCCAACACTTCCCTACAACTAGGACACACCGTACCGCTCCGTTAGGGTCCAGATACGGCCGGCCTGTACACCATTTCCTTCAAACCCCTTAGCCGTTAGCCTGCAGACCATTTATTATCCTTCTCTTCGCAGGGTGGGGAAACCGTAAGCCTCAAAGCCGTCCTCCACCGAGAGTCAGGATCGCTGGGATTTAATATCGTCGGCGGTCGGCCATGCGGGGTAGGTGAATGATGAATCCATGTTGCCTCTGCCTTCCTGCCCTTAATCCTGAATGTACCTTCTCACGGCCTCATCGCAGCATTTTTCTTTCCAAACCTATATGCCGTTTTTATATATAGACAGAGTGCATAAATCACATTTTTATGGGCCTGATACTTTGCGCTGGGTTAGTGGATTTGGTTTTTCAGACTAAAGGCTATAATTATCCTCTATGGTGTTGAATTAAAGATTATGACTCTGGCCGCAGTTGCTCTCCCCAGCCACAGAGGGGACTGTTTGGTATCAGTGGCAGTCTTGGTGAAGCCAATGTTTTCTTGGTGTAATTTTTCCCATGAGGATCCCGTCCCTTTCCCAGCCTTTCGCTGCGAGTCCAGTCCCTCCCCCCTCTCCCTGTCTCTATAGGTGACGCAGATGGGCTGTCTTATTGTCATTGTCACTGCCGAATGACTCAGGTGCAGAAATTTCACGCAGGATACGGGGGCGACAACGATGTGCCTTTTCTGCGTGTCTTGAGTGCCTCTTGCCAACCATCTGAAGTTCTGTCAAAAGTGTTTACTTCACCAGGAACCTGCAGCGTGAAGTTTGGATGTAATCTGCCTGTTTCCTCTGCTCCGGGCAGAGGAAAATAAGTTTTACAAGGACAACAGTACCAAATAACCACATCTTTTTAATTCCCGTCCTTGTGGTTTTTTTATTCATTCCCATTCTTTTTACAGAGTTGTTTACTGGGTTGGACCTACAGACTTTTCGGAGGTTTTTTCAAGTGTTCAAGACTCCAAAACACTTTGAGCGAACTTCCGTACTGACGCTAATAGAAGCAGACACACCAAAAGGAATCAGAGATACTGAATCCATGCCTCATTTCTTCTGATCTTGTGACGAAGGTGCAGGACTCCCAGCAGAAGTCATAGAGCCACGTGAACACTAAACGTGGTCAACACCAGAGCTCACTCAGGTTGCAGATGTGCAGGTCAGGTTGCCGATGGCATTTCAGCCTCGCGGGGGACCATGATCTTATAGTCCTGGTGCCCTTAAGGTTTGTGTGTTGCCTGGAGAGGGATGGCGATATCGACTTGACCATCTCAGCTTGTCGTTCCTAGTTAGCACATAAGTACACTTTACATTAAGATGTGGAGCCCGCAGAGACATCTTATAAATGTCTAAATGTTAGTATTAACAGCCGGTTTATGCACCGCAGAAAATGTTAAAGGGGGACCCTACCCTTTCTGAGCAGAACGTACTCAAAGAATTAAATATTACATCCTTGCATTAGTGGTAGGGGGTCTCCAGCTCTGATCGTTTTTCATTTGGGGGTTCCTGGTCTAAAAAAGGATTGAAGGGCCCTGTGTTAAGCCACAACACTGAGCACTTTGGGTCACATTCTGAGCTGCTGTGAGAAGGGGACAGAGAGGCAGAAGGACAGACAGGCTAAAGACCGCTTAAAAAAGTCTTTCTGCAGAACTTAATGAGGCATCTTTGCGATACGTCGGGTCACGGTCAAAGTGACGTACAGGTACCAGCTGTCCGCCTGCGATTTAGGCCAACATTTTCCAAAAGGTCGTGTCCTTTCTGAGGACCTGAGAAGCGTTTCTGCTGGCAGGACATCTTGGCACAGTGGCAGCGTGTAAAACGATGTTCACCATACGTGACATGCACCTGCAGCCACTTGCCGGTGCCTTTTTGAGGCTGGGCTGCTTCTAATTAGCGTGTTACCCAGTTGGAGTTGAAGACTGTGGTTTTGTTCATTATAAGGGACACTGTGTGGTTCCCTGCTGGGTTTTTAATTTTAATTTCCAGGCATATTTGCATTTCCTTAACGGGTCTACACTTGTTATATTGACTTCATTTCTTTCCTTCTTAAATGAGCTCTAGGTTTCCAAGTAATCGTTCTTCACGTGGGGAATGTGTTTTGTTTTGTTTTTTTTCTTGGATGCGTGTGCAATTTCATAAATTTGAACTGACAAAGCAACTGATTAGACTTTCGCATATAGGATGAGGATGGGTCCAACGAGGGCATCTTCGTATCCAAGATTGTGGAGAATGGCCCAGTGGACAAAGACGGTGGTCTTCAGATCCACGACAGGATTATGGAGGTATGAAGGACATTTAAACTGCTCGTCCCTTGGCAGGGTCAAGAACTACCAGTATCTTCTGCCGTAAGGTCATGGTCATAGCAAAAAACCTTTTCATCTCGCTCACATTCTCCGGAGAAGGTGAATTAGACAGAATTCAGTCTGGTTGCACTGATTGGTCGATTGAGTGCCAGAGTTTTTTTGGATTTTGTTTACACGTATTGGGGCAGTTTGTTTACTCGTACTGGGACGGTTTACTCACACTGGGTCACAGCTCTCTCATCATTGTCGATTGTCTTTTGCCTTGCGAGGAATCTGCTGTGCACCCACTGTCACCATCTACCCCATGTTGTTTAAGCAGAGACTACAGAGGTTCCTTGGCATCTCCTCATTTTGGCTGTCTCTGATACCTGGCCTTGCGTCCCAAATAGCTCATTTAATAAGGCTGTAGCTGAAGAGCACATGCTTCTAGAGGTTGAACTTAGAGGAGGATACTAATACTAGAGGATACCGATTTAAAAAAAAAAAAAAAAAAATGCATTTTCGGTGGCTGAGTTAGTATCACTGTTGCCTCAGCTCCACGACTCTGGGTTCGAATCCCACCTTGCCCTGTGTTTGTAGAGTTTGCATGTTCTCCTGGGGTGCTGAGCTCCTCTGGGTACATTGATATCCTGCTGCAGTCCAGAGAGATGTAATTGTGTGTGTGTGTGTGTGTTCACTGTGATGGACCAGTATTCATCCACCCCCGCTATTCCTTCTGACATCCTGTACTAGAAGATGGACAAAAAAAATGTACTGAAAAAATGACCTTTTACAGGTACTGTCCACATAAAAAATGAAGTTTTATTAATAAGGGTGAGCAAAGTTCAAGTCAGAAAGGCATCAACCCAGAGGAACACCTACAGCACCATCGGTGATTTGCTTCCAGCATCTTCCTGTGTATTTTTTGGTTTGGGGCAAAATGGCCAGCGGGAGTTTGGGATTGTGAAATCTTTGCCTGTAGTTCTCTCCATTTTGATTTTTGGTTTGTTCCTCGGCAGTTTCCTCAGGCAGGAGAACCTTTCCTCTCTCACTCTTCAGGATTACAGAGTGCTTTGAAGTTTTTTGGAGCCCTTTCCTGCGTATGGAACCAAAGCACATGAGTTTTCATAGATGATGTGTCATCCAGTGAGTCCAAGTCGAAGCAGACACAGAATATCAGACTGTCAGCATGTAGACCTCTTGGATGTGAGTAGATCAGTAGAAATAATCAATGACCTTCTCTCTGGTTATCTTTGCACCGTTTGCCTAAAAGAGTCACTGCATTGCAGGAGCTCCGGGGGTACAACAAGCAGACATTATGGATGAAGAACCCTGAAATAGCTATGATGATGAAGAGTTGTTCTCCTGAATAAAGAGTTCTTAAAAGGTTTATATGGAAGAATATGTTGAATTTGTAAGTTGAGGATGAATGAAAAGTCTGAGATAAACATGAAAATAACCCCAGTATGAGACTCCTTTTTGACTGAACTACAGTCTGCTGTAAATCTGAGTTCTTAACTCATCTCTTAATTCGAATAGAATGTGGCAGTTTTAGGTATTCTGTTATCTCCTTTCCGTGAGAACATGGGATAAAAAGCATTTTGAGAAAAGCAGAATGTCCTGGGACATTGGTGCCACATTGTGAATTTCACGCAGACTTACAGAAAGATAAAACATTAAGGCTGAAATCTGCTAGCCAAGGAAGACGGGCATTTCTGTTCATAGCCGCTTCTCCTATAAGCTTGAGCGCTGATGGTCATGAGACTTCGGCAGTCTCACACGCAAAGCAGTGCCATGGACACAAGGATGAAGTGGACTCTCAATTCAATAAACTTACAAACGCTGTTCTTATTTTGCATGAAACCACAGTAGCAGAGGATGTATCATTTGTCTCACAATGCTTATGCAGTTACCTGTAGCAGTTAATAGCAGTTTTGATGCGTACATAAACTGTTAAAAGCCGTTGGGATCCCCATAACATAACATCCACAAATGTAACCTACTATTAAAGTGTGCACAGCTGTGCACTTTTTTTTTTTTTTAGCCACTGTAATTTAACAAATCTCGGTGTGCTCTGTCTTCCGCTCCGGCTTAATGGTAGGTAGCGTGGTTGATGAAATGATTTTCTTCATGCCGTTGATCTAATACTCGAGCGAAATAGCGAAAAGTAAAGGGCGACGGGCTATCGCACGCCTCGAGCATGTTGGCGATAAAGAGACCATGTAGAGTATGGAGGAGAATAGACTGTTCTGTTGAGGTATCAATATACGCTCAACTATATGGTCCACAAATTCCTTTATATGAGAATAACGTAAAAACATTTAATGATGGGAAATACCATTCCCCTAGATACTGCAAGAATTCACGACAGTATTGTAGTTCTGCTAATTTTCTCGTAAATAGTGGGAGAGACTATTAATTGTGACATTTTTATGCTTATAATGGTACCATTATTCAAAAATTGAAGCTGGTCCACAGACTTCACATTGATCAGGCGTAAATAAACACTCATTTGTTGACCAGGTCTGTAAACAGATCACTTCCATACAACTGGTCATGAGAGGGAGCAAGGGCATTTGCCACGGGCATCTGAAAAACCGAGGTAATCGTTGTCAAATTATGCTGTCATTGTGAAATCTCAACAAAGACTTCCAAGTGCAGCTTATGGTGTGACACCAGAATAGCTTTCTTGCCTTGAACATTTTGCACGCCATGTAGCTTTGACTACAGGTCTTCGAACCCAAGACCCACTACTTCGTTGCTTCCTGCCTAGATGGCTGTGAAGCAAGCTCACCTAGTGCCTCGCACCACAGCTCCAACAGCCAGTAGCTGCGAACGGGCCCTGATAAGACTCCCGAGGGAGTCGTGCAGAGGGAGGGTTCACACGTTGACCGAGGCTAATTTCTTTGAAGTGAGCCCAGCGGCATTCCTCCTCCTCAGGAAGGGGCGTGGCTGAATAATGACCCACTGTGGGGCTCTGTTTTATGTGGACGTCTTTGCCAACAGACAACCAAAGCTTCCTGTGGGCAGTGTGCTGTTTTTGTACACGGATTTCTGTCAGAGTTAAAATAAGATGCATGCCAATTGCACATTTGTAAACCGGCAGTTAACTGAATGTTACGTTAATGGAGGAATGCAGATTTTCCCCGCTTTGTGCTGCTGGTATTGGAGCGCTCAATAGATTGTGATTTATTTGAACATCAGCGAGTTGTCGTTTACACAAATGCCAACAGAGTCTATGATGAACCTGGACTTCCATGGGCCGTTGGGAAGGGACGGAGACATGGTTCTGTCAGAACAGCTTAGTGATCCACTGCCTGGTTCCAGTAATCGAACTGATTTCTGCCTCGACATAGCTGGTTGCTTTAATATGTAGATATGAGGAAGCACTCTTCTTCACAGGTTGGGAGCAGGCTGTGGCTCCTGTGGACAAACATGTGCCTCACGTTAATCAGTTTCCCTCAGCTCGGCAATGAAGGTGCAGGTCTGAGAAAAGAATGCATGACCATTAGCATGTCGCTTTCTTTTTTCGGAGGTCGAGGGCAGACTTAGACAGTCGCAGATAGAGGCGATTTTGCTACCCGTGCATCACACGGCCTTTGTGAGCGGAATCAATACTAGTGGGCTTATGTAGTGCACCGGCTGCAGACCTCAGCCCTCCATGCACACAAAAGCCGCTCGTCGCCCCACTAATTAACTCTCTCAATTAAACACTAATAGGTTGATTAACAGACCCTTGGCTGTAATATAAAGACCTGCCGTTTCCAGACCTCCACCCCACCCAGGCTGAGTAATGCATCCAAGCTTGCAGTCATTAATCAGCTCCCCCGCCGGTCTCTGAGCAAGCAGCACAGTGGAGTGTCCTGGTTACTGCCATGATGATTGATCTCAGGAAAACCTGGGCCGCAGTGCCGTGATTTCATGGGCGCTTTGTTTAGCACGAAAGCCAGAAGGCCTGCCTTTTTAAGAGAAGAAGACTAAGAGACGTCCATGCAATTCGGAGACGCAAAATCAGTTATGGGAGCTATCAACCCAGCATTTATTTCCTCAGTGAATTATTTCCCATTTTACCATTTATATATAGTACATGTGTCTGTAATGTATGTGCATCTATAATGTATGCTTATGTACAGTACTGTTTTAGGCAGACAAAGAAAATGTTTAAGGCCATTTATCTGGGCAGTAACTGTATTTGCTCAGGAATAAAACCATTACTTAAACTTAGAATATAGAAGAAATATATAGAATATATATATATATAGAAATAAATGATAATACAATAAAGGGAACAAGATTTTCTTCTGCTCTCCAAAACGTTGCTGATATTTTGTTGGACGGCTAGAAGAACACAGCTTGGGTTTCCAAACCTCTCCTAAAGAACCCCAGGAATTACCAGCATTTGTAAAATTTCAAAATTTCAGTCAGTTCATTTAACTTCATTACTTAATTCGTGACTGTACTTTTCAAGGTATTGATTAGCCAAACAAAATCTACTTATAATTCATCAAATACCTGGCTATGCTTGATGGTAACTAATTTCTGGAGTGACTTGAGGAGATGTTTTAAAATATTTAAGCTGACCAAGACATAAAGTCATAGTTGCATACTAACACAAATATAATTTTCTGTGCCTGCTTAATATGTTGGCACTTGAGTATAGAGCTTATACATAATAGAAATGCTATTTGTGGTCATAAAGCGACCAACTTGAGCATCTGTGATTATGGAAGGAACAAAATTTGGGATTTTTATGGAGATATTTACATGTGCTTTGACACGTGTGTAAAACTGTGAACATCCTGTTTTAATTAACTCGTTACAGGGCTGATGTGCCTGCGGCCATTGTCTCGAGTGACCTCCATTCTCTTTTGAGCTCGCCTTTACATAAGCTTGTCCTGGTATCGTGTGGGAGAAATCGTATTTATACTGAGTGTATCTCCCAATCCAAGTTGCTGTACATTAACACTGTCATGAGAGTCCCAACCATTGGGCTACAGGCTGCAATTACCAAGGAAATCATACTAGGAGATTGCAAGTATGAATTAAACACCAATTCAACAACACTGGACATCTTTTTCTTTAAGGCTTCCTTTCTGACTGTATTACCGAAGGGTTGGGGCATGCCTGGACAGGTCGTGGTTACACAGGGGGCAGGATCGCGTCTCACTGTCCCAGCTGCTAACTCATCCTGACAGCACGGCCTAGCTTTTCCTGGTCCCGCTTCGCCTTTCTGCTTTTACCTTTCGAACAGACATGCTTTCAACGCCCTGTCAAAAGTGAGAGTTGGCAACTGCCTAGCTGGGTTTGTGATGCACAAATGTGGAAGCGGAAGTGTATTGTTGAGGATCATTATTGTCAGTGTCATCATGCCGTACCTCCCCCTAGATGGGGGGATTCCCCTTCCCGGTTCGCCCTTTTATTTCTAAAAGAATAGAGGGATTGAGGGACACACTGACTCTTCATTTGGATAGAATGGGATTCTGGCACAAGGAAGCTCAGCCTTTAAAACACCACCTGTCCTCGCACCCTGTCGTGAGGAGCCCTCGCCTCGGCACAGGTGCTGACTCGGCACGGATTTATTTACGAAGCAGTCAGCCATTCCTCGAGCTGCTCACACCCCTCGTAGACGCCGTTCACTTGGGACGTGAGCTTGACCATTTTCTTTCGGTTCAGTTGTGATGGCCGGAATTTTCCGGAACCCACTGAGAGATGAATGTTAACAGTATCCTTGGGGTACCTATTTGCTGCCTCAATCATGACTTAGAACTGAATCCATCTTCAGGCACGAGGACTGAACTTAACACTGGTTTTGTGCTACAATTTGAGTTAAGGAAAGCACCTAATTTTAACTTCACTTTTATTTCACTATCCATCTTCTATCTGCTTAGCATGAGTGGAGTGGAATGGAGCCTATCACAAGTAACTAAGGGCACAAGGCTGGGGTACCCCCTGGATGACATGCCAGTCCATCACAGGGCACAAGGCTGGGGTACACCCTGGATGGGAAGCCAGTCCATCGCAGGGCACACACTATGGGAAATTAAGAGATGCCAGTTAGCCTACCATCATGTCTTTGGACTGCGGAAGGAAACCGACATAACAGGAGTAGAACAACGTAAATTCCACCATCACAGAGCAAAGGTGGGATTCACACCCCCAACCCTGGAGGTGTGAGGCAGTAGTGCTACCCACTGATCCATCATGGTGGCCCAGAATGCAGCTTTCTGAATGCACTTAACTAAAAGATGCAAGCACGATTGCAAACAGAATAATCCCACCAGAGTGTTTATGTTAATCTATATTTTAAAAAGGTAACACTAACATGTCCCTCTTAACATTATGACCCAGTGTACTGCTGCCCTGAGGGATAAGGCCACGGTACAGGGGTGAGACCACCAGCTGAGAAAGAGGCGGGGGCAGGAGACTGGGGTCAATGTCAGGATGTCATTAAAGATGCTTTAAGCTACTGATGACTGTGTTGAGGCCAGGGTTTAATTATCATTAAAGAGCTGCCCTGAGTGCAGGTGGTATGATGCTTTCACTCGGTACCTTGGGTTCGAGTAGGGTGATTTTCCAGCAGGGAAAGTGCTTTGGATATTTATGAGTGAAATGAGCAGGTGGCCAGAGATAGTGCTGTGAGTGATCTGTCCTCCCGAACATCAAAGAGCCCCCAACCCTATCCTGCTTTCCCCCCCGCCCCCTTGCATTGACAGTAATGGAGTAACCTGCTACATAAATGAACTGTGTGAGTTAATGCTGCACATCCAAGCTGGTCATTAGTGCATTCACACAGACTTCCATTTTATCAGGAGAGACTGAAGCTGTGTTACACTGGTCTCCAGCCAAAATGCTTCTGAAGTAAAACTAGTCAGAGGTTACTCAGTTTGAGTTGCTGAAAGTGAAAATTGGTCATTAGGTATAGTTTCCAACAAGGTCGTTCTATATGATCCAATGCATGGGAGTGTGGTGGCTTAAACCAGAAAATGGCAAGATGTTTTTAAATTTAAAAAATGTAGGAATAAAGATGTGTCTGGGTTGAAGAAAGGGAGAGAGAGATATCCTGTGCCATTAGTTAAACAGTGGTAAATTAGAAGAGTAGAAATTATAGCAAATATACAACTAAGATATCAGTCAGGTACATTTCAGGTCGTAGTGACCCTCGCCACGGATGGTCCAGATGGTGTGGCACATATTTAGAGATCTGCATGGGGTCTTGACCGATCAACCTGGACTCATGGTTTGGCACTGGTGCAGACGATTTCTGAAAAATTGTTGAACAGGGAATTATCAGCTTTGGAAACCTGAAGATGGTTTATCCTTGGGGTCTACAGCAGTGCACTTTTGAACTTTTCCCATTTCTTTTCTTGGTTTGAATGCTCATTTTCCTTTACAGATCTGTTACCAGATCTGTTTTATTGCTGTGGCAGTGTAATTTCTGTAGACATACATATTTTAAAACAGCCTTATTATTGATGTCTGTTTTTACATCCACACAAACTGTAGTAACTATTCAGCTTCTGGCTGTAGATATTTGTAATCCACCTCCTTATTTGTTTTATATGCAATATTTAATATCATTAAAATGTAAACTCCTGTCAGTTGCCCAGCCTTTGGAAAGTCTTCCCATTGGGCCCACTGTGTTGATGCTTCTTTATGAATAAGCATGAAGAATGAAGATTGGCGCAAATGGAAAATGAAGTTAGACGGATTTGCGTTGTTATTTGAAATTATTTTACCAGCAATGAACTTGCATCCCGTCCAGATGGTAGCCGTTCCTCCTGCCCTCAGGCTGCCTGGGATAGGCTCCAGCCCCCTCCTCAGATGACCCTAGACAGGAGAAGCAGCAGGAAGATCGAGACTTGGCCTGGCGTCCATCCATTGAAGTTTACTCCCTGCTGAATTATCGTGTTGATGACTTTCAGTTGCTGCTTTCTTGGGAGATTCTCGAATATCTGGCTCATTGTGTGCGAACTCATGACGTGTACTGTTCGTTCCGCTCCGTCGACAGAGGTGTAACCTCTTTCCCTCCAGTGATTGCTCACATCACCACGTGGGCCTTGCGTCTCCAATTACATTGTTAGTCACAGGTTACGGCTCACATTGACAATAATAGATTGTTGTATGGGGAGATCCGATGTATCTGATTTAGCTGGCAGTTGTGCTCCCAACTGAGTATCCGTGGTTCAGAAACTGACTGAAAATGTCCTTTTTGTGACGCTTGACTGCTTGTATTTGGGTTCCTGTTTCGGAGACATTCTGAGGGCGAGGTGTGTACTACCCTTGCCTGCAAGACTAGAATCGAGATTGGATGTGGGTGAGATGCGCATAGAAGCGTCACACGGTTAGCCCGGCAAAAACAAAAGCATGAAGCTCAAGAGGATCGGCTTTCCTTTTCCGTGAAGCAGCCAGCACAGTCGGCCTCGCCGTCATCTTGGTGGGAGCTTCAAAGAGCGTGCCCGCATCAGCCTGCCGGGGTGTGGTCCGTATTGCTGTACCTCCTGCTGCACGACGACTCGTTTGATAGGCCGAAACTCCACGGGTCGCCGTGAGGCCGCTCCCCTCCCAGACCGAGATGACGATCATTTTGTAACACTCCTTCGAGGAAGAGGAAACACAATGAACGTGTTTAGCATAGCGTAGACAGATAAACATCGTCCGGTAAACATGGGACCTGCCTAATGCTGTTATCACTGAGATTATTAGTGATAAGTTGAACTGAAATTGATTCCCAAAGGTGTCGTGACAGACAGGGGTTTCTAACTGTTCTAATATGTCAGTTATTTCCCCTTTTGTAAGTGTAGGGATGACAGTCTCTTGGCGATCAACAGGGGATGATTATTCAGATCCAACACCTCGCTTCAAAAAATTCACTGTTAACTACTGATCTGTGATGATGTACTGTGTACAACACTGATACGCTGTGATGATTTTCAAAAATTCTGCCTGAAATGTTAGCCTCATACACATTCTTCTTAGTGGAAGCTGAAAGGATGTTTTTTAATTTGAATTATTTTAACTTTGCCAAGGATTGCTGGCAGCAGGGTTTAAACAGAGATACTCCATCTTACAATGGTATTATCAGTTTGCTCCACCTTTTTTTAGGCTGAGCAGAGCCAATATCAGCCTGTTCTGCATTTTTTTGTCTGCCATATTCAAACTGAGCTCATTTTCTCAAAGGCAGCAGCTGTCTTCCTGATATCTCCATACCCAGGTCCGCTGACATGTCCATACACCAATTCTCTGATATCTCCATACTCTGGTTCTCTCATATCACCATATCCCAGTTTTCTTATATCTCTGTTCCCCAGTCTGCTGATATCTCCATACCCTGATCCACTGATATCTCCGTACCCTGATCCACTGGTATCTCTGTACCCCAGTCCACTTATATCCCCATACCCCGGTCTGCTGTTACCTCCATATCCCGGTTCTTTGATATCTCTGTACCCCAGTTGGAAGTGAAGCGACGTGAGCTCGGGGTGGGGTCAGACTGGAAAATAGCGGCGGGCCCCACGGACCGAGCGTGTGACCACCTGGATGTCATATGTGATGTTAAGTAGACCTCTTCACATGTGCAGTAGGCCTCAAGTTACCCCCGGCACTGGCAGCACCACAGCTGTTCCTTCGTCATTTGTTTAGGGAACTCAACTCCTCTTCCTCTTCTTTCCTTCTTATTCTGTTTCTCTCTGTCTGTCACTCCAGTATCACTCATATTTTTTCCTTCGTCCGGTGTTCTGCTTATATATCACCCTCCAGTACCAGGCTTCATTCTCTCTCCATGTCGGAGGGTGACAGCGGGGTTTGGGTGCAGACCTCATACACCTGAGAGTCCCAGCCGCAGAGACGATTCACATGGAGGACCCAGCCAGACAGAGAGTCCCGTATGGGGGACAGGGAGCTAAAGCTCAGACACGCATGGTTATTGTCCGTACTGTAATTCCTCTGGTAGAGCAGTCGGAGTGTGAGGGCAACTCAGGGCTCAGAGTCGGCATAGCACAGGGCCGGCCTAGCATACAGCTAATCTAGCGCAGAGTCAGCGTAGCACAGGGCCAGCCTAGCATACAGCTAACCTAGTGCAGAGTCGGCGTAGCACAGGGCCGGCCTAGCATACAGCTAATCTAGCGCAGAGTCGGCGTAGCACAGGGCCGGCCTAGCATACAGCTAACCTAGTGCAGAGTCGGCGCAGCACAGGGCCGGCCTAGCATACAGCTAACCTAGTGCAGAGTCGGCGTAGCACAGGGCTGGCCTAGCATACAGCATATATAGCATATAACCTACCACACAGCCGAGCCTGAAATACAGATAAAAGTTTAATTTTTTTCCCCAATGGAAATGAAAAAGTAAATGAATAACTGCTTTCTGACTGTGTCCTAATCCCCTCTAGGCATTGTCCTGTGGTGGTTGCCGGTGAACCAATGCTACACTGAAGCGTAACGAGTTTGTCTCACACGATGGGGGCGTTTCAAACCACGGCAGCTGGGCGAGTCGTCGTGCCATGTGCTTGTCTTCGGAATTCCTTGACAGGGGGCCAAGAAACCCGAGCTTCTCCGCAGCTGTCCTGCCGTAACGTCCAGACAAGGAGTGGGCTTTCATCTCATTTTAGAGAGTCAGCGCCATGCTCACTGTTGCACGGCTCGTGGGTCACAGAGGTGGGACACGAGAGGGGCAGGAGACTTGGTAGGCAGACTGTCTTTGGGGCAGGAAAGAGAATACAAATGGCCGGGTAGAAAAAGTAGTTTTATCTTCATATTTTCATAGTTTGATTAATTCTTTTATATATTATAAGCTGATTCTTTCAGTCAAATTAGTTTCACTTCCAACAAATTTGAATATTTTTGTTCCACTCAGATATTTTCTTCAGCTTCTAACATTCCCACTTGTTTGAAACCACGGAAATGTGAAACACATGTTGGACAGCGTTTTCGACTGGAAGGTATGCGTGTAGAAAGTATGAGAGCTTGCCTGTTGGTCCCCAGCTCGTACCTCTACCTTGGAACGGACAAGTACAAATCAGACTAGCCGACCAGCCCCCTCGTCTCAAGCCCACACGTTCAAACCCTGGGTCTTTAAGAGACACACACCTCTTTCATATGGAGGAAAACAGATCGCTCTGCTGCAGTTGGTACGATCCGTAGGGAATGTTCCAAACGGCCAGTCATTTCACATTCCGGGAATTCTCACGTTTTCTCAACGTATTCTTGTTTCCTTTAGAAAACAGCTTGAGGCTTTACTATATGGTCCTCACTGCCTGCAGACATTTTTTGCATTTTCATTTCAATTCTTATTAGATACTCCCAGTGATTTATAATCGACATTGGATGTGTATGTGTTTCTTAAGGACTGTAAGGCTTGTTATCTGTTTATAAGAATTGCCGCCTAAAAGGCAAGGCAAGTTTATTTTTTTTAAAAGTGCCTGTCCTCCGTTGTACAAAGATTCTGAGTGGTCTTTCCCCTTTCTACTGACAGAGTACTCTGGTACCTTGAGGAACCGTCGTGGAGTTCTTTGGATGATACCGTTTGCTTGGCGGATGGCAGGTCTCATTTTGGTTTAACCTATCCATCATGCCAATCATTTTTTTTCCAAATGATAGCCTGTGTCTTGTTTTTACTTCTCCGATACGTGGAATTGAGAATCCCTCGGGAGACATTGGCAGGAGCGTGTTCTCACGTTAATAACCGCCATCACATGACCTTGTTAGCCTTACCATGGAGCCACGTTTACCGGTTTGCACTGCGATGTTTGGCTTTTTGTCCTAGAGGTCAAGCAGCTGCCGAATAACCAAAAAGAATTGGTGTTGACTTCAGGTAAAGAAAAGTTTTTCTTGGAGTATCTTTGATGAGTAACCCATCGATGTGCTGACTGATAAAAGTCTGCATCTCCCAGGACTCGTGAATACATCTGTTCCCCCTCTTTTTATTTTTTGTTGTCCAAAATCAGCCATATAGCTTGTGTGTTTTGATCAATATTTATACAGGTCTCCCTGTCCTCTCAGGGCCAACGAGCTTCTCCTCCAGAGAGTCGTTTATGCCGGAACTTTCCCTGACATCAGCATTAGGTCCTGCCTGCCGGTGCTCACTTTGCCAGCGTGCAATTCACACCAGCAACTCGGGCCGACGCCAGTCGCTGGCATGGGTGTCTGACAGAGGGGGTGCCGTCCCTCCTGCCCCCTTTACCGGTGTCCCAGAGGGACCCTGCCAGACGTACAACATTTTGGTTCTTGTGGAAAGACACGGAGCAGGTTGCCACGCGGGTGAGCTTGAGAGTACGAATGCTCGTAATGTGCTCAATCTTCGGTGAGGCCTGGCTAGCCCCACCATAACTGGAATGTCCAACATCTGGTTGCTGTGTGAAATCTTGATGTTTGTCTGGCAAAGAATGCAGTTTGTCAATAATCGCTTAGTTAAAACATTCTTCAGAAAAAAAAAAAAAAATTTTGTTTCATTTTTCAATTACATATAAAAAAATATATATATTTAGTTGTTTCAAGTGCATAATTAGTACATGTTGCAAGCCAAATAACATTTCATAATAGACGGTGTGGGATTAAAATTAGAAATTAAACTAACATACAGTTGATTTAAATGTAAATTGGAAACACCCCACTTGAAAGTGACCCTGATGGAGTGGCCAGTAGGTTAATGTATAGGCCTACACCTCTGTAGAGTCTGAAAATGTTTTGTAGATGTTGCTGGGAGACCTGGACATCCAGGCAGAAACGGGACATCCTGGTGGCCTGCTGTCTATTCTAGTTCCAGGAGTCGACACACACTTGATAACCTACCTGTGTTAATAAAGGTGTTTTTCCTGGTGAGTATCATGGAAAGATATTCCGACCCTGATTTAAAGTCATGTATGTGTTTGCCTGCCATTGCTGTTGGATCGTCCCATCCCAAGGTCATTTTCGAGCCCTCAGTGCAATCTGAAAAGTAACAGGATGTTTTAGGTGAGGCGTTGTGTCAGTGACTGAAAGCCATTTCCATCATGAGGGCCTTGTGCTTTGATAACCTTTCCCATCGAGCACCAAACCGTTACCCTTGAGCTGTTTTGCCCCCTTTCCTGTGCCCCGCTGAGGTGTGGGACATGACTAGAGCATGTGTCATTGTGTTTAATTGGTTAGCTTGGATTTATAAGGGAATCTACCCAAGTACTTACTGTCTTTTTCTGTTTGTTTTTTTCATCGCCCGGGGATTTCTCCAAAAGAAATCATATTACTGGCAGCTTACACAGAGAAGCACCTCTTTGTTTCGTGAAAAAATGTCACCCTCTGATGTAAAGCTTTGTTCTGGGAGTCTGTGGAGGGAAGGATGTCAGAATCATCCTCTGTTTTGATATAACCATGGATATTAATCTGCCCGTGGGAGGCGCGGTGGCTAAGTGACTAGCACTGTTGTGTTTTTGAATTCTCCATTTACACACAAAACACGTATACAAAAATAACAAAACATGCCTCATGCATTACACATTTACATTTCCGGAGATGGTGAATTAATCACGTTACAGGTCCGTGATCTTTTATCCGTACCTCACATCCTCCTCAAGTCGGTCGGCATACGTCTCTCCAGGTCGGTACCATGGTACTCGTCCTGGATCTGCTATCCCACAGCTTCAGCTTAAAATTAACAAACACAGTCAATAATAATCCAATCTTCCATCTTTTGTATTTAGGCTTCAGAAATATCATAGCAAACACAATCCATATTTGTATTAATATTAGATAGCACTGTTTTCATATTTTCACCCAATTCGATAGTTAAAAGATACTCTCTCATTGGATACTGTCCAGTGATACCCCACCAACTCTGCTGTAGATCTCACCAGTAGCATTGGTTGTATGCTTGTGTATTGCGTTCTCTAGCTTTGGGTTAAGACTATCCTCTCAGTTCGTAATATGTGCGTTAAGAGAGAAGGATGCTATAACTTCCATTTATTTTCTTTCCCTCTGAATTGTTGGCACAGTGCAGAAATTTGTGTGCGATTGTGTGTGTGAGCATGTGAAATGTTTGTCAAATGGTATGATTCTGCATTTTGCAATGTACGAGATGAATTTCACTATTTGATTCATTTTTAATCAATTCATTTCTAATTTTATTTCGTATCGATTATTACTCCAGCAATTCGAAATTATGATGTATTTACCCTTTGAAATAAAAAAACCCATGTAGTGTGTTTAAAGTAAGTTTTTACCGAGCGTGATTCTGCTCTGAAATGCTTCTTCAAGCACATGCTCTCCTACAGCGTGCAGATGATACGTTTTGTATAGCGATGTAGCTACGGTCCTGCTTCCCTCGTTTTTCTCTGGGCCACTGCGAGCCGCAGGGAGCTAAAATGTGTCATTGGGAGCTAGCTACGGTCGGCTCCTGGAGACGCCTGAAAGGACAGCTCTGTTGGTAGGTCAGCTCTGTCATCTAGAACAGGACCTCTCTCAGATTAGAGGCTGCGTCGGCTTCTCTGATCCTGTGCCGTTGCGGCCTCTTTGAAAAACCAGGTTGCCTTACGTTTCATAGCCGACTGATTCTGTGCCCTGGCGACCCTTCACCCCCCACACCAGTTCCCTCCTCCTCTCTCAGGGAAGGGGGAACAAACATATGACTCTCTAACTCAGTTAGCCCTTTTTGTTTGACGCCGTATTTTTAATGCATCCCCAAAGATGCCTCCTCGTCAAGGTTCAGTCTACTGGGAAGTTAGCGGTGGCTCAGACCTCGTGAGGCCCCAAAACCAGTCTCCGAACTTGACGACAGGCCACGTGTCAACCATGACGTGATCGGATGTCCTGACGTCCCCTGTTGGGAATCGATTGAGATGAGCTTCGGTGAGCACACGTGTAGATTCAGTCATCTAGCATCGGAATTGGAGCTTATTTCTAATGACGCACTGTAAAACCGAGGTGAGTGGTGACATTTGTGAAAACAAGGTCCTGGCCCATATATTTCTTTCAATTTCATTCATCTCAGTGTGCCGGGCGAAATATAACAGAGTTTGGGAGCTTGCAGAATGGGTTTGAATAGTGTTCATGCTTCATGTTGGCAGTAAGGTGCACCGTGGATCCCCGGTATTGTGTTTGCATCTGCAACTGTTAGCTCGAAGAAGGTTTCATATGTGTTTTGCTCGTTTGTAGTCACTCACGGCCAGGGAGCTGAGCCACTGCATTTATTTATGGACTGTTTTATTTGAAGCATGGTCCAGGATGTAAATGCTTTACCTGGAAATCAGGAAGCAAACAGATGAAGCCACACTTAACCATGTCCTAGTCCTCACTGGCCACTGGATCAACACATGAAATCGTAGTTCCAGTTTGTCATGTGTGATCACACGTAATTGTCGGCCCCTTTGTAGAGACAATCAGAGAAGACTTAAGACAGCTGGGAGTTGACCTCTGTCCAGAGGTCAGGTATTCTACCACTCAAGTGAAGATCATCTGTCTCAGACGGTATCTGCATCTCTGCAGAAGGTTTCAGAACATTGCTCCTCAGTTGTTCCTCCTTAACATTTTGTAGAACAGCACTTTGTGTTTCATATAATAACTTTGATCCATGATCTTGTACGTTCTTCATGTAATTTAGTGTGTAATGGTGAGCAGTGTACAGCATTTGCAGTGTGAAACATTCCCACTCCAGATGGGCCCTGCCTTCTTTTCAGCACATCCCCTAGAGTCCTAGCCCAGTGCCCCCCAGGGAACTGGCTGTGACTGGACTGGGGCCCACTCTTGTGAAACTTTCACAGCACTATTTTATCTCACTCCTCATTGCTTCGGTATTTTCCTACGCTCACTGTTTTTCGTCACCATGCTCTACACTTTAACGCTATTTCTGAACTTCTCCAGACGTTCCCATACACTCCTCTGTTGGATGTCTCTGTGCTGTAGTGCTGTATTTATATATTTCATCCTGTGTTATTGATTTTTTATTTTTTTTTTGTCTCTACACAAGACCTTTCTTTCTCATCTAATTCCAGAAAGCAACGTGTCTGAAGAGTGAATTTCTGCATGTATCCAAACACTCGGACACTGTGCTCTCTAGCTTGTGTTTGTTTTGTATTTCTCTGGCTGAGCGCTGCAGTTGTGTAACACAGTACGTCTCCACCGGATTGCAGCCTTCTTGTTCTTCCCCTTTACCTCTCCACTGCAGCTCTCATGCCTAAGCGCATGCTGAACAGACTATATTCTGTCCTCTCCTCCCACGCTGTCGTGCGTTCGTATTGCGATGCTATCTGTCTCACTTTAGACAGATCCCGTCCGGCCGTTAATTACGTTGCGCTGTGCCAGACATCAAAAGCTGCACTGGCGAACGCAGTACGATTATGACCTGATTATTGAGTACAGCTACTGAGTTCGGTGAACAGGCTGGATTCTGGTAGCTAGAAGGTTAGCTTAATTCTCCAAATAGGGATCTCTTGCGGGGCGTGCCTTGAAGCTCAAAGCAAACTCCAGTTTGTGAAAATCAGTTTGTTTCCCGTGCGATTATTTGAGGCTTGAACAGGAGATGCAAGACTTTTAGCCGCATGTCTTGAGTCTGAATACCCAATTTATGTTTGATTCAGCCTTTAATACCCTGGGCTGCAGATTTGTTTCCTGTCACTATGCTTGGGTTATAATTGCAATAATTTGCCGACATAAACGGACAGAGGTGGGGAGAGAGGGGACGACGTGGTCCGCAATCACAGCTCGACTTGCAAAGCGCTTTTTCATCAAGTACGCACATATGCATTTCGTGACAAATATTTCAACGTTAGGGCCATATTACAGTACTTCTTAATTATTTAAGTCAGAGCTGCAACTCATTTTAATGCTGGCATCTCAACATCTTCCTTGTTCCAAGATTGAGAGAGCGCCATTCCTGAGAGTCCGCTGGCAGTCTGTTCTTTGATGTCTTATAGATTATCTCTTAATCAGTGACTGAAAGGGAGAAACCAAGGCGCGGGGTCAGGGGGTGGGGGGGGGTGAGACCAAGACCACTATCGGGGAGGGGCGACTGTTCTCTTTTTCCCCTCATAATGAGTGCTGTGCCAATTCTGCCTGAAAGGAGAGTGGAAAACAGACAGCAGGAGGGTTTCAGACGTGGCGCGGGCCAAACCTCGGGAGAAAGGTCCCGCGTGTGAATTGCGTGGGAAGGAGCTGGCTTCACGGCAGAAGGAAGGGCCCACAGTGGGATGTCTCTCCTGTGGCGTACCACAAGTAGTTCACCTATACAAGTTCATTTAGATAGTAGCTTTAATTCTTTAAGGCATCTCATCGCATACGATGTTACAAAGCTTAAACGCACTTCATTCTGTACATTTTCCCTTGAGAGATGCATAAGAAGCAATTAGAAGACCTTTTTATCTTAAAATTGTCTGGTTCATCCAATTTTATTTATTTATTTATTGGCGTTTAACAGCCTGTGGTCAGACAAACAGACTTTTGTAAGAGTCACTCATGACTTCAAAAAGACATAATGGCCATCAATATTGAGATCACTTCAGGACAGCTTGATGAGAGAACGGCACCGTAGTCGTCTCAGATGACTGTGTCAGCTAACCATCCCACTGCGAAGCGTCCTTTGTCATCCGACATTCCAGAACACAACAGCCTTATTCGGGTGTCCTTCTTTGCACTCCGCACAGCTGGGGCTGAAACTTGCAATGCTTGTCTTAATCAGAGTCAACTGTCTGCACGCTATGAACACATGCTCCATATTTTTGCCCATGAGGTGCATGAGTCAAGCTGAAACTCTCCACCCGAGCCCAACGTTGTCAGTCTTCCTTTAAATGGTCGCCTAAAAGCTGACATCAGTTACCCTTGCCCATTCTGCTCTCAAAATCCAACGCTTTGAATTTAAGGGTGGATTTATTTTTCTTGGATTCCATATAATAACAAAAAAAACTTTGTTTCGGTGTTGTGATTCACAGTTTTCAAAATGTGACACTCCCATTCGAAGTCTCGGTGCAGATTTTTCCTGAAACATGCTGTCGCGTTCAGACTTCGCAACTGTCAGAAGGTTCTGTTCATCCAGCAATGTCAAAGTCGTTTTCTTGAAAATTATTGGTCCCCGTCACACGTTATTTTCATTACATGGTTTTGTGTTCAAAGACATTCAATAATGTCAAGTCTGACATTTCAACAGCAGCGACTGCCCTGTTCCAGTGAAGCTCTGGGCATCACAGCAGTGTCAGGGTGGCTTTCGAAACCGAACGGTAACATCTCGCACTGCGAATCCCCAGCAGCTGAGTATGGTACATGTTCTGAAGTGGTAGTATTGTGAAGCTCAATAAAAGTACTTTATGAAGCTGCAGGGTCAGGCTTTTGTCGGAAACCTGCTGTTGAACCTTTGAAGTCTGATCCATTTCTGAGTATCTTTAGATAAATGCTTAGCTGAGATATTGACCCACGTTTCTCCGGACATACAACCACAGTTAACCGTGAGAAGTTGCTATTCTCAGAACCATGGCTTCTTTCCTCAAAGATGCATAATTTTAGGGCAACCTAATTCCGAGTGGAATTCATAAATCTGTCATTTACAGTCTAGCCAAGGCATGTCGACTGTACACACCATACCCACCTACTTATGGGAGATTCTTTTATTTTGTAACTTGAAAAACATCCACATCATTTACAATAGTTCTGATGGTTGCAATTAGGGCTTTGAATGTAACTATGGTGTATGAGTACATTTTTTCTACTTTTTTTAATTTGCCGACTGGCTGATTTACTGATTTGCTGATTCAGAGCCTCATCAGATATGGATGGTCTTCATTGGAGGATTGAGTTATGGCTCAGGGTCTTGTCCTGCTTCCAGTTGGACCTCCAGTTTCTCTTCCTGGAATGCCTCAAGGCTAATGAGGATAGCAGACAGGTCAGAATTTCAGCCCCACAGCTTCGTCCACAGACGCGCTTTTAAATTTAGCTGAGCGTTCACATTCTCCAAGCGGGATCTCGTTGTTGGCTTCGGGAGCACTCGACTATGCTCGATTTATATTCCACCTCTTCGAGGAAGTGTTCTTAAATCTCGGGTCTCTCCAAGCTTAGCATCAGTACTAAAATTATCTGCCATCAGCTTGCAGTGTTTTGTTTGTGAGGTTATCCATGAAATCACGCTTAAGCCTTCTGTTTACATGCTTGTGTGTGTTTTAGCATGCCGTCTCTTGTCCTTGATGAGACGAATGCCAGCGTTCTCTGCTCTCGCAATTCAATGAACTATCATAGCTGTCGTTTAGCGATAGCCGCTTGTTAGCGAACACTAAAAATACCAAGGCCTTGTTGCTCTGTAGTTCCAAACCCCATTATCTGCCCCTTGCTCATTTTCACGTTGCTACATCCAGTAGCTTCATTGTCATCATGTTACGCCGTCTCCTTCTGGTGTATGTGTTAACCTCCATCTCTTTAGCTCCTTTGTTCCTTACATCCAAACATGTTAAAAAGTTCTACCTTTTATCTTCTATTTATTATGTTCAGTCACCTTCAACTTTGCACGTTCTGCTGTGCTCTTCCAGGTTTGTGCATCGCTTTCCGTACACCAGTAATTTTGTTTTAATGCATTGTTTCTAATGAATGCTAATTGAATAGGCTAATGTTCCTGGCATGTCATATGAAGTTGCAGTGGAGCCTGACTTTCCTCCCATTCTGTCCAGTACAGATGCCTCCCTGTGCCACTGACCTTCAAGCCTGCCCCCTACTGGCCAACGGTGTGTCCCTGTACTTTAAGGCACTGCCAGGTTGTTAAAATGGGCACATGGGACAGACGGCCATCAAACTGAGCATCTACGTGTTTATTTGACATGTACGCAAAGAGGCACTGCTTGAAAACTGTAAATTGTAAAATAGGCTATGTGTTTAAAGCATATACGTAGGTTTATGTATTTTTACTATAGACTTTTGTCACATTGTGCAAACAGCACTGTCAAGCAAAATAAAGAAAAATGATGAACGACAGAGACAGTTCAGGGAATTCCTAGTCTGGATAATTAGTATTTATAAATATTTATGAATATTTTCTATATGAAGTAACAGAAAGTTCTTTTGAAAATTTTCTAGGGCACCGTCTGCTGAGAAATTCTACCTGGAGGGCATTAGAAGTTTCCAGAGCCTGGTTTGGGGGCGGGGGGAAAGGGGTGAGCGGGGAGCACTCCAGCCACCACGGGACATGTGCCTGCGGATGCTCTGCGACCGCACTTGGCTCCTACTTTCCATTTTTCTTGCTACACCACATGCCCCCCAACCCCAAGTCGGCCCCGGGTCCAAACCTCCAGCTTGGGACACAGGCTCTCGATTATGGCCGGCCCACACGGCAGGGCTCCCAGACGCCCGCGGTCACGCAGCTCTGGCACAGAGGAGCCGTAACAAGGCGGTAGTTGTACGCCGGCCGCCTCGACCGCCCTTGCTCTTGGGGGGGGTGACTGAGAACATTCCTGCAAAGGATGTTTTGTCCAGAGAGAGCCTGGACTGGAATAAAAATCTGGAAATGTGGATGGCTGCTTTGGGTCCTTCTGCCAGATGAGAGCCCCCATATGACAAAACTGGCCTCTACTTTGGAAAACTCACTGTTAGCGCAAATCTCACCTGTGATTTTTTAATTCTAATTTATTGTCACACCCGCCCACTACATAGGACAGCCTCATGGCCCCAGAGAGGAACAGCCCGTCTGAACCACAAGCCCAAGGACATATACCCTTTCACATAGTCACTTTAGCGCTGGCCATGCACGGCTGTCATAAAGTGCCGGCATCCGATATGGCTCAGTTTTTACGAGGACTTTCGCTGCAGCCTCAGTGAGTGAGATCAGACTGGTTCCCATGCAGCCTGGAGGGTGGCCTCATTAGGACTGCGACATTCGGGTCGGATTGGCTACGTGGGGTGCTCAAACTGGTCTTAAAACCGGAAAAAAGGGAGGTGGCAAAATGAGGGGCTTTGGATGTAGATCGACGGAGGACAGGAATCCAGCGTGGCTCCAGCCCTGCTGTTTAGGAATCTCCTGCCCTGTCCAACCCACCCCCTCCCCAAGAACAGCCGTTGAATCCCCGTTGCCTCCCAGGCATCCTTCCTGGAGCCAGCCTCACAATTTAAACGAGTAACATGGTCGGCGGATACTGAACCCCCCCTGTGTGTAGGCCAACTGCTGTCATCTGCTCGTTCGACCCTTCACAGGGGGGTGTGGGGGGGTGAGGACAGATTCACTTTGCTAGAAGCCTGGCTGAGGGGCTCTAATCTTAAAAGCAGGGTGGCTCACCTCAAGCCCAACTTCTGGGCAGAAAGAGTGGTGCAAGCAGCAGAACTGCTACAGTTGGCCTAAAATTATCCATAAGTCTATAAACTCAATGAACAATGGTAAAAAGGGTCCTCTGATAACGGCAAATAAATTACTGCCTTTTTATTAAACTGGCTTTTGGTATTAACTACTGTTATAATTATGGATTTCAGCTGCCATACTTTGTGAAATACTATATTATGGAAACTTATGCCGATTTAGCTGTAAACATATCTAAAATTACAACCGGAAGATCGTGTGTGCTGCCTGTTGGAGAATTAGGCCGGCAAAGTGTGGCTCTTCCCCATGAATCAGCACACGCCAGCCCACTGGCTGATGGAGGCCATTTCATTTTCGGTTTTCCCCAAAAAAAAAACCATGATGGGCATGACAGCAGAAGGGTTGTCACTGGCTGCAATGAAGCAACACCTCGTGACGGGTGTTGCCCACGTTGCTGTTGTGCTCGGTGACCGCTGGCCGCGGAAGATATTGCGGCACATCTGCGTCGTGCTCAGAACCACGCACTTGCAATTTGGCTGACGGGCGTCCATGGGATCAGCCATTGGCAGATGAGAATTCTTCTCACATGTGATACTTAGGCCACATCCTCCACTGAGCCCCCCCCCCCCAGCCCTCAGGGCTGGTGACGTGAATCCTCTCTGGCTCTGCACACTACATGCTCCTTGTGTTTTAAAGCCCCCCCCCCAGTCGACCCCAGTGGAGCCCTGTTTCCTGCTTGGGCCTTGTTGGTCTTGGCAGTGGTGGAGCTCAAACGCTCATCAAGGTGCCGGAGCACCCCCCCAGCTGCTCTGGCCGTTCTCTCATACGTCGTGAATAAAATCCCTCTCTTCGGTGCCTCATAACAGCTCTTTTGTTGTGCCAAAAAGAAACAGCTTTTTGCGGGGTTTTTCGATGACCCGAGGGGTGTTCCGACGACCCGAGGGGTGTTCCGACGACCCGAGGGGTGTTTCAACGGACTCCAAATTTATCATCCAGTCTTGGCAGCTGTTTTGGCCGCAACACCTCACCAAGTGCGTATATTAGTGACATTTAAGCATCTCCAGATGCAGTTTAAATAAAAAGTTGGAGGAAACCTTTGCTGAATACTCCAAAATTCATTTCGTAATTTAAAATATGTACATGTATATTTTTTTAAAGCTTGTCAGTAACCTGTTAAAAGTCCATCCATTCAATCCATCATCACCTAACTGATTACCCTGCTCAGGGTTACGGGGTGCGGGGGGGGGGGCATTTACACATAGATCACTTTTTAAAATTTTACCCCCTGAGGTGTCCTGTCCCTTTGAACAGTCTACTGTACATTTGTAAAGAAAGCCGGTACTAAATCTATATCTGACAGGTAGTCTAAAGACTACAGCCATCCATATTCTTGTCATATGGATGACGTCTCTGCATGATGGGGCGAGTGACGGAGGAGTATTGACCAAGGCGTTATTCCAGAACAGGCAGCGTCACGACATGAGTCGAACAAAGTCATGCCCCCTGGTCAGTGTGCCATTTAGCAGCCTTGTTACCTCATGTAATTCCCTCAGGGTAACAGCTTTAATTAGTTACTCTATCTGCAGCCCAGTTGTTTACAGTGCATTCATAACTGTCATAGGAAGCTAGGTCAGAAGCATGAGGTAACTCCGGGTCTCCTAGTCAGAGACAGTAAAAAAAAAAAAAAAATGCTGGTGGAGTTAAATGGCGTGAATCGATATGGAATGCAGGTGTTGTGCTATGAGCTGATACTCCTAGTAAATGAGCACTGTTAACTCGTGGCTGTCTCCGGGAGACATGCTCGTGTGAGTTTGTGGGTGCGTATGTGCGGGGGAAGGGAACAGATCGAGATCATCAGTAACATTGGGGGAGAGAATGGGGCACACGTACTGCGCATTTTAGCTGTGAGGAGGTGTCTGAGTGACGGCTCATTGAGTACTCGTTGAAATTTCCACTGCACCACCAAAGGAAAAATGAACAAATAAAAAATAAACGTAATTTCAGCTTTGAGTGTCTGAAGTCGCTCTTTGGGATTCATTCTCTCTCTCTTCTTACCTACAGCAGAGCTCCAGTGAAACCCATCTGACCGCCTGCCAAGTTTGAAAACATGCCCAGTGTTTGGGTGTTTTTACTTCTAGGCCTAATAGACTTTTGCCATTGATTCTGAGCTGGCGTTCTTCGCTCTGAAGGAGCTGGAGAGGTGGGCAGCGGCATAATGAGGGTGTTGCTTGTGTGTGGGGAGCTCGGGCTAAGTTATCACATAGGTACTCCCGTTTATAAACAGACAGGCCTTGTAAAAAGCCCGTCGTTTATCCAGCCGCAGTTTCTCCTTCAGGTCTGCTTTTGTTTGCCTCGTGTGCCGAAAGCCCTGGTCGTGTACGTTCTCTCTGGGCACACAACAGCTCTCTCCAGTTATATCTTTAATCAGATCCAGCATAAAACGTCTCATCCTCGCAAATGAATGTCTTCCTTAAAGCTGGCCAAGTTTCTGCTTTGCGATCAGAGGCTGTCATTGCAGATTTAAATGTTTTGTTTTTTAAGAAAACCTGCCATCTCTGCTGGCCATGAAAGGTCAATAAAACCATGGTCACACAGAAGTGAGCGCGGGAAATTGTAAAGGCGTTACGTAGACCGGTCCGTCACACCTTAACTTCTGACATATTTGAAAAGACAGTCAATGTAGCATGAACATAAACAGAGAGCCCAGCCCAAGGCTGTGTGACTCGGAAAAACGTGAAACTTAATGGATACAGTGTCCAAAATCCAGCTAGATGGTGCAGCTGTTCCTCCAGGCCGCCAGGTCAGCGAAGCGGGGATTTTGCTTACTAACCCCTCTCATACCCCCCCCCCCCCAACTTCTGCATGGCTTAGGGTGTGCCTCCTCGGCCAAAAGAAAAGCCTTCGCCTTCCGTTCAGATTTAACTAAAAGCCGTCTTTGCCAAACAGCTGCGTGGAAACTCAGCCGCACCTTTCCCCAGTTTTAGAGGGAAGTGACGGAAAATCAAGGTTGATCTGTGACAGATCTCACCTTCAGTCCTTGCGAATTCAAAGGAATGTCAAAGAACCTCACATACTCTTTGTCACAACCGTGGAAAACTGGATTCAATGTTGACCGGTGATGGTCATTATAAACTGGTAATCCATCTAGTGTGGTCCCTGCCTCAGGGTCTGTGCTTACTGGGATGAGCTCCAGAATCACCGTGACCCTGTACTGGATACATGGTTATGAATGGATGGATGGATTTAAATCAAATAGCAAATTTTGGTCTGAGGCTGTAGAGAAGAGAATCAGTCACTGTATGAACACATATTATGGATCTTGAGCAATTCTGAGACTAATAAGTAATAAAAAAAGTCATAATGGTAAAGATAAAATTTTTTCAAATGTGTCCTCCAATAAGGTATTATGAATATGTCTTGGTTATGCTGTTGTAGGGTCCTATTAAAGGAGCACTGGAGTGTGTGAAGATTACGTTCCAGCCTTGTGTGGATGTATATGTTTGTGAAATGAGCTCCGCATTTCGAATAGGCTGTATGAGATCAGAGAGTTAAAGGTTCAGCCCTCGCGACGTTTCCTTAAGGACAGCCACCCTTAAGAACAGATGACAGCCCAGATCGGACGTGTTCCTCTAACACACTGCATTCTGTGACATTTTCCGTAGCCAGATGTTGGCTCGTACACCACATTGTGCGCTCGGTGGCATCAGGGCGGCATTACCTCTGCCTGCATCGTGGCATGGTTCCACCCCCTTTGACGCCGCTTGAGTCGGTCGTCGTATAGTCTTGCCCTTCACGCCAGACAGCCCGTCACAGGGAGCCCATCACAGCCGTGCACGTACGCTGTGGGATGTCGACAAAAGAATTGTCTAAGCGGTCTTCAACACAGCCAGCAGGTGGCATGGTGGCTTAATGCTACAAAACTGTTGGACCGAGGATGTCATGAACAATACTGAATTGCAGCCAAGCAACATGGAATATCGTAGTAGGATCTAAATAAAACAATTAGGCTTATGCTACTCGGATGACTCAGTGAAAAATCTTTTTGATCTTACATACATGGAGCTCATTGCTTTGATTGTGAGAAAGAAACCTTATCATGTCATTACACAAAGAAAACAACATGATACTAAAATAATAGGAAAATCACATGGAATTGGCATCCAAGCCTCTCATGAAACACAGAGGGATGAAATATGCAGCAGAGCTGGAATGAGCGGATGTATGTAAGAGGGGACATCTGGCCGGGATGCGCGGTGTGTGTAGATGGAGGTGGTCGAAACTCTGCAGGCCAGGTCACCCTTTTACTGGAAAAGAAACAGTCGCTGGGACGGAGTCCAACTACACACAGGGCCAGAGTGGACTGTTTTTTTTGGACTGGATGAATCAGTAGCAAGAAATGTAAGGAACTAAGTCCATGCAAGATGTAAACACATAGGCTGTGCTACGGCCATCCTGATACAAAGCCATTCACCTCTGTGAAACCATGCCTCCTCTGTGTGACTTTAACAGTCACTTCTTTCGTTTTCTCCCAGCTAAGGCCTTGACCACACCTCTAAAGTCTGTGAGAACTGCAAAGTAAGTAGAAAGTGAACTCAGAGACAATTCTTCTTCTTCGACCGCAGAGCTGATTCTCCCTCTTTGACCACAGAACAGCCCCCCCCCCCCACAGAACAGATGTCTCTCGTCTTTCACGGCTGCCTGAATGTATAAGATCTCCTTTGTGCTGTATACCTTATTTTGCCTGGCATTCCTGTGTTGTGACAGATCCTTCAAAGGGGCGTGGGTTAATTTTATATTTATTTATTTTTTTAGTTCTTACAGCATTCAGTGAGAAACTGTCACACAGCCAATCAGATTTTTTTCATCCTTTGATTGTGGCTGCCTAAGATTACGCGTTCCCTCTCCTTGCACGCCGAACGCGATTGTTGTGACAGTCCCCTGAAAGAGGCCCGGGTTTTAGAGAATGTGTGGCTTGCAGCAGCCTCCTGTTGCCTTTTCTCCGTCATTTTCTCAGGGGTAGTCTGACACCATAATCCGCCATGCCATTCTTGCAATGCACCTGATCGTTATCTTTAGACTGCTTTGCTACCAGGACCAAAGAGGCTATTACGGCCTGCAGGTTCCTTCCTATATCGCTTGCCTTCGCGATTGCCGAGACTCAGCCATGTACCGATTCACTCTTCCACATGGTCCATGTGGAAGATGAACTCCCAGGAGGCCTGCAGTGGCTACAGGGCAGAGCCTGTGGATCGTTGTCCGGTGGAGTCTTCGAAGAGTTAGGAACCCACGCATACTGAGGTCAATGGGGGAAGTTCAGAGAGCTGAAGGAAGTTCAGCTCTTCCAAGTTTTCCAGGTGGAGTGCAGAAACTGTTATGGATACTTTGTTTTTCAAGTGAACCATCTACTGGAATCTTCCCAGAGCCAAAAGGCTCACACCCAGCCACACCTCCCCCGCCTTCAGCCCAACACATTACTGGTTCCGGGGAATTTTGGACAGACGCACGGGCGGTAATTGGCAGCAGCTGATAAACTCAACCCTGCAGCCCCAGAGCTGTCCTTCAAAACGACAGACATCCAGGGTAATGGGAGGGAGGGGCCTCGTGACCACACTTTGAAAAAGCAAAGGGGAATGTCGAGTGACACACGGCGCAGCAGAAACACGGCTCACCTCTGTTGGCAACACTCCAAAGGTCACCTGCTGCTCCGCGTGCTTCGCTGGCAACCAGAGCGAACCAGTTCAACCCTCACTCATCCTCGTTATGCTAACGTCTCGTTTGAAGTGAGTTCAGAAGCCGCCCGCATGTGAGACTATGCTTACATTGCTATTTAATTTCAGTGAAGTAATTATATACTGTACACGTAACCAAGTTAGACCTGGGGTTTGGTCAACGCCGATCGTTCAGACGATGTCTGTGTTATGAAGGTCGCTGTGGTAATTTACTTCTCCAGGCCACTTTTTACTGGACCTAGGCTGAAAATCTGTCCAAACCAATTCATCATAATTGGTTTCCACTGACAACTGTGGCTATATGGAGTAGCTAATTATGCATTAACTACACAGTTAACCAGCAGTCATTCCATAAATGCAACTGAGATTCTTTCGCTATTTATAAACAACCCCAACTATGTTTGTTTTAGCCGAATGTTCAAAAATTAGTCGTCTCTGCAGTGTGTACATAAACAGCCAGGCTGAACAAATAAAAATTATTGAAAGGCTCCTGACATAATTTTTGTTTATGCAGAGCTGGCTGCGGTGTTGACGCAAAGGATTCTGGGTATTAGACCCATATTAATACCAAGTCCTTCGGCACCTAGTACAAACAGCTGGTGGTATAGTTAGGCTCTCAGGGTGCATGCGTGTGTCAGCACTCATTCATCCCGCTGGAGGGTCAGGCTTGGTTCAACAATTTGCTTTTTCCTTCTTCTCATGCCAGCACTTGTCTGGATGGAGGTCATGAGGCACTTTTCAAAACCGGGACCGAGTTTTTAAACAGAATCTGATAAACAGGATTCTTCTATGGTCATTGTTGTTTCTCTTTGGGCTGAATGAATGAGGCACGGACAATCGCAGGGGTGTGGGGAATTCTGGGAGAAGATTATGGCCCCAGGCTTCTAAAAACTATCAAAAGCATTTTTTTTTCCCTAAATACAGTGACTAACAGTGATCAACACTGAGGCAGTGCTTACTACTGTGCCTGAATCCTGATCTCGAAGACACTTAAATGATTTTGTTTCCTCCCCACTAGGGAAGGTCGTAAAAAGCCACAAACCTGGATCTGTTAACCTACTGCCAGGCAGCAGCTGACCTGTTATAAGCACCATAAGATCATGCAGATAGTTAAGATAATTAGCAACCCAGTGATCACCAAATCATGCAGATAGCGAAGACAATTAGCAACCAGCAGCCCTCTGCCGCCTCCTTTCCTGAAGGGGAGAGTTCATCCTCCGAAAAATCCCTCCCGAACCTCGGAATCCCGCGCAGGAAGCCTTTACCGGAGCCACGTACCTTCGTGGGGCCAACTCCACAGTCGGTTCGCTGAAATACGCTTTTGGCTACCTGATTGTCTGTGTGGCATTTCGTTACTGAAAAACTTAGCGCGGAAACGGAAGCGGAAGCCGCGATAGCCCGAACGCTGACTTTTTACCGCCAGCGAACTCCCTTTCAGACGGAAATGTCGGACTCAGTATGCGTGGGTTTAGGCAGATGTAATATTGTCATAGAAGGATGAGATGTTCTCTGATTTTATGCTGGGCTGGAACAGTCTGGCTATTGCTCTTTTTGATTTTGGAACTGTCTAGCTTTTCTGTTATTATATATATATATATAAAAACAACAATGTAATGTCATTACTAATCGCATATAATGTATGAGTATAGCGTAGGGGAATTAGTTCATGGTGAATGATGTAAACATTCACTGGAATAAAATAATAAAAAAAAGAAATAAGAAAGTTTCTGGACTAAAAACAAAGGCGGCTTTGGAAAATAATAATATCCTGTGTAGTTCTCTCCCTGCCTGTTCCCCTCTCCCTACCTCTGTTGTTCCTTTAATAACTGCTGCTACACAGCTGGGAAGAGTGTTAGAGAAATAAATAAATTCTAGAACATTCTAACCCCCAGAGTACTCGTGACTCAGACACAAATATGTTTTAGTTGGAGGGGGGTAGGGGGAAGGGGGACGGGTTTTTGAATTAAATCCACGTTGCCTTCTTAAGAAACACGGCCGTTCTCGCAGAACTCAGATGGGTTCTAGCTGAGTCTTTTGCCCCAAACCGAGGAAGAGGAAATTGAGCCCCCCCGTCCCACACAAAAAAAGGTCTTGTCTGCACCTCTATGATGTGACTCTGTTTGCAGCTTGCCTGTTACTGCAATCTCCAGTTTGTCTGTCATCCCTTCTGAAAAAGGCTCGCCTGTGGACTTTGCTACTGACACCCCACCTTGTTTACATCTCCTGCAAAGTTTCCCAGGCAAGGTACAAAGCAGGCCTCTCCAGGGACTCACCTCTTAATCGAAGTTCTCCTTTAGGAGCTTGACTTCATATTCTCGGCTTTTGAAGCTATTCTTTACTTGCCATTCCCTCCAGCCCCAGCTCCAGGTTACTTCTCTGTCTCCACTCACTTCTTTCAGCGGCAGTTTGATTAAAATCCATATTCTGTGCTTGCGTGTCACCTTCACCCGGTGCCAGCTCTGCACGAGTCGCCCCCAGTGCCCCCTCCCCCATCCCTGTCTGGCACCTTCTTGATGGAGGCTGACCTTAGACAGGACCTGGATGGCTTCCAGAAGAGTAGGTCAAGTAAAATCGCAGCCACCTCTGCGTCTTGGCGGTCCGTCAGAAGGGCCCCTCGTAAATCTAATTGAATTTGGGGCAGAGCAGGGCCTCCCTTATCTGGCCCGTAGCTGGGTGTCTGTCTCCATCTCTGCTGGGTTTCCTCGTCAGGAGTTTGTCCCCCATCAGGTTGGCCTACCTCACTTCAAAGGCTGTGGTGGGGGGAGGGGTGGGCCGACCTGCTCTTCCTTTCATTATGAAGACAGGGGTCTTAATCTGCCAGCTCACACCTGGCACCCACCCCCCTGTCGAATGAGTGCTTTGTGTAGTCAGCACACCAAGCAGCTGTAATCCTCATGTTGGGCTTGCGGGCTCTCACCCCTCCCCCAGGTTTTCCCATCGGTCAGACAGGCCTTTTAATTGGTTAATCAGAGGTCACACTGGGGCACAAAGGACCAATAACTGTAGCCAGAGGGGCTGAAAGTGCAGCCGTGTAACACGGGCCAGTGGGTGGCAAAGAGGTTAAGGGTCTGCCATGCTAAACTGGGATTTATCTCTGACTCTTTAGATTTTTGAGCAGTTCTTACACAACCACACTAGCAATTTGTCAATTTAGAAGATCTGGCAAAACCAAGATGGTCCCAGTTAGCACGGGTGCAAGTAATCAGAGGTAAATGAGGGTCTCTCAGGAATTCGGGGGCTGTAACGCAGCTAAAATGCTGTAAATTTCTCAATAGATGTGCTGTACTCTTCCTAAAGACATTTGCTGGATGGTAATCTACGACGTTGTAACTGTGCCTGCTGTTTCCTGAGTACCGTCATAAGTACACATACAGTAGAAGGGCATTAAAACGCAAGCCGGCTTCGCTTTTCGACCGCGTTTGGCACACGTCAGCATCTGCGGACTTCTGCAGGCCAGGCATGAGCGGAGTTAAAGAATAACTCGGGACTGCAGCCGGCTGAAGCGGGGGGCGGGTGTTTGCCGATGCTGAGTGCCAGAGCTGTTCCCCGGTTTGAAGAAATTAATAACACATATGGCCACAAGGAAGACGCTGGAAGGGATTAAAGAAAACGGATTGACCAGAAAGACATGCCTCTGGGCCATAAAGAAGAAATTAATGGAGAGGGGGGGAAGCTGAATGTCAGAAAAATCTGTGAACTGGGGGGGTCGCATTTAAAATGTTGTCATTATAGTGGTGGTGATTTCCATGCGTACATATGTGTCTGTGCGAGTCCGCAAATAAAACTGTCCGAAGGCTGTTATTGTCAGACTGTACTGAGATGGTCAGGTATTCTCTGCGGTGACGTGGTGGAAGGAACATCGTGTTGCCTTTTGGTTAGGGGAACGACTTGGAATCGGTAACAGAAACAGTGCTGGGTAGGCAGAAGATTCTAAATGAGTTCCACATGGCCTCAACCCTCCATCAGGCGGATGAGGTCATGTTCTCAGCAGACCAGGCCTGTCTGAGAACAATGGCTCACGGGAGGGCGGTACGCATCCTGCTAATACCCTGTCACCGGACTGGCCGTACCTACTCCGAGCCGTCACACCGTCCGAGCCGCCAGGCCAGAACGTGACCCTCCTGTCATGCACACACACAGAATGTCCAGCAGATTTCCCACTGACTGCCTTTTCACGTACAGTTAATGATTCCTAACTCCAAACCACCAGAAGACAGAAACATGTACGTTTATAACAAAAAAAAGTGATTGCACTTTTAATTTTTTTCCCAAAAAAACAAAAGTTTTTTTTTTTTTAAGAAAATTGCAGTTTGTTTTGTTGGGATGCCCTCACAGTATGTTTTCTCCAGATTTTCTGTAACTGGCCTCACCCTCTCACAAATGCATACATTGGGTCTAACCAGATCGTCCCTGACAATTGTGTTTACATGATTCCTGGACAGTTTGCATTTTCATATATCAATCTATAAACTTTGTTTAGTATATAGTTAAATAAATAAAATCTTCAGTTAACCGGTGTTTCTAAATTGTCCAGTTTATGCTCTGTTAACTTAGGGCTCGTTGTCTCCCTGAAAGAGTTAATGGGGGAATCAAAAAAAAAGCATTATGTTGATTAATAGTTTGTTTATAAGGACGTAAAGGTAACCAGGTGCCAGGAGTGGACTTATCTATACCAGCAAAATAAAAACACGAGAGTCAAAGGACATTTGGTGTCAGAACAAAGCTTGGAACAGCTAGTGAGGGTAGTCATGAGTAATATGTTCACCTTGACTATATTCTACCGGTAAAATAAAGGCCCTTTAGACATCTGTATTTCTATTGGAGCGATGAATTATTCGCTCAGCTGAGCCAGAATCCTTCCAGATTCTGCTTAGCAACTGAAAGCATACTTCTGACTAATGTGGCAGCTACTAAAATCTCAGTTTATTAAGTCCGAGTTTTGCCGAAGAAAGCTTAAACTTTATTCAGGTTTCAAGGTTAGAATTGTTTCACTCAGTTTGACAGGTACTTGACACTGTGCCATGGTTGTAGTGATGGAAATGAAGCCCAGGTATCCCCAAGAGAAAGCATTTTAAACGGGCAGAACCCTGGGCCCAGCACAGAGCCTTATGTGAGTCCATACCTACCATTAGCACCTCCCAGTTTGCTCAAATACACTGATACCAACCAGACAGGGCCTACCGCAAAAAACACATACCCACTGAGACCCACTTGCGATATCATGGGTGGTGCTTAAAGCCAACCATGTGCTTGAAAAGACATCAGAACTAGCCTAACGTTACTGGGAACAGTTGCATACTTAAAAGATGATGTGCATTTCACCCTCCCAACACAAGGGGGCATACAATGAGTTTTGTGTAATTTTGGGTCTTTCACTCCAAGTGTTGTGGTGATTTCTTGCCACAAATCGCTGGTCATTTGTATGTCTCTAAAGTCTTGCCATGAGTTGTTTAGCTGTAGATATCCATGAGCGATTGCAGTTCGCTTTCCTTCATGATCATTCATCTTGGTTGCAGAACTGTGACCGGATGTGAGCGCATCTGCGGCTGACTACGTAACGTGTTTTGACCAATTGCAGAGTGTGGGCGGTCTCAACCAAAGGATGTGGTTGTACACTGAAGTTCTGATTGGCTGCCCACACACGACGTGGCGGTCACCGTGTCTTTTTAACTGCCGCGCACCACATGTCGGACGTATGATGTCTTTTCCTGTTTTTGGTCTGAAGTACACTTTGAGTTTAAGTTCAGATGCAAAAGAACAGGGACGTTCTCACAGTAATAGAAGAGAGGCGAGTCATTTATTAATTTGACAAGTACCGTTTCAGTCCTACGATGTCTGAATCCAGATGGAAACATCATGGACGTTGGCCTGTAACTAAACACACCATCAAGCACAGCCTGAAGTAGACTTCCTTGATTGCAGCCGACTCAAAAGACTTAGTAATTTATCTCTAAGATAATAATCCTTATAAAATATAACATTGGTTTTCCAGTTACACACAGAAGCTCCATTATTTGCTTTTAAGTGTGGGTGTCGCTAAATAAGTAACTGGTGTGAACAGTGTATTTAGTGTATGAAGAACACGTGTGTGTGTGTGTGTGTGTGTGTGTGTGTGTGTGTGTGTGTGTGTGTGTGTGTGTAGAAGCAGTACAAGTAGATCACAGAGCTGCCATTTGCAGAATAATCCTGTCAACAGACCTTGGACGTTTACTCTCACATTCAAAATTTTGCTGTCAAAGAAATTCATGAAGTCGTCACTTTAATTTAACACGTGTTTAATCATTTTCTGTGCAATTAGCAGCTGGCCATTGGAATTTGAGGGAAATCCATTTCACTCTCAATTAAACTGGCAGTCTTTGGACTTTGTCATAGTCAGTACTTTTTATTTTTTAATTGGCTGCCATTCTAGGACAGATTAAATGTTTCTAATTTAATGGAGTGCCATTTGCATTTTGTTTGTCAAGAAGCCCGCTTTAATGTCCAACTGTGGTCATTTTGCCAAGCGGAATGTTTTTACGCTTTACAGTTTTCTCTACGAGTGCCACAGTATTGATAGAGCTTACAGTGGTTGTAAGTTCATTAGTTAGCCTCTAATGGTGTTCTGCTTGATGAAAGATTAGTAAGGTTTTTACTGTTAAAAGAAAATGCATCAGAAATGGTATTTGTAAGTATTGTGACATCGGTAGAGGCAAACTTGTAGCCAAAACGAAGCACGTCTGGGTTTCAGAAGACAGTCAAGTGCGACTAGATTGTCGACCTGCAGAACAGGGTTGGGTGTTTGGTAACTTGGTAACTGTTCTACTGACCACAACGTGGTCTGGCTTGAGTAGTGTAACTTCACATGTTTTGCACCACACTAAGTCCTATCACTAGTTGGTATCGTATCTCAACATGTACAAACTTCTAGTGATGGGACAAATGAAGTTTCAAAACCTGTAGTGGGTGGGAGCATCCTGAATTGCCAATCAATGCTGTCGACCCACCCACCGCCAGTTTTGAATTCTCATTTAGCGCCAGCATTGATTAGTTAGTTTAGGATACTCCCACCCACCATGGGTTTCGAAGCCTCGTTTAGCAACGTCATCCCCACCACATGTTTTGAAGCCTTATTTCTCCCACCACAACAATCTGTTGTTTTTATTACTCGTGCAAACTTCTCTGTTGTGTGTCTTGTGTCCCATCTTTCATCCTGTCTCTCTTATGTCCTGATTGCCGTTTTGTTTGTTGCCGTGTGTCACTAACTAGTAGTAAGCTGTGCAAACAAAAGTTCCCACCGACCTTCGTCATGTGGCAATGAAGATTCCGATTCGATTCTGTTTGCACAGCCTCTGTGATATCTAGTCAGTCGTTCCGTGATGCTGGGAGATATCTGTTGAAGACAGTAAGTCGGTGGCAGGCCTTCGTCTCTGGGTTCAAGTCATTTGGAATAACAAATTCATCAGTAGAGAAGCACCATGTTATGAAGAATGGGAAAATCTTCTTAAACCACCAAGCCTTTCTTAAAAGGCATTGCACTTACGTATTTGGCGTGCACCGTTTACCGAACTCGAAATTCACCAACATTGATCTACTGTAGGTTTTAACAGTCTTAGACAAATTGCATAAACCTTCAGCTACCTCCACAACATCCCAGATTCACCTTGACTCCTGAAGCCTGAGGTCCAAAACTTGGTTACTTTTGGTGGGAAAAGTACAAAGCTGAAACCTAACTTGACTTGCTTGGAAAATTTTTGCCAAAGTCTAATATTACTATATGAGGAAATGGACTTAGGAGCGACCACATTCAGGCTGACACTCTCTAAATGGCTTTTGTTGAGTGGTTGACTCTTTGTTTCTCTTGATTCATATAACCAGACAGACCACGCGCATAATTACAACTTTCCAGCCATCGCCTGAAAAGAGCTGTTTACTTTGGGCCCTCTGCATCTAGCCACCGTCGTGAGGTTCATCTGGGCACAGGGTTCAGGGCGGCCATTCCTTCATCCTGACAGCCGTCCTGCACGCCCCCAAGGCGGCACCACCACTTAGAACTTGGGGGGGGGGGGGACCGCCACCACCTAATTTTTGTTAGTTATTAAACTCTCCCTGACGACGAGAAACACAACTGCATTTTACTTAAGGGGCAAGTCCTGGCTCCCTCTTTGATGGACAGACCATCTGCATGCATCAAGGCCCCTGGTGTACAGAAATCAGTGAAGGGCCAAGCACCCCCCCAATCCTGCACCACTTGGCGAAGGAGTCTTGGGGCGGGGCGGCAAAGCCAAGTTTGTTTACAGGCAGGAAGCTGGGATGTTGGGCAATAAGGGGGCGGATGTTTGTTCCAGTTGTGCTAAGTCGGTGCGTGAGTCAGGGAGGGGCTGTGACACCCCCCCCCCCACCACCACCCCAGGTCCAGGTGCTTCCTGTCGGTCGTCATGGAAACCCTTGGTGCATCCATGATGGACTCCCTGACCTAGGAGATAAATTCTGTTCCATCTCCCTGGAGAGTCCAGCGAGACGTTTCACTCTTCTCCCTCCCTATCAGAGTTTCTGTTATTCAAAGAGCAATAAACCAGCACATTTGTCATGAGTGTTTGGTATAAGAAATCCTCATAATTTTTGGCATGTTTTTTTATTTGCTTATCTTTCAAACAGCTGTTTATGCTCTGTAGACGTGGTGTGGCCTAAATGCCGATCTCAAACCAATGGCCATATGACCCGATGTTGACTCATCCGTGCCCTGCATCTCCTGTCCATGTAGCCCTCAGTTGACCATTAGAGAGAGCCCGGGAGACCCAATATCACATTTAGTACTACCTCTTGGCAAAGTGGCACTTTTTCGAAACAAAAAGCACGAGGACCGTGAGCATTTCGTTAATGTTATCATGCCATATGTGTAATACTTCCATTTTTATGTGTTGTGCCAGCTGTGGCAACACCATAAAATATTTATATGGGTTCTGAAAAATGCATTTCATGTGTAACTGAAGCTATTCCCACTTTAGAAGAGTCTCCCTCGATGTTGTAATACTGGAAGGTTTGGAGAGTTTAACTTCATCCAGAGGAAAGTCACAAAACAGTCCGAATACCATGCGATTTAAACCAAATTTCGTTGATGAAAAACTACTAATTGGGGATGTGGAGCCTCCTAGTGGACAAAACATGATACTTTTTCATTTGCCAGTTATACAAGTACAGGTACATAGAATTTTGGTTTTAATACGTTTCATGTTTCTCTACATGTGACATGCAGCGACACACATACAGGGTCAGCCACTTAGCCCCTTGGGGACTGCGTGTGACACTGCGAGTTATGGAGTCTGTGCTCAGGTCCAGAAGGTCACCAGGCTCAGTCCCAGCAGAGTGCCATGTCACTGTTGGGCCCTTAACCCCAATCGCTCCAGGGACACAGGATGCTACCTGACTCTGTGCTTGGGCCCCAGAACCTACTGTCACCCGTGTGTACCTGTGTCCCTACAGAGAGTGGAGGGGCATGTGGCAAAACCAGCAAATTTCCCCGTGCCGGTGAATAAAGTATGACTTTGGTGCTGTTACCTGAGATCCCTGAAGCAGTTTCCAGGGTTAAGGCCCTTACATGAAAGAGTTAATTACCTTAACTTAAATGTGTTGTGCTTTTCTGGAGATTTGTCATTTAGTTTTTACACTTAGTTTTTAGTTAGTGTTTTCCTGTTTATTAAAGGATTTTGGCTCTCGTTTGTTTTCAGGTTCATAAAGTATAACGTGCATTTTAGATGTATCGTGTTTTTCAGCGAATGCATCACTTGAATCGTTTTGCGCCGAGGGATTTAAACCCACGGTAACATCCTGACAAAGCTGGGAGGTCGCAAGCTGTTTCCATGGTGCTGTCAGAAGTTTCACGCCGGTGAGAAAGCAGCAGTACTGTAGGGTTTGACGCAGACCCACCTCCATACCAATGAACCACCCTGGCGACCTCCAGGGTTGAAGAGCTGAGTGCTGAGGCCTCTGTGTTTGCTTGACGGTGCTTGAAAGCCAGAGAGCTGATGAAGAAGTCACCAGTCACGGGAAACTGTCTGCTGATGATGATGCTGAAGGCACTGCCCACTCTGCCTCATTTTATTGGTTATAATTGGCATTCCTGTTGCAAATGGCACTGTTGCCATGGATTTTGTTCCGATGGGCTCTGGGCAGACTGGATGTTCGGAGAAGTCTCACTGCAGATGGTCTGCCTGTGATCTGGATGTTTCCCAGCCTGCCTTGCATCTGGCAGCTTTTAATCTGGCGTATTTCTGCAGAACGTTGGAATCGACACGGGGGGGTGAGCTGTCGAGGATATCATCGCGTCCCATGGGTCGCCAAGCTCAGTGACGTTTAGCACCTTCTGACAGCTCCGAGGGTGCCAGGGTTTGGTGACGAACATTGGACCGCTTTCCTCTGGTGGATTCGTTTTTAGTTAACTGCTCACTTTTAAAGTCGAGCTCCTTGTTCGTACCCCGAACTCCAGTGTCGCTCGCCGGAGCACGCTTCTCCTGCGGGGGGCACCCTCGACCACAATGCCCCTTAGCCACGGGCCCCGTTGTCATGAAAAACGCTGCTCCTGTAGGCCCCAGCAGCCGGCTCTGCTGGACATCTGACCAGACATCCCTGGAGCAGCGATGTTGTGTCATAATTACTGCCTGTGACAGCATACCAGCCGTGTCGGCAGCGTGTGCAGTTAATTAGTGGGAGGAACCACGCTGTCTGGTACTCACTCTTTCCCTGAGATTCATGGCCTCTGTATGAAAATCCTACACCTTTCCAGGGTGTCGTGATTATTTTTACAACTGAGCTGTATTGGATGCCATCCCATAACCACACTTGTACTAATTTAATAAGCTGTCAGTCTTTATTAGTCATCGTCTTTAAAACTTCCTTTCCTTAAGACAGATGTCACCTTGGATGAAGGCTAACTAAACTATATGGTTACACTAATAAAATATTACATATTATATAATCTATTTTATAGTAATATATCATTTATTCAGTTAGGCCTGATGGAGAGAGTGAGAGCCAGAAAGAAGGCTGTGGGAGACAGAGGGAGTGGAGAGAGAGAGAAACGCAGAGGGTAGGAGATGGAGGGAGGTGAAGAGAGGAGGCCATAATGACTGTGGAAGAGCTGAGGTAGAATCTGGCAAGTCGACCGCGGAGCCGGCTTCCTCCTGGAGCGATGCGCCATGTGAATTTGGCAGGTCGACCGCGGAGCCGGCTTCCTCCTGGAGCGATGCGCCATGTGAATCTGGCAGGTCGACCGGGAAGCCGGCTTCCTCCTGGAGCGATGTGCCATGTGAATTCGATCATGGATACTTCCATCCACAACCACAGTATGTATACAAATATGTATTGTTTTAGCTGCTGTAATAAAGTTCCCCAGTAGGTGGCAGTATAATACCATAAACCCGGCTCATCTTAAGCTGACCAACACCCTCCTTGGTGTATCCCCATCCAGCTGAGATGTACGCGTTTCACAGAGGGCAAATGATAACATTTAGAAGCAATGATTGCTTATCCATCCATCTTCCATATCTGCCTTTCCAGTAGATGCTCAAATGGAGTCTGTCCCCCATTCAGGACGCGTAGTCAGCCTGTCACGGGACGCAAACACAAACACTCCTGCACTATGAGCTATGTAGAATCACCACTTCACCTCACTGCATGTTTTGGAACGCTGGGGGTAATCTGTGCAGAAGTCAAAAGCGTGTTTAACCTCATCTAGCAACAGAGCAGGATACGTGATTCGAACCCCCAGCCCTGGGGGGTGTGAAGTTACAGGGCTAACCCCTGACCCTAAGCATGCTGTGTGTGGTTCTCATTAGTCATTATATTTATTTGTATATCCTACAAGCAGGCTGCTGTGTTTAAGGGACTTGTTTAATTTTGGCAGTTAAATAAATACATAAGTCATAATTCTCATGATCTTTATAATGGCTCTGTTCATTGGTTTGATGTGTAGCAGTACAGAGGCTTCAGGGTAAGAACATTTTCTCACAACTCAAAAGAGGCTGCAAATGCATTGGCACAGCAAACACTGGATAGTTGGATGCTTGAATTTTAATGGGGAAATACCAAATGTGTTTTTTTTTTTTTTTTTTACACACCGACTTTGAAACCAGCTGGGACTGTGTGTAAGAGGCTACAGGTTCTAATCCCACAGTGCCTATTATTGGGTGTATGCTTTTGATCTTCTTGAAGTGTCGTACTTCATCTCTGTGGATAGATATTGATACACGCAATCCAGATAAAGCACAAGGAGGTCGCTGGAGTCGGACGCACTCTGGAACGTGGACCATTCAGCATCTGGATTCTGCGTCGTTTGTTTACGTTTCATTCACAGTGTGCCGTTCTCATATTTCGGCCAGAAGTGCGGCACGGAATTCTGAAGGGACGAGACGCACAGTGGCACGGTTACGCCAAGTCGAGGCGTGGCGGTCATGTGCCCCTTCTCCTCGGCACACTAAGCCGATTAGCACAAAGACTACAAAGCGTCAAATTACAGCGGCCCCATTTCTCAATGGAACCGTTCCTTATTAGGCCTGGCCGCTCGTACCTTGGAGGGAATTTTCCACTTCAGCTCAGGAGAAACAAGGAATCAGTGAGATGTTCCAAGCTCATATACCGTGATTCATTTGCAGTGAACTGGAATGCAAAGGTTTGATGACCAACATCAGCAGATGAACGTCCGTCGGCCGTGTTTCAGGTGAAGCTTGGAGGTGTCGACCAGTGGGTTCTCATCACCCAGTCGAGGTTATGTTCTTCCCTTAGAATGCCTGTTCTCTGAGAAAGGGTGGTTTTGACTCTCTTAGATCCTGGTACATCAGCCACTGTTCCATCCTGCCGCGAGTCCCGAATTTCTGCTGATAATGGTACCTCATTTTCGGGGTGTGCATGGAGAGCTGGATTGGTCATTCACCTGAGCTGCCCAGTCATTGCACATCAGAAGTGGGTAATTGCAGGCTGCAGCCCACCACCGCAGCCGGCTTAATTCAGATCTGAACGAGTCTGAGCTGGGGGAAATGGATGGAACCCAAATGAACCTTCTTTTTAAAGCATTGTCGGAAAAACAGCCTACAACAGATACCGCTTCAAATACTTAACATTTTAAATAGTTGCTCTGTCTTTCCTCAAACTTCTTTCAAAGAGTTAGAATCGTAGAGCTCTGCTCAGCAGTTTCATCAAAATCATTTAGCTTACATGTATGTACAAGAAAACACAGTTCTGAAGAGATTTTAGATAACCAGCTTTTCTTTAGAAAGAGGAAACTTTAAAGCTAATTAACTGTACGTTTAAAAGTTCTCAGGCTCATATTTTTATTGGATATATTGTTTATTTCTGTTTATTTCTGCCTGTCGCTCTTGGCTTTGTACATGCATACGTATGTAACAAAGAAGCTGTTCCCGTCATTAAAGATACACGACTATCGCCTGACTTTGATCAGTCCCACGGTCTGGGATAGGGCCGTGCTCAGCTCCCTGGCTCCAAATGGAGCCAGTGGTTTGATATGTGAGTTCTGTGTGTGACCTGCAGCTCCTGTCAATAGCCTCCGTATGCTGGAGTAGGACTTTGCGGCTTAGGGTTCGAGTAGGAGTTGGACTTTTTGGGTAAGAGCAGGACTTTGGGAGTCTGGACTTGATTGTTAGCCTGTTCGCTAAAAAGCAGTGAAAGCCTGCGTTGTCTGGGCTTCGTATTGTTCTGGTATGAAATCTTCAGTGATTCTTTTTATCAAACAAATAAACAGTTTAGATTTGTCTCTTTGTCGCTCGGCGTCCACAAATGTAAAATCATTGATGTAATTCTCGTGCATAGATTCGACTCATCATTTATTTTAAGATACTTCATATTTTCCTTGAAATGCATGAGATACAAAATAATGCACGCCACCTTCAGAACGCCTCATTAATCTGAAAGCACGGAGCACTTGATTGACACTCGATGGGCCTTCACATTTGCCATTGATCACTAAGGGTGGATTTTTTTTCAGCGGTTGGAAACAGTCACTGATTCTTCTCATTAGTGAAATTGCGGGACACTTACATTGAGCGAGCCGAAAGCAGAAGAATGGACGGCGTTACCATTTGCTGCGGTAGCGTGTCTGCGGTCTGGAGGGAGGTGGGACTTAACACAGATGCGCGTGTCTCAGTACAAGGCTCGTTTTAAAGCTGACTATGATCTGTGTTTGTGAAATTGACTTTTATAAAGGGACTCGTCTGGCATCTGCCACATTTGCAAGGCTTTCGTTCGTCCCCAGCCAGGAATGAAGGGACAGGGTGTCATTCGCTGTAATGGCAGCCACCCAAGGATAAATCCGGTATCCGGTACACATTGCTGGCATGGTACCCCCAACCTCACCGATCTCTGTGATACGTCCTGAAAGGCTGAAGGTCACAGGACTCTGGCTCTGATTGACAAATTCAGAGTAACGGATCGCCGGCATCCGGGTTCGTGGCCCGAGGTGTCAGGATTGCCACCGTCACTCGTCCGCCGTGGGACAGTGGAGAGGGCGGAGCACATGATCCTCCTTTGTCCTGCTGTTGAATCACAGCTAGGGTTGTGGCTTCACGGCTAGTGTCACGGAACGCCTGGGAATGGTGGGAAGTGAAGCAGTGAACTCTGGGAAATGTGAGCTGACCATGAGCAACAATCAAAGAACCAGTGGAATGGCTTGGAGAGCATGGGAGACATAACTGGGTCTCCTGAGTAACGCTTAAACTTGATTATTAGACTGCAGCCCATGCTTGTGGTCTGAGCTTCTGCTGCAATGAGACATCATCTCTGCCAGGCCCGAAACGCAGCCCTGTAAGATCCATCCATCCAACCATCTTCTAACCACTTATCCTATTCAAGGTCTTGGGGGGGTCTGGAGCCCATCCCAGGAAGTAGAGACAAAAAGACTTGGGTACACCCTGGTTGGGATGCCAGTCCATCACAGGGCACAAGGCTAGGGTACACCCTGGATGGGATGCCAGTCCAGCCCTGCATCCATTAAGTGGACCAAAGCTAAGTGCAAATCTAAATGTGTCTAAATGTGTCAAAAACTGTACGCATCGCCAGGACTGGGTACTGCGTTGTGTGTATGAGAGCATTAAACAAACCACATTCACTCACAACTTTTGTCTTGTCATATCGTGTCCCATTGGTTCTAGTGGAAGCAGAAATTATGCAAAGCAAGAACTTGCCACTGCTAGAACACAAATATGGTGAGGGTTCTCTCCAATTTCATGGCATTCATCTATAATTTTAATTACGTAGAACCCGCTAATGGTAACGGCTGAATTGAGGGCTTCTAAGTGCCGGTCTGATTGGGTCAGGGCTTTAATTTGCTAATTGTTATTTAGGGTCATTCACAGAGTCAATAATGTGTCCTGGTGAAATGGCAGGACCTAATTTACAAAGACCTTGAGTCACCTTCCAGTACCTTGAGCTCCATCAATACCACTTCACGTCGGTCGTTTTCTGCTACAAGAATAAAACTATAAATTATCATCACCAGAAAAACCAGGACAATATTTAGTATTCTAAAGCCATCCGTCTTATATCCACTTATCCTGGGGAAGGTTTGCGCAAGCATTCTGTTAGTAAACGGAAAATAGATGCATTCTGTCATGAAGTTCTTCCTTGCTTTTAGTCTGTAAATGCTAATTGTTTGATATAAACGAGACCTGGGTTGGCTTCCATTTTCAGGTTGGGATTACAGCCGTCCAGTAGAGGGGTTTTTGGGTGACAGGCCTCCCTGTGGGCTTTCGGCAATGGATTCTGCAGGATCATTTCCCAGGATGTGATTTCGATGTCGGGGGAAGAAAATTCAAAAATGCTCCGCTACATCATACCGTTGTGAAATCCCATGCGTGACGTGGTAGGAATGGCACTAAGGTAACTGCCTGAAGCTTACGGGGGAGCATGTTGAGCCAGACGGGGGATCCAGCACTAAGGTCAAAATGTCCGAAAGAGTTAGACCTAGTTGGGAGGTTCCCTCATTCAAGATATTTCAATCAGGCTACCAACCAGCCAGCCTTAGTAGGAATTGAATATGTCTCCAGGATTGTTGATCTTCCATAATCATGCAGCTCCTCCAGTTTGAAGGTGGTGTCGAGTTTAGTCTCCATGCTACACAACTCTTCTACCTGGGGATATTCTAGTACCACTGCCCCACCCTCTCTACGTCTCCCTCCACCTCTGGGAGCACTGAAATGGACGCTTGTCCCGGCCATCTTTGTCTATTGACCTCTGGGCCCCCCGTAAACACGGCGTGGTGTTGTACTCCGTAATGACAGCATTTACAGCATACTCCGGTGCAAATGAAGTTTCAGTTGGGGGAAAATGAGAAGCCCCAGCCCCGAGAAACCAGACGTGCCTTCCTCCCTCCACCCTCTCATCGCCTTGCCTTTATCCCTCCACCCTCTCATCGCCTTGCCTCCCTCCACCCTCTCATCGCCGGCTCCATTTGGAGAGGCTGAAAAAAAGATTGAAGGATAATGTGTGGACTTATTATCTTCAAACAAACACGCTGCTTTCTGCTGATCCTTTGCTGAAAATAGCACTTAAGGAGAAACATGTTTTGGCTAATAATATGGCTCGTGGTACTGTACAGATTTTACTAATGAAGCCTTTACTCTGTGTCCATTTTCCCAGTTTGGGCGCCTCTTGATATTTTCAAAACAAGACAGAGACTCACAGACTTATCGCATGAAAATAGACTCACAGACTGCCTCTCCTTGCAAACTACAGTTCTTCAGTTTCTTTGTTGTTCACACACACATTTATTCAAATTTGAGGAGATTGGGACTTTGTCACAATAAGCCTAGCTTTCTGAAATCGTTGTGAACGTAAATATATGGCTCTTACATACAACACGTCAGCCGTAAGAGTGAGAGGGAAGGTCTACAAGACGGTAGTGAGGCCAGCTATGTTATATGGGCTGGAAACGGTGGCACTGATGAAAAGACAGGAGGCAGAGCTGGAGGTGGCAGAGTTAAA